>OX578147.1:119537016-119996847 GCA_951213105.1 Amaurobius ferox
ATTTTTGAATGGCCGACACATTTTCTGGAACTACAGCTGACAAAGTTCTTCCTGTTTGTTTTTCATCCAGGACAGAATTCTGAACTCTTCTAAGCTCTGTAAACAGTCTGAATAGAGTGGCACGAGAAGGTGCATCCTTTCCATATGCTAATTGTAGACGTTGTATGCCTTACTCTTTTTTTAGCCCCATTTTAAAATCATAGAAAATCGTAGCTCGACAACGCTCTCGCGTTACTTCCTATTACTTCCTAAATAACCACGGTAAATTAGAAAAGCTATTGAAAGAAATATCTTGATTTTCTGACTGCGTGAACAGTGGCTCTAAGACGCAATAGGAGTTGTCCACCCTGGAGTATAGAATAGCGTTATTGAAGTACCTCTCTTTCCGCGTATGCAATGTGGATACTCCTGGAATGTAAGCGCATGGCCTATAAATGGGCCTTGATTCATGTGAAAAATATAAACCTGCATCATTTACAAAAGATACACCTGCAGTCCAAAACTTGTTGCGCGGGTTGTAGACCTTAAAGGAGCTCCTGATTACACCTTCGACTGTAATGCATCCTGAACAAGCAACTTCCGTTGTTATTCTTGCGATCTGTGCAAAACTCCTTGTACATAACAACTACATAAATTCTCGCATAAATTTAATGAGTCGATATTTTCCAAATTAAAAAGTAATTAATAAAACTTTTTCTAACACAATCATTTTGAAATGGAAACGGCAAAAGCATATAAAGTAAGATCACAATTGTCTTGCAGTCACGTTATCCTCCTCCGTGTCATCTATGTTGGAACGGATGGAAACAAAGTTATATCTGGACAGACATCGTAGTTCATGCCGTACGAAGTGTTCGCAACTGGCTCTGTTATATTGGTCATTTTTTACGGGAGCGGCACATCGAAGCACTGTTGGATGATTAAGGAAATGAGGCAGACACTTGATTCCGTACTAAACAGAGAGTGAAAGTAAGGTTGAGAGGAAGCTCTATTAGGGTCTTGAAAAAATCAAAATTTGTATATTGTAAATGAAATAGCTTGTAAATTAAGTTCATATGAATGGCTGTAAATGTATATAAAAGCCATTTCAGATTTCAGAGCTTATACAATCACATTGGATGAGATGAAACGAACTATTATATCTCTTTAGCGAAAAGCAACTGAGGGGCAAATGGTCTAAAATTTGGGAAAATTTATTTGAACTGAAATTTTCTTTCGAAAATCTCTAAAGAAGAGGAATCCCTCATTATTCATTGTTTGCAATGTATGACGCAAGCAAATCGTAACTGAAACGTAACATCAAAGGCAAAAATAAATTTTTATATTTGATAAACTTTCAAAATGTACATTTTTCCAGATTCCTTCACAAAAGCAGGCATTGTGACATTAAAACTCTCGACGTTCTCAAATCGTCGGTCTTCCACGATTCTTTCCCTCAAAACCCGCTCCAGAGAGAAGTTTGTGATTCATGCCAGTGCTACATGAGCTTTGAAAATGAGAAGATTATCATTTAAATATAAGTTGAGTAATTAAAACGTCTACAGAAGTAGAGTAATTAAAAAAGTTTAAGAATACGAAAATACAGATATCTGACAATTTTTATGCCAAGATTTGGGAATCTTATATTTTCGAATTTTGCAATATACACACAATTTTATATTATGCACATAAAATATTACAACATTTCTTCTTTCCATGAAGATTGAATTTTGTTTTGAATGTGAAAAAATTATCCAAAGGAGTCGGTTTAAAGGTTTTGCGAAAATTCGTTCTTTGGTCTTTCTGATGCAATCAAGGTAAAAATAGTTTGGGGATATGTTTTATCTATAACGAATAGATTTGTACAAAAAAAAAAAAAAAACACGAAATGACCTTTCAAAAGTTATTGACAAAAAACTAATTTTAATTCTAAAATAACAGCTGCAATGTGTCTTCAGTCTTGACATGAAGTGTCGCTGTATCAATTTTCGTAAATGTGGGTAGTTTAAACATTCCGCTGTGTGACCAAAAGTCAGAATCCTTTTATTAAGACCTACAAATCTTCTTTTCAGAAAACCGACAGGTTTTTTTTATTATTATTATATATGGTTATTTTGCTAAACTTTATCACGCTAGCAAATCAATTTATGTATTTCTTTTATGAATGTGGTACGAAATAATACCTAATTGTCGATTGTCGAAGGGCAAAGTGTTTAAGCTTGATGAAAGCAAATCTGTCCGTACAAAATCTCTCCTGGAAGCTTATGTATCCCTCTCTGTAATCTCCATTTATTTAACATTGTGTAAAAGCGCCAGCTAAAATGAATTAGTACTGATTCCCAAAACGTAAGAAATACTGGGTGACATCGATATATGCATTTTGACGAGAAGTTTTATTTGTGGTGTTCATCTTACGGTATTTGGGCAATTAAACATGGATAACACTGTGCATATTATAAAAATCACCACAAACTTGTTCTAAATAAATCTATGTGTTTTTTAAGATATTGCCAAATTTCGTAACGGGGGGTCGTTTAGACTTTCGACTTTGATTTCAACAAATAGTGTGACATCTTCTTTTATTATTGCATGACCACTTAGATAATTTGTCTGACGTTAGAAAATAAAATCATAAAAATGCATTTCCAGATATAGGATGATATATTGATGATTTCTTATCATTAGTATTTAAACAACTTAAATGTTCTGATTCACTGCAGTGGTCCCGCGGGAAATTTAAAATATTAAGTTTGGATTTGTCCATGTAAACAAAGATTCATGGCAGTGATTTGTACTACTAAGATGTTAAGACGAACACAATTAATAAATTAAAATATACAAGGAATTCTGAGGATGTTCAGATCGGATATGTCTACCGGTGTGAAATTCTAATCTGAAGTATGTAGGAATATAGGACACAATCGTATGTAAATGAAATAAATCTCAGTCCGGCATGTCATTAGTTAAAGGGTTCGTTGGCTAAATAATGATCAGCTGAAATACCGAATAGAAATATGTTATTTCCTAGTTTTGATATTCATTTATTGATTACAATGCCGACACGACACACTTTCGATACATAATAATAAACTCAAAGGCATCAAACTTGGTCAAGCATTATGCAAATATTTGCAATGCAGATAGTGGCTTGCGATTCAAAATTTTAATTTTCAGCATTATAACAATCTATCTTTGTAGAATAATTGCCAAGTGTTTGTCTGTCTGTTACGACCTTTATACACTTCCCGAACAGATAGCTACTTAGAAATTGGTACACGGATCGATCGTTCGATAAAACCCTCTGGACAAAACCGAATTTTTATAAAATGATCTGTAAAGAGAAGAAAAATCATCACGCCAAAACGTCTGAAGAGAAAAATAGTGGAAAAACATTCTTTGCGATGAGATAGAAACTTAAAATTTGGCGAATGGATAAATCGTTCGAACGGATGAAAGTGCGCAATTTCAGATACAATATATTTGCTACCGTAGGGGGTGCCACACACTAAAATTTTCGATTTGCTAAACAAATGAAAAAGAAACTATTCCTTTGAAATTCGATAGATGTTTAACATTGGGTATATGGGCTAATCATTTGACAAGACAAATTAAAAGACCACAAAAGTGTTTTTTAATGTTTATTCTTACATAAATATTTAAAATAAACTCTTTGTGCTCCACATAAAAACGTTTGGAAGATGAAACGGTAATTTAGCATACTTTGCGATTAGATCGTTACTTGAAATTTGGTGTACTCGTAGATAATTGGAAAGGAAGAAAGTGTGTAATTTATGTGTTTTTATGTTTTCTAATTTTAGGGCTTCCGCAGATCAAAATGTTCGATTTTTCGAATATTTGTGAAACGTCTCTTTTAAAATGTGATAGAGGCTTGATATCCACTATATGGACCAATCATTTTATAAAAATTACAAGGAGAAATATTTTTCAAAAATATTCAATTAAGGAGGTTGATACTCCACAGAAAAACATGTGACACTGTTATTGAGCTGGCGTTTTACACTCTAAATAAGCGCACAGTTAAGAAGTCGAATGTAACGTTTTAAATAAACTATTTCCGCTGCTGTTCTCTCAATCTGTGTAAATCTTGTCGCACACAACGATATCTCAACTTCTTAAATAAACTTTATGCTTTGCTCTTTTACAAAATAAACCATATTTAAAGCATCTATTTTGTTAGTACAACGCATCTCAAAGGTTAACGCCGAAACTCCTGAAGCGGCAGAAGAATATATACGGTAAGCAAAACCACGTGTAAAGCATTTTAAATAAGCTCTGGCAGGAAATGGGTCCTAACATATTTTACATTTTTTTTTTTTACATTATTACTTTTTAAAAATTATTATTAATAATTTAACATATTTAATATTAAATATTTTAATAATTTTAACATTTTTATTTTTATTTATTTTTTAAAAAAATAAAAAATAAAATAATATAAATAATTTAATATGAAATAATTTAAAATTAAATAAATTAGTAAAAAATTAATGTTAAAAATGTTAAAAAATGCTTTTGTGTACGCTCTCACACAAAAAAAAGAGTCCACTTTCCTCCACATCTCGGAATCCCACCGAAAGAAGACACAGAGGCCGGCTTCCAACCCTCATTGCTCGAGCTTCACGTCATCGGGTCATGTCCAACACTCCATTCCGGCAAATGAACTGCTGCGGTTCCGCGCGTGATCTACTGCAATGGCCCACCGGACATTAGATTCAAGCTTTCGGACCCAAGTCCTTAATGGAGAATATTTACTCGAAAATACCTCTCGATCAGCAGACGAAATATCACAACACTCGTAATATTTTGATGTGTCTATAAGCGCGTTACCGGATAGTGCAATCACTATGTCTTATAACACACACTGCCAACCATTTAGAACTCAATAAGACATGATTTTTCTAATAATATATATCATTGTTACAGTATTATAAAAAATTTCTGGTGGAAAAATGTGAAATATAATTAGTTTAAAAAAAAATTGCAGACTGGTTTTAAATAAAATATTTTCCAAGACTGTTTTCAACTAGTTAAGTACGAAAATTAGGAACACATGGAAAAATATATTATATAAAGTATTTATATAATTTACTGTCAAATGTAGCTGACGTTGTTCGGCGTGTAATGCAGACATCAATTTTATTCATTTATTCAATTATTCAAACGTCATGTCGGCCCAAAACAAACGCAATACGAAGGTCACATATGAATTTATGAGATACGGCTAAGTGTTACACGTTAAATTTACCAACTCTTCTGAAAATTTATAGTACTCCCCACCAACATTAAAGCACTTTTGTAGGCGTATTTTCTAAAGGTCTGCTTCAAGCCATCCATATCTTTGAATCGATTAAAAATATGCTTTTATAGCTTCATCAATCTCATCTTCGGAATGAAAACGACGCTCACGTAATTTTTCTTTATATTAAAAAATAGCCAATAGTCACATATTGCAAGAAGATTAGAGTGGACGCTCTATCACTTTGATGTTTGTTTGTGCAAGAAATTCGTCTGTCATTCTTGTTGAATGAGAATGTGCATTATTGTCATGGTGAAGCATGTGTTCCCTAACATTCACTTCCTGAATAATTCCTTAAAGCCAAATTAAAATTTATTTTCCAAATTAAAAAGTAATTAATAAAACTTTTTCTAACACAATCATTTTGAAATGGAAACGGCAAAAGCATATAAAGTAAGATCACAATTGTCTTGCAGTCACGTTATCCTCCTCCGTGTCATCTATGTTGGAAAGGGTAGAAACAAAGTTATCTGATCAGACATCATAGTTCATGCCGTACGAAGTGTTCGCAACTGGCTCTGTTATATTGGTCATTTTTTACGGGAGCGGCACATCGAAGCACTGTTGGATGATTAAGGAAATGAGGCAGACACTTGATTCCGTTCCAAACAGAGAGTGAAAGTAAGGTTGAGAGGAAGCTCTATTAGGGTCTTGAAAAAATCAAAATTTGTATATTGTAAATGAAATAGCTTGTAAATTAAGTTCATATGAATGGCTGTAAATGTATATAAAAGCCATTTCAGATTTCAGAGCTTATACAATCACATTGGATGAGATGAAACGAACTATTATATCTCTTTAGCGAAAAGCAACTGAGGGGCAAATGGTCTAAAATTTGGGAAAATTTATTTGAACTGAAATTTTCTTTCGAAAATCTCTAAAGAAGAGGAATCCCTCATTATTCATTGTTTGCAATGTATGACGCAAGCAAATCGTAACTGAAACGTAACATCAAAGGCAAAAATAAATTTTTATATTTGATAAACTTTCAAAATGTACATTTTTCCAGATTCCTTCACAAAAGCAGGCATTGTGACATTAAAACTCTCGACGTTCTCAAATCGTCGGTCTTCCACGATTCTTTCCCTCAAAACCCGCTCCAGAGAGAAGTTTGTGATTCATGCCAGTGCTACATGAGCTTTGAAAATGAGAAGATTATCATTTAAATATAAGTTGAGTAATTAAAACGTCTACAGAAGTAGAGTAATTAAAAAAGTTTAAGAATACGAAAATACAGATATCTGACAATTTTTATGCCAAGATTTGGGAATCTTATATTTTCGAATTTTGCAATATACACACAATTTTATATTATGCACATAAAATATTACAACATTTCTTCTTTCCATGAAGATTGAATTTTGTTTTGAATGTGAAAAAATTATCCAAAGGAGTCGGTTTAAAGGTTTTGCGAAAATTCGTTCTTTGGTCTTTCTGATGCAATCAAGGTAAAAATAGTTTGGGGATATGTTTTATCTATAACGAATAGATTTGTACAAAAAAAAAAAAAAAACACGAAATGACCTTTCAAAAGTTATTGACAAAAAACTAATTTTAATTCTAAAATAACAGCTGCAATGTGTCTTCAGTCTTGACATGAAGTGTCGCTGTATCAATTTTCGTAAATGTGGGTAGTTTAAACATTCCGCTGTGTGACCAAAAGTCAGAATCCTTTTATTAAGACCTACAAATCTTCTTTTCAGAAAACCGACAGGTTTTTTTTATTATTATTATATATGGTTATTTTGCTAAACTTTATCACGCTAGCAAATCAATTTATGTATTTCTTTTATGAATGTGGTACGAAATAATACCTAATTGTCGATTGTCGAAGGGCAAAGTGTTTAAGCTTGATGAAAGCAAATCTGTCCGTACAAAATCTCTCCTGGAAGCTTATGTATCCCTCTCTGTAATCTCCATTTATTTAACATTGTGTAAAAGCGCCAGCTAAAATGAATTAGTACTGATTCCCAAAACGTAAGAAATACTGGGTGACATCGATATATGCATTTTGACGAGAAGTTTTATTTGTGGTGTTCATCTTACGGTATTTGGGCAATTAAACATGGATAACACTGTGCATATTATAAAAATCACCACAAACTTGTTCTAAATAAATCTATGTGTTTTTTAAGATATTGCCAAATTTCGTAACGGGGGGTCGTTTAGACTTTCGACTTTGATTTCAACAAATAGTGTGACATCTTCTTTTATTATTGCATGACCACTTAGATAATTTGTCTGACGTTAGAAAATAAAATCATAAAAATGCATTTCCAGATATAGGATGATATATTGATGATTTCTTATCATTAGTATTTAAACAACTTAAATGTTCTGATTCACTGCAGTGGTCCCGCGGGAAATTTAAAATATTAAGTTTGGATTTGTCCATGTAAACAAAGATTCATGGCAGTGATTTGTACTACTAAGATGTTAAGACGAACACAATTAATAAATTAAAATATACAAGGAATTCTGAGGATGTTCAGATCGGATATGTCTACCGGTGTGAAATTCTAATCTGAAGTATGTAGGAATATAGGACACAATCGTATGTAAATGAAATAAATCTCAGTCCGGCATGTCATTAGTTAAAGGGTTCGTTGGCTAAATAATGATCAGCTGAAATACCGAATAGAAATATGTTATTTCCTAGTTTTGATATTCATTTATTGATTACAATGCCGACACGACACACTTTCGATACATAATAATAAACTCAAAGGCATCAAACTTGGTCAAGCATTATGCAAATATTTGCAATGCAGATAGTGGCTTGCGATTCAAAATTTTAATTTTCAGCATTATAACAATCTATCTTTGTAGAATAATTGCCAAGTGTTTGTCTGTCTGTTACGACCTTTATACACTTCCCGAACAGATAGCTACTTAGAAATTGGTACACGGATCGATCGTTCGATAAAACCCTCTGGACAAAACCGAATTTTTATAAAATGATCTGTAAAGAGAAGAAAAATCATCACGCCAAAACGTCTGAAGAGAAAAATAGTGGAAAAACATTCTTTGCGATGAGATAGAAACTTAAAATTTGGCGAATGGATAAATCGTTCGAACGGATGAAAGTGCGCAATTTCAGATACAATATATTTGCTACCGTAGGGGGTGCCACACACTAAAATTTTCGATTTGCTAAACAAATGAAAAAGAAACTATTCCTTTGAAATTCGATAGATGTTTAACATTGGGTATATGGGCTAATCATTTGACAAGACAAATTAAAAGACCACAAAAGTGTTTTTTAATGTTTATTCTTACATAAATATTTAAAATAAACTCTTTGTGCTCCACATAAAAACGTTTGGAAGATGAAACGGTAATTTAGCATACTTTGCGATTAGATCGTTACTTGAAATTTGGTGTACTCGTAGATAATTGGAAAGGAAGAAAGTGTGTAATTTATGTGTTTTTATGTTTTCTAATTTTAGGGCTTCCGCAGATCAAAATGTTCGATTTTTCGAATATTTGTGAAACGTCTCTTTTAAAATGTGATAGAGGCTTGATATCCACTATATGGACCAATCATTTTATAAAAATTACAAGGAGAAATATTTTTCAAAAATATTCAATTAAGGAGGTTGATACTCCACAGAAAAACATGTGACACTGTTATTGAGCTGGCGTTTTACACTCTAAATAAGCGCACAGTTAAGAAGTCGAATGTAACGTTTTAAATAAACTATTTCCGCTGCTGTTCTCTCAATCTGTGTAAATCTTGTCGCACACAACGATATCTCAACTTCTTAAATAAACTTTATGCTTTGCTCTTTTACAAAATAAACCATATTTAAAGCATCTATTTTGTTAGTACAACGCATCTCAAAGGTTAACGCCGAAACTCCTGAAGCGGCAGAAGAATATATACGGTAAGCAAAACCACGTGTAAAGCATTTTAAATAAGCTCTGGCAGGAAATGGGTCCTAACATATTTTACATTTTTTTTTTTACATTATTACTTTTTAAAAATTATTATTAATAATTTAACATATTTAATATTAAATATTTTAATAATTTTAACATTTTTATTTTTATTTATTTTTAAAAAAAATAAAAAATAAAATAATATAAATAATTTAATATGAAATAATTTAAAATTAAATAAATTAGTAAAAAATTAATGTTAAAAATGTTAAAAAATGCTTTTGTGTACGCTCTCACACAAAAAAAAGAGTCCACTTTCCTCCACATCTCGGAATCCCACCGAAAGAAGACACAGAGGCCGGCTTCCAACCCTCATTGCTCGAGCTTCACGTCATCGGGTCATGTCCAACACTCCATTCCGGCAAATGAACTGCTGCGGTTCCGCGCGTGATCTACTGCAATGGCCCACCGGACATTAGATTCAAGCTTTCGGACCCAAGTCCTTAATGGAGAATATTTACTCGAAAATACCTCTCGATCAGCAGACGAAATATCACAACACTCGTAATATTTTGATGTGTCTATAAGCGCGTTACCGGATAGTGCAATCACTATGTCTTATAACACACACTGCCAACCATTTAGAACTCAATAAGACATGATTTTTCTAATAATATATATCATTGTTACCGTATTATAAAAAATTTCTGGTGGAAAAATGTGAAATATAATTAGTTTAAAAAAAAATTGCAGACTGGTTTTAAATAAAATATTTTCCAAGACTGTTTTCAACTAGTTAAGTACGAAAATTAGGAACACATGGAAAAATATATTATATAAAGTATTTATATAATTTACTGTCAAATGTAGCTGACGTTGTTCGGCGTGTAATGCAGACATCAATTTTATTCATTTATTCAATTATTCAAACGTCATGTCGGCCCAAAACAAACGCAATACGAAGGTCACATATGAATTTATGAGATACGGCTAAGTGTTACACGTTAAATTTACCAACTCTTCTGAAAATTTATAGTACTCCCCACCAACATTAAAGCACTTTTGTAGGCGTATTTTCTAAAGGTCTGCTTCAAGCCATCCATATCTTTGAATCGATTAAAAATATGCTTTTATAGCTTCATCAATCTCATCTTCGGAATGAAAACGACGCTCACGTAATTTTTCTTTATATTAAAAAATAGCCAATAGTCACATATTGCAAGAAGATTAGAGTGGACGCTCTATCACTTTGATGTTTGTTTGTGCAAGAAATTCGTCTGTCATTCTTGTTGAATGAGAATGTGCATTATTGTCATGGTGAAGCATGTGTTCCCTAACATTCACTTCCTGAATAATTCCTTAAAGCCAAATTAAAATTTATTTTCCAAATTAAAAAGTAATTAATAAAACTTTTTCTAACACAATCATTTTGAAATGGAAACGGCAAAAGCATATAAAGTAAGATCACAATTGTCTTGCAGTCACGTTATCCTCCTCCGTGTCATCTATGTTGGAAAGGGTAGAAACAAAGTTATCTGATCAGACATCATAGTTCATGCCGTACGAAGTGTTCGCAACTGGCTCTGTTATATTGGTCATTTTTTACGGGAGCGGCACATCGAAGCACTGTTGGATGATTAAGGAAATGAGGCAGACACTTGATTCCGTTCCAAACAGAGAGTGAAAGTAAGGTTGAGAGGAAGCTCTATTAGGGTCTTGAAAAAATCAAAATTTGTATATTGTAAATGAAATAGCTTGTAAATTAAGTTCATATGAATGGCTGTAAATGTATATAAAAGCCATTTCAGATTTCAGAGCTTATACAATCACATTGGATGAGATGAAACGAACTATTATATCTCTTTAGCGAAAAGCAACTGAGGGGCAAATGGTCTAAAATTTGGGAAAATTTATTTGAACTGAAATTTTCTTTCGAAAATCTCTAAAGAAGAGGAATCCCTCATTATTCATTGTTTGCAATGTATGACGCAAGCAAATCGTAACTGAAACGTAACATCAAAGGCAAAAATAAATTTTTATATTTGATAAACTTTCAAAATGTACATTTTTCCAGATTCCTTCACAAAAGCAGGCATTGTGACATTAAAACTCTCGACGTTCTCAAATCGTCGGTCTTCCACGATTCTTTCCCTCAAAACCCGCTCCAGAGAGAAGTTTGTGATTCATGCCAGTGCTACATGAGCTTTGAAAATGAGAAGATTATCATTTAAATATAAGTTGAGTAATTAAAACGTCTACAGAAGTAGAGTAATTAAAAAAGTTTAAGAATACGAAAATACAGATATCTGACAATTTTTATGCCAAGATTTGGGAATCTTATATTTTCGAATTTTGCAATATACACACAATTTTATATTATGCACATAAAATATTACAACATTTCTTCTTTCCATGAAGATTGAATTTTGTTTTGAATGTGAAAAAATTATCCAAAGGAGTCGGTTTAAAGGTTTTGCGAAAATTCGTTCTTTGGTCTTTCTGATGCAATCAAGGTAAAAATAGTTTGGGGATATGTTTTATCTATAACGAATAGATTTGTACAAAAAAAAAAAAAAAACACGAAATGACCTTTCAAAAGTTATTGACAAAAAACTAATTTTAATTCTAAAATAACAGCTGCAATGTGTCTTCAGTCTTGACATGAAGTGTCGCTGTATCAATTTTCGTAAATGTGGGTAGTTTAAACATTCCGCTGTGTGACCAAAAGTCAGAATCCTTTTATTAAGACCTACAAATCTTCTTTTCAGAAAACCGACAGGTTTTTTTTATTATTATTATATATGGTTATTTTGCTAAACTTTATCACGCTAGCAAATCAATTTATGTATTTCTTTTATGAATGTGGTACGAAATAATACCTAATTGTCGATTGTCGAAGGGCAAAGTGTTTAAGCTTGATGAAAGCAAATCTGTCCGTACAAAATCTCTCCTGGAAGCTTATGTATCCCTCTCTGTAATCTCCATTTATTTAACATTGTGTAAAAGCGCCAGCTAAAATGAATTAGTACTGATTCCCAAAACGTAAGAAATACTGGGTGACATCGATATATGCATTTTGACGAGAAGTTTTATTTGTGGTGTTCATCTTACGGTATTTGGGCAATTAAACATGGATAACACTGTGCATATTATAAAAATCACCACAAACTTGTTCTAAATAAATCTATGTGTTTTTTAAGATATTGCCAAATTTCGTAACGGGGGGTCGTTTAGACTTTCGACTTTGATTTCAACAAATAGTGTGACATCTTCTTTTATTATTGCATGACCACTTAGATAATTTGTCTGACGTTAGAAAAAAATCATAAAAATGCATTTCCAGATATAGGATGATATATTGATGATTTCTTATCATTAGTATTTAAACAACTTAAATGTTCTGATTCACTGCAGTGGTCCCGCGGGAAATTTAAAATATTAAGTTTGGATTTGTCCATGTAAACAAAGATTCATGGCAGTGATTTGTACTACTAAGATGTTAAGACGAACACAATTAATAAATTAAAATATACAAGGAATTCTGAGGATGTTCAGATCGGATATGTCTACCGGTGTGAAATTCTAATCTGAAGTATGTAGGAATATAGGACACAATCGTATGTAAATGAAATAAATCTCAGTCCGGCATGTCATTAGTTAAAGGGTTCGTTGGCTAAATAATGATCAGCTGAAATACCGAATAGAAATATGTTATTTCCTAGTTTTGATATTCATTTATTGATTACAATGCCGACACGACACACTTTCGATACATAATAATAAACTCAAAGGCATCAAACTTGGTCAAGCATTATGCAAATATTTGCAATGCAGATAGTGGCTTGCGATTCAAAATTTTAATTTTCAGCATTATAACAATCTATCTTTGTAGAATAATTGCCAAGTGTTTGTCTGTCTGTTACGACCTTTATACACTTCCCGAACAGATAGCTACTTAGAAATTGGTACACGGATCGATCGTTCGATAAAACCCTCTGGACAAAACCGAATTTTTATAAAATGATCTGTAAAGAGAAGAAAAATCATCACGCCAAAACGTCTGAAGAGAAAAATAGTGGAAAAACATTCTTTGCGATGAGATAGAAACTTAAAATTTGGCGAATGGATAAATCGTTCGAACGGATGAAAGTGCGCAATTTCAGATACAATATATTTGCTACCGTAGGGGGTGCCACACACTAAAATTTTCGATTTGCTAAACAAATGAAAAAGAAACTATTCCTTTGAAATTCGATAGATGTTTAACATTGGGTATATGGGCTAATCATTTGACAAGACAAATTAAAAGACCACAAAAGTGTTTTTTAATGTTTATTCTTACATAAATATTTAAAATAAACTCTTTGTGCTCCACATAAAAACGTTTGGAAGATGAAACGGTAATTTAGCATACTTTGCGATTAGATCGTTACTTGAAATTTGGTGTACTCGTAGATAATTGGAAAGGAAGAAAGTGTGTAATTTATGTGTTTTTATGTTTTCTAATTTTAGGGCTTCCGCAGATCAAAATGTTCGATTTTTCGAATATTTGTGAAACGTCTCTTTTAAAATGTGATAGAGGCTTGATATCCACTATATGGACCAATCATTTTATAAAAATTACAAGGAGAAATATTTTTCAAAAATATTCAATTAAGGAGGTTGATACTCCACAGAAAAACATGTGACACTGTTATTGAGCTGGCGTTTTACACTCTAAATAAGCGCACAGTTAAGAAGTCGAATGTAACGTTTTAAATAAACTATTTCCGCTGCTGTTCTCTCAATCTGTGTAAATCTTGTCGCACACAACGATATCTCAACTTCTTAAATAAACTTTATGCTTTGCTCTTTTACAAAATAAACCATATTTAAAGCATCTATTTTGTTAGTACAACGCATCTCAAAGGTTAACGCCGAAACTCCTGAAGCGGCAGAAGAATATATACGGTAAGCAAAACCACGTGTAAAGCATTTTAAATAAGCTCTGGCAGGAAATGGGTCCTAACATATTTTACATTTTTTTTTTTACATTATTACTTTTTAAAAATTATTATTAATAATTTAACATATTTAATATTAAATATTTTAATAATTTTAACATTTTTATTTTTATTTATTTTTAAAAAAAATAAAAAATAAAATAATATAAATAATTTAATATGAAATAATTTAAAATTAAATAAATTAGTAAAAAATTAATGTTAAAAATGTTAAAAAATGCTTTTGTGTACGCTCTCACACAAAAAAAAGAGTCCACTTTCCTCCACATCTCGGAATCCCACCGAAAGAAGACACAGAGGCCGGCTTCCAACCCTCATTGCTCGAGCTTCACGTCATCGGGTCATGTCCAACACTCCATTCCGGCAAATGAACTGCTGCGGTTCCGCGCGTGATCTACTGCAATGGCCCACCGGACATTAGATTCAAGCTTTCAGACCCAAGTCCTTAATGGAGAATATTTACTCGAAAATACCTCTCGATCAGCAGACGAAATATCACAACACTCGTAATATTTTGATGTGTCTATAAGCGCGTTACCGGATAGTGCAATCACTATGTCTTATAACACACACTGCCAACCATTTAGAACTCAATAAGACATGATTTTTCTAATAATATATATCATTGTTACCGTATTATAAAAAATTTCTGGTGGAAAAATGTGAAATATAATTAGTTTAAAAAAAAATTGCAGACTGGTTTTAAATAAAATATTTTCCAAGACTGTTTTCAACTAGTTAAGTACGAAAATTAGGAACACATGGAAAAATATATTATATAAAGTATTTATATAATTTACTGTCAAATGTAGCTGACGTTGTTCGGCGTGTAATGCAGACATCAATTTTATTCATTTATTCAATTATTCAAACGTCATGTCGGCCCAAAACAAACGCAATACGAAGGTCACATATGAATTTATGAGATACGGCTAAGTGTTACACGTTAAATTTACCAACTCTTCTGAAAATTTATAGTACTCCCCACCAACATTAAAGCACTTTTGTAGGCGTATTTTCTAAAGGTCTGCTTCAAGCCATCCATATCTTTGAATCGATTAAAAATATGCTTTTATAGCTTCATCAATCTCATCTTCGGAATGAAAACGACGCTCACGTAATTTTTCTTTATATTAAAAAATAGCCAATAGTCACATATTGCAAGAAGATTAGAGTGGACGCTCTATCACTTTGATGTTTGTTTGTGCAAGAAATTCGTCTGTCATTCTTGTTGAATGAGAATGTGCATTATTGTCATGGTGAAGCATGTGTTCCCTAACATTCACTTCCTGAATAATTCCTTAAAGCCAAATTAAAATTTATTTTCCAAATTAAAAAGTAATTAATAAAACTTTTTCTAACACAATCATTTTGAAATGGAAACGGCAAAAGCATATAAAGTAAGATCACAATTGTCTTGCAGTCACGTTATCCTCCTCCGTGTCATCTATGTTGGAAAGGGTAGAAACAAAGTTATCTGATCAGACATCATAGTTCATGCCGTACGAAGTGTTCGCAACTGGCTCTGTTATATTGGTCATTTTTTACGGGAGCGGCACATCGAAGCACTGTTGGATGATTAAGGAAATGAGGCAGACACTTGATTCCGTTCCAAACAGAGAGTGAAAGTAAGGTTGAGAGGAAGCTCTATTAGGGTCTTGAAAAAATCAAAATTTGTATATTGTAAATGAAATAGCTTGTAAATTAAGTTCATATGAATGGCTGTAAATGTATATAAAAGCCATTTCAGATTTCAGAGCTTATACAATCACATTGGATGAGATGAAACGAACTATTATATCTCTTTAGCGAAAAGCAACTGAGGGGCAAATGGTCTAAAATTTGGGAAAATTTATTTGAACTGAAATTTTCTTTCGAAAATCTCTAAAGAAGAGGAATCCCTCATTATTCATTGTTTGCAATGTATGACGCAAGCAAATCGTAACTGAAACGTAACATCAAAGGCAAAAATAAATTTTTATATTTGATAAACTTTCAAAATGTACATTTTTCCAGATTCCTTCACAAAAGCAGGCATTGTGACATTAAAACTCTCGACGTTCTCAAATCGTCGGTCTTCCACGATTCTTTCCCTCAAAACCCGCTCCAGAGAGAAGTTTGTGATTCATGCCAGTGCTACATGAGCTTTGAAAATGAGAAGATTATCATTTAAATATAAGTTGAGTAATTAAAACGTCTACAGAAGTAGAGTAATTAAAAAAGTTTAAGAATACGAAAATACAGATATCTGACAATTTTTATGCCAAGATTTGGGAATCTTATATTTTCGAATTTTGCAATATACACACAATTTTATATTATGCACATAAAATATTACAACATTTCTTCTTTCCATGAAGATTGAATTTTGTTTTGAATGTGAAAAAATTATCCAAAGGAGTCGGTTTAAAGGTTTTGCGAAAATTCGTTCTTTGGTCTTTCTGATGCAATCAAGGTAAAAATAGTTTGGGGATATGTTTTATCTATAACGAATAGATTTGTACAAAAAAAAAAAAAAAACACGAAATGACCTTTCAAAAGTTATTGACAAAAAACTAATTTTAATTCTAAAATAACAGCTGCAATGTGTCTTCAGTCTTGACATGAAGTGTCGCTGTATCAATTTTCGTAAATGTGGGTAGTTTAAACATTCCGCTGTGTGACCAAAAGTCAGAATCCTTTTATTAAGACCTACAAATCTTCTTTTCAGAAAACCGACAGGTTTTTTTTATTATTATTATATATGGTTATTTTGCTAAACTTTATCACGCTAGCAAATCAATTTATGTATTTCTTTTATGAATGTGGTACGAAATAATACCTAATTGTCGATTGTCGAAGGGCAAAGTGTTTAAGCTTGATGAAAGCAAATCTGTCCGTACAAAATCTCTCCTGGAAGCTTATGTATCCCTCTCTGTAATCTCCATTTATTTAACATTGTGTAAAAGCGCCAGCTAAAATGAATTAGTACTGATTCCCAAAACGTAAGAAATACTGGGTGACATCGATATATGCATTTTGACGAGAAGTTTTATTTGTGGTGTTCATCTTACGGTATTTGGGCAATTAAACATGGATAACACTGTGCATATTATAAAAATCACCACAAACTTGTTCTAAATAAATCTATGTGTTTTTTAAGATATTGCCAAATTTCGTAACGGGGGGTCGTTTAGACTTTCGACTTTGATTTCAACAAATAGTGTGACATCTTCTTTTATTATTGCATGACCACTTAGATAATTTGTCTGACGTTAGAAAATAAAATCATAAAAATGCATTTCCAGATATAGGATGATATATTGATGATTTCTTATCATTAGTATTTAAACAACTTAAATGTTCTGATTCACTGCAGTGGTCCCGCGGGAAATTTAAAATATTAAGTTTGGATTTGTCCATGTAAACAAAGATTCATGGCAGTGATTTGTACTACTAAGATGTTAAGACGAACACAATTAATAAATTAAAATATACAAGGAATTCTGAGGATGTTCAGATCGGATATGTCTACCGGTGTGAAATTCTAATCTGAAGTATGTAGGAATATAGGACACAATCGTATGTAAATGAAATAAATCTCAGTCCGGCATGTCATTAGTTAAAGGGTTCGTTGGCTAAATAATGATCAGCTGAAATACCGAATAGAAATATGTTATTTCCTAGTTTTGATATTCATTTATTGATTACAATGCCGACACGACACACTTTCGATACATAATAATAAACTCAAAGGCATCAAACTTGGTCAAGCATTATGCAAATATTTGCAATGCAGATAGTGGCTTGCGATTCAAAATTTTAATTTTCAGCATTATAACAATCTATCTTTGTAGAATAATTGCCAAGTGTTTGTCTGTCTGTTACGACCTTTATACACTTCCCGAACAGATAGCTACTTAGAAATTGGTACACGGATCGATCGTTCGATAAAACCCTCTGGACAAAACCGAATTTTTATAAAATGATCTGTAAAGAGAAGAAAAATCATCACGCCAAAACGTCTGAAGAGAAAAATAGTGGAAAAACATTCTTTGCGATGAGATAGAAACTTAAAATTTGGCGAATGGATAAATCGTTCGAACGGATGAAAGTGCGCAATTTCAGATACAATATATTTGCTACCGTAGGGGGTGCCACACACTAAAATTTTCGATTTGCTAAACAAATGAAAAAGAAACTATTCCTTTGAAATTCGATAGATGTTTAACATTGGGTATATGGGCTAATCATTTGACAAGACAAATTAAAAGACCACAAAAGTGTTTTTTAATGTTTATTCTTACATAAATATTTAAAATAAACTCTTTGTGCTCCACATAAAAACGTTTGGAAGATGAAACGGTAATTTAGCATACTTTGCGATTAGATCGTTACTTGAAATTTGGTGTACTCGTAGATAATTGGAAAGGAAGAAAGTGTGTAATTTATGTGTTTTTATGTTTTCTAATTTTAGGGCTTCCGCAGATCAAAATGTTCGATTTTTCGAATATTTGTGAAACGTCTCTTTTAAAATGTGATAGAGGCTTGATATCCACTATATGGACCAATCATTTTATAAAAATTACAAGGAGAAATATTTTTCAAAAATATTCAATTAAGGAGGTTGATACTCCACAGAAAAACATGTGACACTGTTATTGAGCTGGCGTTTTACACTCTAAATAAGCGCACAGTTAAGAAGTCGAATGTAACGTTTTAAATAAACTATTTCCGCTGCTGTTCTCTCAATCTGTGTAAATCTTGTCGCACACAACGATATCTCAACTTCTTAAATAAACTTTATGCTTTGCTCTTTTACAAAATAAACCATATTTAAAGCATCTATTTTGTTAGTACAACGCATCTCAAAGGTTAACGCCGAAACTCCTGAAGCGGCAGAAGAATATATACGGTAAGCAAAACCACGTGTAAAGCATTTTAAATAAGCTCTGGCAGGAAATGGGTCCTAACATATTTTACATTTTTTTTTTACATTATTACTTTTTAAAAATTATTATTAATAATTTAACATATTTAATATTAAATATTTTAATAATTTTAACATTTTTATTTTTATTTATTTTTAAAAAAAATAAAAAATAAAATAATATAAATAATTTAATATGAAATAATTTAAAATTAAATAAATTAGTAAAAAATTAATGTTAAAAATGTTAAAAAATGCTTTTGTGTACGCTCTCACACAAAAAAAAGAGTCCACTTTCCTCCACATCTCGGAATCCCACCGAAAGAAGACACAGAGGCCGGCTTCCAACCCTCATTGCTCGAGCTTCACGTCATCGGGTCATGTCCAACACTCCATTCCGGCAAATGAACTGCTGCGGTTCCGCGCGTGATCTACTGCAATGGCCCACCGGACATTAGATTCAAGCTTTCGGACCCAAGTCCTTAATGGAGAATATTTACTCGAAAATACCTCTCGATCAGCAGACGAAATATCACAACACTCGTAATATTTTGATGTGTCTATAAGCGCGTTACCGGATAGTGCAATCACTATGTCTTATAACACACACTGCCAACCATTTAGAACTCAATAAGACATGATTTTTCTAATAATATATATCATTGTTACCGTATTATAAAAAATTTCTGGTGGAAAAATGTGAAATATAATTAGTTTAAAAAAAAATTGCAGACTGGTTTTAAATAAAATATTTTCCAAGACTGTTTTCAACTAGTTAAGTACGAAAATTAGGAACACATGGAAAAATATATTATATAAAGTATTTATATAATTTACTGTCAAATGTAGCTGACGTTGTTCGGCGTGTAATGCAGACATCAATTTTATTCATTTATTCAATTATTCAAACGTCATGTCGGCCCAAAACAAACGCAATACGAAGGTCACATATGAATTTATGAGATACGGCTAAGTGTTACACGTTAAATTTACCAACTCTTCTGAAAATTTATAGTACTCCCCACCAACATTAAAGCACTTTTGTAGGCGTATTTTCTAAAGGTCTGCTTCAAGCCATCCATATCTTTGAATCGATTAAAAATATGCTTTTATAGCTTCATCAATCTCATCTTCGGAATGAAAACGACGCTCACGTAATTTTTCTTTATATTAAAAAATAGCCAATAGTCACATATTGCAAGAAGATTAGAGTGGACGCTCTATCACTTTGATGTTTGTTTGTGCAAGAAATTCGTCTGTCATTCTTGTTGAATGAGAATGTGCATTATTGTCATGGTGAAGCATGTGTTCCCTAACATTCACTTCCTGAATAATTCCTTAAAGCCAAATTAAAATTTATTTTCCAAATTAAAAAGTAATTAATAAAACTTTTTCTAACACAATCATTTTGAAATGGAAACGGCAAAAGCATATAAAGTAAGATCACAATTGTCTTGCAGTCACGTTATCCTCCTCCGTGTCATCTATGTTGGAAAGGGTAGAAACAAAGTTATCTGATCAGACATCATAGTTCATGCCGTACGAAGTGTTCGCAACTGGCTCTGTTATATTGGTCATTTTTTACGGGAGCGGCACATCGAAGCACTGTTGGATGATTAAGGAAATGAGGCAGACACTTGATTCCGTTCCAAACAGAGAGTGAAAGTAAGGTTGAGAGGAAGCTCTATTAGGGTCTTGAAAAAATCAAAATTTGTATATTGTAAATGAAATAGCTTGTAAATTAAGTTCATATGAATGGCTGTAAATGTATATAAAAGCCATTTCAGATTTCAGAGCTTATACAATCACATTGGATGAGATGAAACGAACTATTATATCTCTTTAGCGAAAAGCAACTGAGGGGCAAATGGTCTAAAATTTGGGAAAATTTATTTGAACTGAAATTTTCTTTCGAAAATCTCTAAAGAAGAGGAATCCCTCATTATTCATTGTTTGCAATGTATGACGCAAGCAAATCGTAACTGAAACGTAACATCAAAGGCAAAAATAAATTTTTATATTTGATAAACTTTCAAAATGTACATTTTTCCAGATTCCTTCACAAAAGCAGGCATTGTGACATTAAAACTCTCGACGTTCTCAAATCGTCGGTCTTCCACGATTCTTTCCCTCAAAACCCGCTCCAGAGAGAAGTTTGTGATTCATGCCAGTGCTACATGAGCTTTGAAAATGAGAAGATTATCATTTAAATATAAGTTGAGTAATTAAAACGTCTACAGAAGTAGAGTAATTAAAAAAGTTTAAGAATACGAAAATACAGATATCTGACAATTTTTATGCCAAGATTTGGGAATCTTATATTTTCGAATTTTGCAATATACACACAATTTTATATTATGCACATAAAATATTACAACATTTCTTCTTTCCATGAAGATTGAATTTTGTTTTGAATGTGAAAAAATTATCCAAAGGAGTCGGTTTAAAGGTTTTGCGAAAATTCGTTCTTTGGTCTTTCTGATGCAATCAAGGTAAAAATAGTTTGGGGATATGTTTTATCTATAACGAATAGATTTGTACAAAAAAAAAAAAAAAACACGAAATGACCTTTCAAAAGTTATTGACAAAAAACTAATTTTAATTCTAAAATAACAGCTGCAATGTGTCTTCAGTCTTGACATGAAGTGTCGCTGTATCAATTTTCGTAAATGTGGGTAGTTTAAACATTCCGCTGTGTGACCAAAAGTCAGAATCCTTTTATTAAGACCTACAAATCTTCTTTTCAGAAAACCGACAGGTTTTTTTTATTATTATTATATATGGTTATTTTGCTAAACTTTATCACGCTAGCAAATCAATTTATGTATTTCTTTTATGAATGTGGTACGAAATAATACCTAATTGTCGATTGTCGAAGGGCAAAGTGTTTAAGCTTGATGAAAGCAAATCTGTCCGTACAAAATCTCTCCTGGAAGCTTATGTATCCCTCTCTGTAATCTCCATTTATTTAACATTGTGTAAAAGCGCCAGCTAAAATGAATTAGTACTGATTCCCAAAACGTAAGAAATACTGGGTGACATCGATATATGCATTTTGACGAGAAGTTTTATTTGTGGTGTTCATCTTACGGTATTTGGGCAATTAAACATGGATAACACTGTGCATATTATAAAAATCACCACAAACTTGTTCTAAATAAATCTATGTGTTTTTTAAGATATTGCCAAATTTCGTAACGGGGGGTCGTTTAGACTTTCGACTTTGATTTCAACAAATAGTGTGACATCTTCTTTTATTATTGCATGACCACTTAGATAATTTGTCTGACGTTAGAAAATAAAATCATAAAAATGCATTTCCAGATATAGGATGATATATTGATGATTTCTTATCATTAGTATTTAAACAACTTAAATGTTCTGATTCACTGCAGTGGTCCCGCGGGAAATTTAAAATATTAAGTTTGGATTTGTCCATGTAAACAAAGATTCATGGCAGTGATTTGTACTACTAAGATGTTAAGACGAACACAATTAATAAATTAAAATATACAAGGAATTCTGAGGATGTTCAGATCGGATATGTCTACCGGTGTGAAATTCTAATCTGAAGTATGTAGGAATATAGGACACAATCGTATGTAAATGAAATAAATCTCAGTCCGGCATGTCATTAGTTAAAGGGTTCGTTGGCTAAATAATGATCAGCTGAAATACCGAATAGAAATATGTTATTTCCTAGTTTTGATATTCATTTATTGATTACAATGCCGACACGACACACTTTCGATACATAATAATAAACTCAAAGGCATCAAACTTGGTCAAGCATTATGCAAATATTTGCAATGCAGATAGTGGCTTGCGATTCAAAATTTTAATTTTCAGCATTATAACAATCTATCTTTGTAGAATAATTGCCAAGTGTTTGTCTGTCTGTTACGACCTTTATACACTTCCCGAACAGATAGCTACTTAGAAATTGGTACACGGATCGATCGTTCGATAAAACCCTCTGGACAAAACCGAATTTTTATAAAATGATCTGTAAAGAGAAGAAAAATCATCACGCCAAAACGTCTGAAGAGAAAAATAGTGGAAAAACATTCTTTGCGATGAGATAGAAACTTAAAATTTGGCGAATGGATAAATCTTTCGAACGGATGAAAGTGCGCAATTTCAGATACAATATATTTGCTACCGTAGGGGGTGCCACACACTAAAATTTTCGATTTGCTAAACAAATGAAAAAGAAACTATTCCTTTGAAATTCGATAGATGTTTAACATTGGGTATATAGGCTAATCATTTGACAAGACAAATTAAAAGACCACAAAAGTGTTTTTTAATGTTTATTCTTACATAAATATTTAAAATAAACTCTTTGTGCTCCACATAAAAACGTTTGGAAGATGAAACGGTAATTTAGCATACTTTGCGATTAGATCGTTACTTGAAATTTGGTGTACTCGTAGATAATTGGAAAGGAAGAAAGTGTGTAATTTATGTGTTTTTATGTTTTCTAATTTTAGGGCTTCCGCAGATCAAAATGTTCGATTTTTCGAATATTTGTGAAACGTCTCTTTTAAAATGTGATAGAGGCTTGATATCCACTATATGGACCAATCATTTTATAAAAATTACAAGGAGAAATATTTTTCAAAAATATTCAATTAAGGAGGTTGATACTCCACAGAAAAACATGTGACACTGTTATTGAGCTGGCGTTTTACACTCTAAATAAGCGCACAGTTAAGAAGTCGAATGTAACGTTTTAAATAAACTATTTCCGCTGCTGTTCTCTCAATCTGTGTAAATCTTGTCGCACACAACGATATCTCAACTTCTTAAATAAACTTTATGCTTTGCTCTTTTACAAAATAAACCATATTTAAAGCATCTATTTTGTTAGTACAACGCATCTCAAAGGTTAACGCCGAAACTCCTGAAGCGGCAGAAGAATATATACGGTAAGCAAAACCACGTGTAAAGCATTTTAAATAAGCTCTGGCAGGAAATGGGTCCTAACATATTTTACATTTTTTTTTTTACATTATTACTTTTTAAAAATTATTATTAATAATTTAACATATTTAATATTAAATATTTTAATAATTTTAACATTTTTATTTTTATTTATTTTTAAAAAAAATAAAAAATAAAATAATATAAATAATTTAATATGAAATAATTTAAAATTAAATAAATTAGTAAAAAATTAATGTTAAAAATGTTAAAAAATGCTTTTGTGTACGCTCTCACACAAAAAAAAGAGTCCACTTTCCTCCACATCTCGGAATCCCACCGAAAGAAGACACAGAGGCCGGCTTCCAACCCTCATTGCTCGAGCTTCACGTCATCGGGTCATGTCCAACACTCCATTCCGGCAAATGAACTGCTGCGGTTCCGCGCGTGATCTACTGCAATGGCCCACCGGACATTAGATTCAAGCTTTCGGACCCAAGTCCTTAATGGAGAATATTTACTCGAAAATACCTCTCGATCAGCAGACGAAATATCACAACACTCGTAATATTTTGATGTGTCTATAAGCGCGTTACCGGATAGTGCAATCACTATGTCTTATAACACACACTGCCAACCATTTAGAACTCAATAAGACATGATTTTTCTAATAATATATATCATTGTTACCGTATTATAAAAAATTTCTGGTGGAAAAATGTGAAATATAATTAGTTTAAAAAAAAATTGCAGACTGGTTTTAAATAAAATATTTTCCAAGACTGTTTTCAACTAGTTAAGTACGAAAATTAGGAACACATGGAAAAATATATTATATAAAGTATTTATATAATTTACTGTCAAATGTAGCTGACGTTGTTCGGCGTGTAATGCAGACATCAATTTTATTCATTTATTCAATTATTCAAACGTCATGTCGGCCCAAAACAAACGCAATACGAAGGTCACATATGAATTTATGAGATACGGCTAAGTGTTACACGTTAAATTTACCAACTCTTCTGAAAATTTATAGTACTCCCCACCAACATTAAAGCACTTTTGTAGGCGTATTTTCTAAAGGTCTGCTTCAAGCCATCCATATCTTTGAATCGATTAAAAATATGCTTTTATAGCTTCATCAATCTCATCTTCGGAATGAAAACGACGCTCACGTAATTTTTCTTTATATTAAAAAATAGCCAATAGTCACATATTGCAAGAAGATTAGAGTGGACGCTCTATCACTTTGATGTTTGTTTGTGCAAGAAATTCGTCTGTCATTCTTGTTGAATGAGAATGTGCATTATTGTCATGGTGAAGCATGTGTTCCCTAACATTCACTTCCTGAATAATTCCTTAAAGCCAAATTAAAATTTATTTTCCAAATTAAAAAGTAATTAATAAAACTTTTTCTAACACAATCATTTTGAAATGGAAACGGCAAAAGCATATAAAGTAAGATCACAATTGTCTTGCAGTCACGTTATCCTCCTCCGTGTCATCTATGTTGGAAAGGGTAGAAACAAAGTTATCTGATCAGACATCATAGTTCATGCCGTACGAAGTGTTCGCAACTGGCTCTGTTATATTGGTCATTTTTTACGGGAGCGGCACATCGAAGCACTGTTGGATGATTAAGGAAATGAGGCAGACACTTGATTCCGTTCCAAACAGAGAGTGAAAGTAAGGTTGAGAGGAAGCTCTATTAGGGTCTTGAAAAAATCAAAATTTGTATATTGTAAATGAAATAGCTTGTAAATTAAGTTCATATGAATGGCTGTAAATGTATATAAAAGCCATTTCAGATTTCAGAGCTTATACAATCACATTGGATGAGATGAAACGAACTATTATATCTCTTTAGCGAAAAGCAACTGAGGGGCAAATGGTCTAAAATTTGGGAAAATTTATTTGAACTGAAATTTTCTTTCGAAAATCTCTAAAGAAGAGGAATCCCTCATTATTCATTGTTTGCAATGTATGACGCAAGCAAATCGTAACTGAAACGTAACATCAAAGGCAAAAATAAATTTTTATATTTGATAAACTTTCAAAATGTACATTTTTCCAGATTCCTTCACAAAAGCAGGCATTGTGACATTAAAACTCTCGACGTTCTCAAATCGTCGGTCTTCCACGATTCTTTCCCTCAAAACCCGCTCCAGAGAGAAGTTTGTGATTCATGCCAGTGCTACATGAGCTTTGAAAATGAGAAGATTATCATTTAAATATAAGTTGAGTAATTAAAACGTCTACAGAAGTAGAGTAATTAAAAAAGTTTAAGAATACGAAAATACAGATATCTGACAATTTTTATGCCAAGATTTGGGAATCTTATATTTTCGAATTTTGCAATATACACACAATTTTATATTATGCACATAAAATATTACAACATTTCTTCTTTCCATGAAGATTGAATTTTGTTTTGAATGTGAAAAAATTATCCAAAGGAGTCGGTTTAAAGGTTTTGCGAAAATTCGTTCTTTGGTCTTTCTGATGCAATCAAGGTAAAAATAGTTTGGGGATATGTTTTATCTATAACGAATAGATTTGTACAAAAAAAAAAAAAAAACACGAAATGACCTTTCAAAAGTTATTGACAAAAAACTAATTTTAATTCTAAAATAACAGCTGCAATGTGTCTTCAGTCTTGACATGAAGTGTCGCTGTATCAATTTTCGTAAATGTGGGTAGTTTAAACATTCCGCTGTGTGACCAAAAGTCAGAATCCTTTTATTAAGACCTACAAATCTTCTTTTCAGAAAACCGACAGGTTTTTTTTATTATTATTATATATGGTTATTTTGCTAAACTTTATCACGCTAGCAAATCAATTTATGTATTTCTTTTATGAATGTGGTACGAAATAATACCTAATTGTCGATTGTCGAAGGGCAAAGTGTTTAAGCTTGATGAAAGCAAATCTGTCCGTACAAAATCTCTCCTGGAAGCTTATGTATCCCTCTCTGTAATCTCCATTTATTTAACATTGTGTAAAAGCGCCAGCTAAAATGAATTAGTACTGATTCCCAAAACGTAAGAAATACTGGGTGACATCGATATATGCATTTTGACGAGAAGTTTTATTTGTGGTGTTCATCTTACGGTATTTGGGCAATTAAACATGGATAACACTGTGCATATTATAAAAATCACCACAAACTTGTTCTAAATAAATCTATGTGTTTTTTAAGATATTGCCAAATTTCGTAACGGGGGGTCGTTTAGACTTTCGACTTTGATTTCAACAAATAGTGTGACATCTTCTTTTATTATTGCATGACCACTTAGATAATTTGTCTGACGTTAGAAAATAAAATCATAAAAATGCATTTCCAGATATAGGATTATATATTGATGATTTCTTATCATTAGTATTTAAACAACTTAAATGTTCTGATTCACTGCAGTGGTCCCGCGGGAAATTTAAAATATTAAGTTTGGATTTGTCCATGTAAACAAAGATTCATGGCAGTGATTTGTACTACTAAGATGTTAAGACGAACACAATTAATAAATTAAAATATACAAGGAATTCTGAGGATGTTCAGATCGGATATGTCTACCGGTGTGAAATTCTAATCTGAAGTATGTAGGAATATAGGACACAATCGTATGTAAATGAAATAAATCTCAGTCCGGCATGTCATTAGTTAAAGGGTTCGTTGGCTAAATAATGATCAGCTGAAATACCGAATAGAAATATGTTATTTCCTAGTTTTGATATTCATTTATTGATTACAATGCCGACACGACACACTTTCGATACATAATAATAAACTCAAAGGCATCAAACTTGGTCAAGCATTATGCAAATATTTGCAATGCAGATAGTGGCTTGCGATTCAAAATTTTAATTTTCAGCATTATAACAATCTATCTTTGTAGAATAATTGCCAAGTGTTTGTCTGTCTGTTACGACCTTTATACACTTCCCGAACAGATAGCTACTTAGAAATTGGTACACGGATCGATCGTTCGATAAAACCCTCTGGACAAAACCGAATTTTTATAAAATGATCTGTAAAGAGAAGAAAAATCATCACGCCAAAACGTCTGAAGAGAAAAATAGTGGAAAAACATTCTTTGCGATGAGATAGAAACTTAAAATTTGGCGAATGGATAAATCGTTCGAACGGATGAAAGTGCGCAATTTCAGATACAATATATTTGCTACCGTAGGGGGTGCCACACACTAAAATTTTCGATTTGCTAAACAAATGAAAAAGAAACTATTCCTTTGAAATTCGATAGATGTTTAACATTGGGTATATGGGCTAATCATTTGACAAGACAAATTAAAAGACCACAAAAGTGTTTTTTAATGTTTATTCTTACATAAATATTTAAAATAAACTCTTTGTGCTCCACATAAAAACGTTTGGAAGATGAAACGGTAATTTAGCATACTTTGCGATTAGATCGTTACTTGAAATTTGGTGTACTCGTAGATAATTGGAAAGGAAGAAAGTGTGTAATTTATGTGTTTTTATGTTTTCTAATTTTAGGGCTTCCGCAGATCAAAATGTTCGATTTTTCGAATATTTGTGAAACGTCTCTTTTAAAATGTGATAGAGGCTTGATATCCACTATATGGACCAATCATTTTATAAAAATTACAAGGAGAAATATTTTTCAAAAATATTCAATTAAGGAGGTTGATACTCCACAGAAAAACATGTGACACTGTTATTGAGCTGGCGTTTTACACTCTAAATAAGCGCACAGTTAAGAAGTCGAATGTAACGTTTTAAATAAACTATTTCCGCTGCTGTTCTCTCAATCTGTGTAAATCTTGTCGCACACAACGATATCTCAACTTCTTAAATAAACTTTATGCTTTGCTCTTTTACAAAATAAACCATATTTAAAGCATCTATTTTGTTAGTACAACGCATCTCAAAGGTTAACGCCGAAACTCCTGAAGCGGCAGAAGAATATATACGGTAAGCAAAACCACGTGTAAAGCATTTTAAATAAGCTCTGGCAGGAAATGGGTCCTAACATATTTTACATTTTTTTTTTTACATTATTACTTTTTAAAAATTATTATTAATAATTTAACATATTTAATATTAAATATTTTAATAATTTTAACATTTTTATTTTTATTTATTTTTAAAAAAAATAAAAAATAAAATAATATAAATAATTTAATATGAAATAATTTAAAATTAAATAAATTAGTAAAAAATTAATGTTAAAAATGTTAAAAAATGCTTTTGTGTACGCTCTCACACAAAAAAAAGAGTCCACTTTCCTCCACATCTCGGAATCCCACCGAAAGAAGACACAGAGGCCGGCTTCCAACCCTCATTGCTCGAGCTTCACGTCATCGGGTCATGTCCAACACTCCATTCCGGCAAATGAACTGCTGCGGTTCCGCGCGTGATCTACTGCAATGGCCCACCGGACATTAGATTCAAGCTTTCGGACCCAAGTCCTTAATGGAGAATATTTACTCGAAAATACCTCTCGATCAGCAGACGAAATATCACAACACTCGTAATATTTTGATGTGTCTATAAGCGCGTTACCGGATAGTGCAATCACTATGTCTTATAACACACACTGCCAACCATTTAGAACTCAATAAGACATGATTTTTCTAATAATATATATCATTGTTACCGTATTATAAAAAATTTCTGGTGGAAAAATGTGAAATATAATTAGTTTAAAAAAAAATTGCAGACTGGTTTTAAATAAAATATTTTCCAAGACTGTTTTCAACTAGTTAAGTACGAAAATTAGGAACACATGGAAAAATATATTATATAAAGTATTTATATAATTTACTGTCAAATGTAGCTGACGTTGTTCGGCGTGTAATGCAGACATCAATTTTATTCATTTATTCAATTATTCAAACGTCATGTCGGCCCAAAACAAACGCAATACGAAGGTCACATATGAATTTATGAGATACGGCTAAGTGTTACACGTTAAATTTACCAACTCTTCTGAAAATTTATAGTACTCCCCACCAACATTAAAGCACTTTTGTAGGCGTATTTTCTAAAGGTCTGCTTCAAGCCATCCATATCTTTGAATCGATTAAAAATATGCTTTTATAGCTTCATCAATCTCATCTTCGGAATGAAAACGACGCTCACGTAATTTTTCTTTATATTAAAAAATAGCCAATAGTCACATATTGCAAGAAGATTAGAGTGGACGCTCTATCACTTTGATGTTTGTTTGTGCAAGAAATTCGTCTGTCATTCTTGTTGAATGAGAATGTGCATTATTGTCATGGTGAAGCATGTGTTCCCTAACATTCACTTCCTGAATAATTCCTTAAAGCCAAATTAAAATTTATTTTCCAAATTAAAAAGTAATTAATAAAACTTTTTCTAACACAATCATTTTGAAATGGAAACGGCAAAAGCATATAAAGTAAGATCACAATTGTCTTGCAGTCACGTTATCCTCCTCCGTGTCATCTATGTTGGAAAGGGTAGAAACAAAGTTATCTGATCAGACATCATAGTTCATGCCGTACGAAGTGTTCGCAACTGGCTCTGTTATATTGGTCATTTTTTACGGGAGCGGCACATCGAAGCACTGTTGGATGATTAAGGAAATGAGGCAGACACTTGATTCCGTTCCAAACAGAGAGTGAAAGTAAGGTTGAGAGGAAGCTCTATTAGGGTCTTGAAAAAATCAAAATTTGTATATTGTAAATGAAATAGCTTGTAAATTAAGTTCATATGAATGGCTGTAAATGTATATAAAAGCCATTTCAGATTTCAGAGCTTATACAATCACATTGGATGAGATGAAACGAACTATTATATCTCTTTAGCGAAAAGCAACTGAGGGGCAAATGGTCTAAAATTTGGGAAAATTTATTTGAACTGAAATTTTCTTTCGAAAATCTCTAAAGAAGAGGAATCCCTCATTATTCATTGTTTGCAATGTATGACGCAAGCAAATCGTAACTGAAACGTAACATCAAAGGCAAAAATAAATTTTTATATTTGATAAACTTTCAAAATGTACATTTTTCCAGATTCCTTCACAAAAGCAGGCATTGTGACATTAAAACTCTCGACGTTCTCAAATCGTCGGTCTTCCACGATTCTTTCCCTCAAAACCCGCTCCAGAGAGAAGTTTGTGATTCATGCCAGTGCTACATGAGCTTTGAAAATGAGAAGATTATCATTTAAATATAAGTTGAGTAATTAAAACGTCTACAGAAGTAGAGTAATTAAAAAAGTTTAAGAATACGAAAATACAGATATCTGACAATTTTTATGCCAAGATTTGGGAATCTTATATTTTCGAATTTTGCAATATACACACAATTTTATATTATGCACATAAAATATTACAACATTTCTTCTTTCCATGAAGATTGAATTTTGTTTTGAATGTGAAAAAATTATCCAAAGGAGTCGGTTTAAAGGTTTTGCGAAAATTCGTTCTTTGGTCTTTCTGATGCAATCAAGGTAAAAATAGTTTGGGGATATGTTTTATCTATAACGAATAGATTTGTACAAAAAAAAAAAAAAAACACGAAATGACCTTTCAAAAGTTATTGACAAAAAACTAATTTTAATTCTAAAATAACAGCTGCAATGTGTCTTCAGTCTTGACATGAAGTGTCGCTGTATCAATTTTCGTAAATGTGGGTAGTTTAAACATTCCGCTGTGTGACCAAAAGTCAGAATCCTTTTATTAAGACCTACAAATCTTCTTTTCAGAAAACCGACAGGTTTTTTTTATTATTATTATATATGGTTATTTTGCTAAACTTTATCACGCTAGCAAATCAATTTATGTATTTCTTTTATGAATGTGGTACGAAATAATACCTAATTGTCGATTGTCGAAGGGCAAAGTGTTTAAGCTTGATGAAAGCAAATCTGTCCGTACAAAATCTCTCCTGGAAGCTTATGTATCCCTCTCTGTAATCTCCATTTATTTAACATTGTGTAAAAGCGCCAGCTAAAATGAATTAGTACTGATTCCCAAAACGTAAGAAATACTGGGTGACATCGATATATGCATTTTGACGAGAAGTTTTATTTGTGGTGTTCATCTTACGGTATTTGGGCAATTAAACATGGATAACACTGTGCATATTATAAAAATCACCACAAACTTGTTCTAAATAAATCTATGTGTTTTTTAAGATATTGCCAAATTTCGTAACGGGGGGTCGTTTAGACTTTCGACTTTGATTTCAACAAATAGTGTGACATCTTCTTTTATTATTGCATGACCACTTAGATAATTTGTCTGACGTTAGAAAATAAAATCATAAAAATGCATTTCCAGATATAGGATGATATATTGATGATTTCTTATCATTAGTATTTAAACAACTTAAATGTTCTGATTCACTGCAGTGGTCCCGCGGGAAATTTAAAATATTAAGTTTGGATTTGTCCATGTAAACAAAGATTCATGGCAGTGATTTGTACTACTAAGATGTTAAGACGAACACAATTAATAAATTAAAATATACAAGGAATTCTGAGGATGTTCAGATCGGATATGTCTACCGGTGTGAAATTCTAATCTGAAGTATGTAGGAATATAGGACACAATCGTATGTAAATGAAATAAATCTCAGTCCGGCATGTCATTAGTTAAAGGGTTCGTTGGCTAAATAATGATCAGCTGAAATACCGAATAGAAATATGTTATTTCCTAGTTTTGATATTCATTTATTGATTACAATGCCGACACGACACACTTTCGATACATAATAATAAACTCAAAGGCATCAAACTTGGTCAAGCATTATGCAAATATTTGCAATGCAGATAGTGGCTTGCGATTCAAAATTTTAATTTTCAGCATTATAACAATCTATCTTTGTAGAATAATTGCCAAGTGTTTGTCTGTCTGTTACGACCTTTATACACTTCCCGAACAGATAGCTACTTAGAAATTGGTACACGGATCGATCGTTCGATAAAACCCTCTGGACAAAACCGAATTTTTATAAAATGATCTGTAAAGAGAAGAAAAATCATCACGCCAAAACGTCTGAAGAGAAAAATAGTGGAAAAACATTCTTTGCGATGAGATAGAAACTTAAAATTTGGCGAATGGATAAATCGTTCGAACGGATGAAAGTGCGCAATTTCAGATACAATATATTTGCTACCGTAGGGGGTGCCACACACTAAAATTTTCGATTTGCTAAACAAATGAAAAAGAAACTATTCCTTTGAAATTCGATAGATGTTTAACATTGGGTATATGGGCTAATCATTTGACAAGACAAATTAAAAGACCACAAAAGTGTTTTTTAATGTTTATTCTTACATAAATATTTAAAATAAACTCTTTGTGCTCCACATAAAAACGTTTGGAAGATGAAACGGTAATTTAGCATACTTTGCGATTAGATCGTTACTTGAAATTTGGTGTACTCGTAGATAATTGGAAAGGAAGAAAGTGTGTAATTTATGTGTTTTTATGTTTTCTAATTTTAGGGCTTCCGCAGATCAAAATGTTCGATTTTTCGAATATTTGTGAAACGTCTCTTTTAAAATGTGATAGAGGCTTGATATCCACTATATGGACCAATCATTTTATAAAAATTACAAGGAGAAATATTTTTCAAAAATATTCAATTAAGGAGGTTGATACTCCACAGAAAAACATGTGACACTGTTATTGAGCTGGCGTTTTACACTCTAAATAAGCGCACAGTTAAGAAGTCGAATGTAACGTTTTAAATAAACTATTTCCGCTGCTGTTCTCTCAATCTGTGTAAATCTTGTCGCACACAACGATATCTCAACTTCTTAAATAAACTTTATGCTTTGCTCTTTTACAAAATAAACCATATTTAAAGCATCTATTTTGTTAGTACAACGCATCTCAAAGGTTAACGCCGAAACTCCTGAAGCGGCAGAAGAATATATACGGTAAGCAAAACCACGTGTAAAGCATTTTAAATAAGCTCTGGCAGGAAATGGGTCCTAACATATTTTACATTTTTTTTTTTACATTATTACTTTTTAAAAATTATTATTAATAATTTAACATATTTAATATTAAATATTTTAATAATTTTAACATTTTTATTTTTATTTATTTTTAAAAAAAATAAAAAATAAAATAATATAAATAATTTAATATGAAATAATTTAAAATTAAATAAATTAGTAAAAAATTAATGTTAAAAATGTTAAAAAATGCTTTTGTGTACGCTCTCACACAAAAAAAAGAGTCCACTTTCCTCCACATCTCGGAATCCCACCGAAAGAAGACACAGAGGCCGGCTTCCAACCCTCATTGCTCGAGCTTCACGTCATCGGGTCATGTCCAACACTCCATTCCGGCAAATGAACTGCTGCGGTTCCGCGCGTGATCTACTGCAATGGCCCACCGGACATTAGATTCAAGCTTTCGGACCCAAGTCCTTAATGGAGAATATTTACTCGAAAATACCTCTCGATCAGCAGACGAAATATCACAACACTCGTAATATTTTGATGTGTCTATAAGCGCGTTACCGGATAGTGCAATCACTATGTCTTATAACACACACTGCCAACCATTTAGAACTCAATAAGACATGATTTTTCTAATAATATATATCATTGTTACAGTATTATAAAAAATTTCTGGTGGAAAAATGTGAAATATAATTAGTTTAAAAAAAAATTGCAGACTGGTTTTAAATAAAATATTTTCCAAGACTGTTTTCAACTAGTTAAGTACGAAAATTAGGAACACATGGAAAAATATATTATATAAAGTATTTATATAATTTACTGTCAAATGTAGCTGACGTTGTTCGGCGTGTAATGCAGACATCAATTTTATTCATTTATTCAATTATTCAAACGTCATGTCGGCCCAAAACAAACGCAATACGAAGGTCACATATGAATTTATGAGATACGGCTAAGTGTTACACGTTAAATTTACCAACTCTTCTGAAAATTTATAGTACTCCCCACCAACATTAAAGCACTTTTGTAGGCGTATTTTCTAAAGGTCTGCTTCAAGCCATCCATATCTTTGAATCGATTAAAAATATGCTTTTATAGCTTCATCAATCTCATCTTCGGAATGAAAACGACGCTCACGTAATTTTTCTTTATATTAAAAAATAGCCAATAGTCACATATTGCAAGAAGATTAGAGTGGACGCTCTATCACTTTGATGTTTGTTTGTGCAAGAAATTCGTCTGTCATTCTTGTTGAATGAGAATGTGCATTATTGTCATGGTGAAGCATGTGTTCCCTAACATTCACTTCCTGAATAATTCCTTAAAGCCAAATTAAAATTTATTTTCCAAATTAAAAAGTAATTAATAAAACTTTTTCTAACACAATCATTTTGAAATGGAAACGGCAAAAGCATATAAAGTAAGATCACAATTGTCTTGCAGTCACGTTATCCTCCTCCGTGTCATCTATGTTGGAAAGGGTAGAAACAAAGTTATCTGATCAGACATCATAGTTCATGCCGTACGAAGTGTTCGCAACTGGCTCTGTTATATTGGTCATTTTTTACGGGAGCGGCACATCGAAGCACTGTTGGATGATTAAGGAAATGAGGCAGACACTTGATTCCGTTCCAAACAGAGAGTGAAAGTAAGGTTGAGAGGAAGCTCTATTAGGGTCTTGAAAAAATCAAAATTTGTATATTGTAAATGAAATAGCTTGTAAATTAAGTTCATATGAATGGCTGTAAATGTATATAAAAGCCATTTCAGATTTCAGAGCTTATACAATCACATTGGATGAGATGAAACGAACTATTATATCTCTTTAGCGAAAAGCAACTGAGGGGCAAATGGTCTAAAATTTGGGAAAATTTATTTGAACTGAAATTTTCTTTCGAAAATCTCTAAAGAAGAGGAATCCCTCATTATTCATTGTTTGCAATGTATGACGCAAGCAAATCGTAACTGAAACGTAACATCAAAGGCAAAAATAAATTTTTATATTTGATAAACTTTCAAAATGTACATTTTTCCAGATTCCTTCACAAAAGCAGGCATTGTGACATTAAAACTCTCGACGTTCTCAAATCGTCGGTCTTCCACGATTCTTTCCCTCAAAACCCGCTCCAGAGAGAAGTTTGTGATTCATGCCAGTGCTACATGAGCTTTGAAAATGAGAAGATTATCATTTAAATATAAGTTGAGTAATTAAAACGTCTACAGAAGTAGAGTAATTAAAAAAGTTTAAGAATACGAAAATACAGATATCTGACAATTTTTATGCCAAGATTTGGGAATCTTATATTTTCGAATTTTGCAATATACACACAATTTTATATTATGCACATAAAATATTACAACATTTCTTCTTTCCATGAAGATTGAATTTTGTTTTGAATGTGAAAAAATTATCCAAAGGAGTCGGTTTAAAGGTTTTGCGAAAATTCGTTCTTTGGTCTTTCTGATGCAATCAAGGTAAAAATAGTTTGGGGATATGTTTTATCTATAACGAATAGATTTGTACAAAAAAAAAAAAAAAACACGAAATGACCTTTCAAAAGTTATTGACAAAAAACTAATTTTAATTCTAAAATAACAGCTGCAATGTGTCTTCAGTCTTGACATGAAGTGTCGCTGTATCAATTTTCGTAAATGTGGGTAGTTTAAACATTCCGCTGTGTGACCAAAAGTCAGAATCCTTTTATTAAGACCTACAAATCTTCTTTTCAGAAAACCGACAGGTTTTTTTTATTATTATTATATATGGTTATTTTGCTAAACTTTATCACGCTAGCAAATCAATTTATGTATTTCTTTTATGAATGTGGTACGAAATAATACCTAATTGTCGATTGTCGAAGGGCAAAGTGTTTAAGCTTGATGAAAGCAAATCTGTCCGTACAAAATCTCTCCTGGAAGCTTATGTATCCCTCTCTGTAATCTCCATTTATTTAACATTGTGTAAAAGCGCCAGCTAAAATGAATTAGTACTGATTCCCAAAACGTAAGAAATACTGGGTGACATCGATATATGCATTTTGACGAGAAGTTTTATTTGTGGTGTTCATCTTACGGTATTTGGGCAATTAAACATGGATAACACTGTGCATATTATAAAAATCACCACAAACTTGTTCTAAATAAATCTATGTGTTTTTTAAGATATTGCCAAATTTCGTAACGGGGGGTCGTTTAGACTTTCGACTTTGATTTCAACAAATAGTGTGACATCTTCTTTTATTATTGCATGACCACTTAGATAATTTGTCTGACGTTAGAAAATAAAATCATAAAAATGCATTTCCAGATATAGGATGATATATTGATGATTTCTTATCATTAGTATTTAAACAACTTAAATGTTCTGATTCACTGCAGTGGTCCCGCGGGAAATTTAAAATATTAAGTTTGGATTTGTCCATGTAAACAAAGATTCATGGCAGTGATTTGTACTACTAAGATGTTAAGACGAACACAATTAATAAATTAAAATATACAAGGAATTCTGAGGATGTTCAGATCGGATATGTCTACCGGTGTGAAATTCTAATCTGAAGTATGTAGGAATATAGGACACAATCGTATGTAAATGAAATAAATCTCAGTCCGGCATGTCATTAGTTAAAGGGTTCGTTGGCTAAATAATGATCAGCTGAAATACCGAATAGAAATATGTTATTTCCTAGTTTTGATATTCATTTATTGATTACAATGCCGACACGACACACTTTCGATACATAATAATAAACTCAAAGGCATCAAACTTGGTCAAGCATTATGCAAATATTTGCAATGCAGATAGTGGCTTGCGATTCAAAATTTTAATTTTCAGCATTATAACAATCTATCTTTGTAGAATAATTGCCAAGTGTTTGTCTGTCTGTTACGACCTTTATACACTTCCCGAACAGATAGCTACTTAGAAATTGGTACACGGATCGATCGTTCGATAAAACCCTCTGGACAAAACCGAATTTTTATAAAATGATCTGTAAAGAGAAGAAAAATCATCACGCCAAAACGTCTGAAGAGAAAAATAGTGGAAAAACATTCTTTGCGATGAGATAGAAACTTAAAATTTGGCGAATGGATAAATCGTTCGAACGGATGAAAGTGCGCAATTTCAGATACAATATATTTGCTACCGTAGGGGGTGCCACACACTAAAATTTTCGATTTGCTAAACAAATGAAAAAGAAACTATTCCTTTGAAATTCGATAGATGTTTAACATTGGGTATATGGGCTAATCATTTGACAAGACAAATTAAAAGACCACAAAAGTGTTTTTTAATGTTTATTCTTACATAAATATTTAAAATAAACTCTTTGTGCTCCACATAAAAACGTTTGGAAGATGAAACGGTAATTTAGCATACTTTGCGATTAGATCGTTACTTGAAATTTGGTGTACTCGTAGATAATTGGAAAGGAAGAAAGTGTGTAATTTATGTGTTTTTATGTTTTCTAATTTTAGGGCTTCCGCAGATCAAAATGTTCGATTTTTCGAATATTTGTGAAACGTCTCTTTTAAAATGTGATAGAGGCTTGATATCCACTATATGGACCAATCATTTTATAAAAATTACAAGGAGAAATATTTTTCAAAAATATTCAATTAAGGAGGTTGATACTCCACAGAAAAACATGTGACACTGTTATTGAGCTGGCGTTTTACACTCTAAATAAGCGCACAGTTAAGAAGTCGAATGTAACGTTTTAAATAAACTATTTCCGCTGCTGTTCTCTCAATCTGTGTAAATCTTGTCGCACACAACGATATCTCAACTTCTTAAATAAACTTTATGCTTTGCTCTTTTACAAAATAAACCATATTTAAAGCATCTATTTTGTTAGTACAACGCATCTCAAAGGTTAACGCCGAAACTCCTGAAGCGGCAGAAGAATATATACGGTAAGCAAAACCACGTGTAAAGCATTTTAAATAAGCTCTGGCAGGAAATGGGTCCTAACATATTTTACATTTTTTTTTTTACATTATTACTTTTTAAAAATTATTATTAATAATTTAACATATTTAATATTAAATATTTTAATAATTTTAACATTTTTATTTTTATTTATTTTTAAAAAAAATAAAAAATAAAATAATATAAATAATTTAATATGAAATAATTTAAAATTAAATAAATTAGTAAAAAATTAATGTTAAAAATGTTAAAAAATGCTTTTGTGTACGCTCTCACACAAAAAAAAGAGTCCACTTTCCTCCACATCTCGGAATCCCACCGAAAGAAGACACAGAGGCCGGCTTCCAACCCTCATTGCTCGAGCTTCACGTCATCGGGTCATGTCCAACACTCCATTCCGGCAAATGAACTGCTGCGGTTCCGCGCGTGATCTACTGCAATGGCCCACCGGACATTAGATTCAAGCTTTCGGACCCAAGTCCTTAATGGAGAATATTTACTCGAAAATACCTCTCGATCAGCAGACGAAATATCACAACACTCGTAATATTTTGATGTGTCTATAAGCGCGTTACCGGATAGTGCAATCACTATGTCTTATAACACACACTGCCAACCATTTAGAACTCAATAAGACATGATTTTTCTAATAATATATATCATTGTTACCGTATTATAAAAAATTTCTGGTGGAAAAATGTGAAATATAATTAGTTTAAAAAGAAATTGCAGACTGGTTTTAAATAAAATATTTTCCAAGACTGTTTTCAACTAGTTAAGTACGAAAATTAGGAACACATGGAAAAATATATTATATAAAGTATTTATATAATTTACTGTCAAATGTAGCTGACGTTGTTCGGCGTGTAATGCAGACATCAATTTTATTCATTTATTCAATTATTCAAACGTCATGTCGGCCCAAAACAAACGCAATACGAAGGTCACATATGAATTTATGAGATACGGCTAAGTGTTACACGTTAAATTTACCAACTCTTCTGAAAATTTATAGTACTCCCCACCAACATTAAAGCACTTTTGTAGGCGTATTTTCTAAAGGTCTGCTTCAAGCCATCCATATCTTTGAATCGATTAAAAATATGCTTTTATAGCTTCATCAATCTCATCTTCGGAATGAAAACGACGCTCACGTAATTTTTCTTTATATTAAAAAATAGCCAATAGTCACATATTGCAAGAAGATTAGAGTGGACGCTCTATCACTTTGATGTTTGTTTGTGCAAGAAATTCGTCTGTCATTCTTGTTGAATGAGAATGTGCATTATTGTCATGGTGAAGCATGTGTTCCCTAACATTCACTTCCTGAATAATTCCTTAAAGCCAAATTAAAATTTATTTTCCAAATTAAAAAGTAATTAATAAAACTTTTTCTAACACAATCATTTTGAAATGGAAACGGCAAAAGCATATAAAGTAAGATCACAATTGTCTTGCAGTCACGTTATCCTCCTCCGTGTCATCTATGTTGGAAAGGGTAGAAACAAAGTTATCTGATCAGACATCATAGTTCATGCCGTACGAAGTGTTCGCAACTGGCTCTGTTATATTGGTCATTTTTTACGGGAGCGGCACATCGAAGCACTGTTGGATGATTAAGGAAATGAGGCAGACACTTGATTCCGTTCCAAACAGAGAGTGAAAGTAAGGTTGAGAGGAAGCTCTATTAGGGTCTTGAAAAAATCAAAATTTGTATATTGTAAATGAAATAGCTTGTAAATTAAGTTCATATGAATGGCTGTAAATGTATATAAAAGCCATTTCAGATTTCAGAGCTTATACAATCACATTGGATGAGATGAAACGAACTATTATATCTCTTTAGCGAAAAGCAACTGAGGGGCAAATGGTCTAAAATTTGGGAAAATTTATTTGAACTGAAATTTTCTTTCGAAAATCTCTAAAGAAGAGGAATCCCTCATTATTCATTGTTTGCAATGTATGACGCAAGCAAATCGTAACTGAAACGTAACATCAAAGGCAAAAATAAATTTTTATATTTGATAAACTTTCAAAATGTACATTTTTCCAGATTCCTTCACAAAAGCAGGCATTGTGACATTAAAACTCTCGACGTTCTCAAATCGTCGGTCTTCCACGATTCTTTCCCTCAAAACCCGCTCCAGAGAGAAGTTTGTGATTCATGCCAGTGCTACATGAGCTTTGAAAATGAGAAGATTATCATTTAAATATAAGTTGAGTAATTAAAACGTCTACAGAAGTAGAGTAATTAAAAAAGTTTAAGAATACGAAAATACAGATATCTGACAATTTTTATGCCAAGATTTGGGAATCTTATATTTTCGAATTTTGCAATATACACACAATTTTATATTATGCACATAAAATATTACAACATTTCTTCTTTCCATGAAGATTGAATTTTGTTTTGAATGTGAAAAAATTATCCAAAGGAGTCGGTTTAAAGGTTTTGCGAAAATTCGTTCTTTGGTCTTTCTGATGCAATCAAGGTAAAAATAGTTTGGGGATATGTTTTATCTATAACGAATAGATTTGTACAAAAAAAAAAAAAAACACGAAATGACCTTTCAAAAGTTATTGACAAAAAACTAATTTTAATTCTAAAATAACAGCTGCAATGTGTCTTCAGTCTTGACATGAAGTGTCGCTGTATCAATTTTCGTAAATGTGGGTAGTTTAAACATTCCGCTGTGTGACCAAAAGTCAGAATCCTTTTATTAAGACCTACAAATCTTCTTTTCAGAAAACCGACAGGTTTTTTTTATTATTATTATATATGGTTATTTTGCTAAACTTTATCACGCTAGCAAATCAATTTATGTATTTCTTTTATGAATGTGGTACGAAATAATACCTAATTGTCGATTGTCGAAGGGCAAAGTGTTTAAGCTTGATGAAAGCAAATCTGTCCGTACAAAATCTCTCCTGGAAGCTTATGTATCCCTCTCTGTAATCTCCATTTATTTAACATTGTGTAAAAGCGCCAGCTAAAATGAATTAGTACTGATTCCCAAAACGTAAGAAATACTGGGTGACATCGATATATGCATTTTGACGAGAAGTTTTATTTGTGGTGTTCATCTTACGGTATTTGGGCAATTAAACATGGATAACACTGTGCATATTATAAAAATCACCACAAACTTGTTCTAAATAAATCTATGTGTTTTTTAAGATATTGCCAAATTTCGTAACGGGGGGTCGTTTAGACTTTCGACTTTGATTTCAACAAATAGTGTGACATCTTCTTTTATTATTGCATGACCACTTAGATAATTTGTCTGACGTTAGAAAATAAAATCATAAAAATGCATTTCCAGATATAGGATGATATATTGATGATTTCTTATCATTAGTATTTAAACAACTTAAATGTTCTGATTCACTGCAGTGGTCCCGCGGGAAATTTAAAATATTAAGTTTGGATTTGTCCATGTAAACAAAGATTCATGGCAGTGATTTGTACTACTAAGATGTTAAGACGAACACAATTAATAAATTAAAATATACAAGGAATTCTGAGGATGTTCAGATCGGATATGTCTACCGGTGTGAAATTCTAATCTGAAGTATGTAGGAATATAGGACACAATCGTATGTAAATGAAATAAATCTCAGTCCGGCATGTCATTAGTTAAAGGGTTCGTTGGCTAAATAATGATCAGCTGAAATACCGAATAGAAATATGTTATTTCCTAGTTTTGATATTCATTTATTGATTACAATGCCGACACGACACACTTTCGATACATAATAATAAACTCAAAGGCATCAAACTTGGTCAAGCATTATGCAAATATTTGCAATGCAGATAGTGGCTTGCGATTCAAAATTTTAATTTTCAGCATTATAACAATCTATCTTTGTAGAATAATTGCCAAGTGTTTGTCTGTCTGTTACGACCTTTATACACTTCCCGAACAGATAGCTACTTAGAAATTGGTACACGGATCGATCGTTCGATAAAACCCTCTGGACAAAACCGAATTTTTATAAAATGATCTGTAAAGAGAAGAAAAATCATCACGCCAAAACGTCTGAAGAGAAAAATAGTGGAAAAACATTCTTTGCGATGAGATAGAAACTTAAAATTTGGCGAATGGATAAATCGTTCGAACGGATGAAAGTGCGCAATTTCAGATACAATATATTTGCTACCGTAGGGGGTGCCACACACTAAAATTTTCGATTTGCTAAACAAATGAAAAAGAAACTATTCCTTTGAAATTCGATAGATGTTTAACATTTGGTATATGGGCTAATCATTTGACAAGACAAATTAAAAGACCACAAAAGTGTTTTTTAATGTTTATTCTTACATAAATATTTAAAATAAACTCTTTGTGCTCCACATAAAAACGTTTGGAAGATGAAACGGTAATTTAGCATACTTTGCGATTAGATCGTTACTTGAAATTTGGTGTACTCGTAGATAATTGGAAAGGAAGAAAGTGTGTAATTTATGTGTTTTTATGTTTTCTAATTTTAGGGCTTCCGCAGATCAAAATGTTCGATTTTTCGAATATTTGTGAAACGTCTCTTTTAAAATGTGATAGAGGCTTGATATCCACTATATGGACCAATCATTTTATAAAAATTACAAGGAGAAATATTTTTCAAAAATATTCAATTAAGGAGGTTGATACTCCACAGAAAAACATGTGACACTGTTATTGAGCTGGCGTTTTACACTCTAAATAAGCGCACAGTTAAGAAGTCGAATGTAACGTTTTAAATAAACTATTTCCGCTGCTGTTCTCTCAATCTGTGTAAATCTTGTCGCACACAACGATATCTCAACTTCTTAAATAAACTTTATGCTTTGCTCTTTTACAAAATAAACCATATTTAAAGCATCTATTTTGTTAGTACAACGCATCTCAAAGGTTAACGCCGAAACTCCTGAAGCGGCAGAAGAATATATACGGTAAGCAAAACCACGTGTAAAGCATTTTAAATAAGCTCTGGCAGGAAATGGGTCCTAACATATTTTACATTTTTTTTTTTACATTATTACTTTTTAAAAATTATTATTAATAATTTAACATATTTAATATTAAATATTTTAATAATTTTAACATTTTTATTTTTATTTATTTTTAAAAAAAATAAAAAATAAAATAATATAAATAATTTAATATGAAATAATTTAAAATTAAATAAATTAGTAAAAAATTAATGTTAAAAATGTTAAAAAATGCTTTTGTGTACGCTCTCACACAAAAAAAAGAGTCCACTTTCCTCCACATCTCGGAATCCCACCGAAAGAAGACACAGAGGCCGGCTTCCAACCCTCATTGCTCGAGCTTCACGTCATCGGGTCATGTCCAACACTCCATTCCGGCAAATGAACTGCTGCGGTTCCGCGCGTGATCTACTGCAATGGCCCACCGGACATTAGATTCAAGCTTTCGGACCCAAGTCCTTAATGGAGAATATTTACTCGAAAATACCTCTCGATCAGCAGACGAAATATCACAACACTCGTAATATTTTGATGTGTCTATAAGCGCGTTACCGGATAGTGCAATCACTATGTCTTATAACACACACTGCCAACCATTTAGAACTCAATAAGACATGATTTTTCTAATAATATATATCATTGTTACCGTATTATAAAAAATTTCTGGTGGAAAAATGTGAAATATAATTAGTTTAAAAAGAAATTGCAGACTGGTTTTAAATAAAATATTTTCCAAGACTGTTTTCAACTAGTTAAGTACGAAAATTAGGAACACATGGAAAAATATATTATATAAAGTATTTATATAATTTACTGTCAAATGTAGCTGACGTTGTTCGGCGTGTAATGCAGACATCAATTTTATTCATTTATTCAATTATTCAAACGTCATGTCGGCCCAAAACAAACGCAATACGAAGGTCACATATGAATTTATGAGATACGGCTAAGTGTTACACGTTAAATTTACCAACTCTTCTGAAAATTTATAGTACTCCCCACCAACATTAAAGCACTTTTGTAGGCGTATTTTCTAAAGGTCTGCTTCAAGCCATCCATATCTTTGAATCGATTAAAAATATGCTTTTATAGCTTCATCAATCTCATCTTCGGAATGAAAACGACGCTCACGTAATTTTTCTTTATATTAAAAAATAGCCAATAGTCACATATTGCAAGAAGATTAGAGTGGACGCTCTATCACTTTGATGTTTGTTTGTGCAAGAAATTCGTCTGTCATTCTTGTTGAATGAGAATGTGCATTATTGTCATGGTGAAGCATGTGTTCCCTAACATTCACTTCCTGAATAATTCCTTAAAGCCAAATTAAAATTTATTTTCCAAATTAAAAAGTAATTAATAAAACTTTTTCTAACACAATCATTTTGAAATGGAAACGGCAAAAGCATATAAAGTAAGATCACAATTGTCTTGCAGTCACGTTATCCTCCTCCGTGTCATCTATGTTGGAAAGGGTAGAAACAAAGTTATCTGATCAGACATCATAGTTCATGCCGTACGAAGTGTTCGCAACTGGCTCTGTTATATTGGTCATTTTTTACGGGAGCGGCACATCGAAGCACTGTTGGATGATTAAGGAAATGAGGCAGACACTTGATTCCGTTCCAAACAGAGAGTGAAAGTAAGGTTGAGAGGAAGCTCTATTAGGGTCTTGAAAAAATCAAAATTTGTATATTGTAAATGAAATAGCTTGTAAATTAAGTTCATATGAATGGCTGTAAATGTATATAAAAGCCATTTCAGATTTCAGAGCTTATACAATCACATTGGATGAGATGAAACGAACTATTATATCTCTTTAGCGAAAAGCAACTGAGGGGCAAATGGTCTAAAATTTGGGAAAATTTATTTGAACTGAAATTTTCTTTCGAAAATCTCTAAAGAAGAGGAATCCCTCATTATTCATTGTTTGCAATGTATGACGCAAGCAAATCGTAACTGAAACGTAACATCAAAGGCAAAAATAAATTTTTATATTTGATAAACTTTCAAAATGTACATTTTTCCAGATTCCTTCACAAAAGCAGGCATTGTGACATTAAAACTCTCGACGTTCTCAAATCGTCGGTCTTCCACGATTCTTTCCCTCAAAACCCGCTCCAGAGAGAAGTTTGTGATTCATGCCAGTGCTACATGAGCTTTGAAAATGAGAAGATTATCATTTAAATATAAGTTGAGTAATTAAAACGTCTACAGAAGTAGAGTAATTAAAAAAGTTTAAGAATACGAAAATACAGATATCTGACAATTTTTATGCCAAGATTTGGGAATCTTATATTTTCGAATTTTGCAATATACACACAATTTTATATTATGCACATAAAATATTACAACATTTCTTCTTTCCATGAAGATTGAATTTTGTTTTGAATGTGAAAAAATTATCCAAAGGAGTCGGTTTAAAGGTTTTGCGAAAATTCGTTCTTTGGTCTTTCTGATGCAATCAAGGTAAAAATACTTTGGGGGTATGTTTTATCTATAACGAATAAATTTGTACAAAAAAAAATACGAAATTACCTTTCAAAAGTTATTATCAAAAACTAATTTTAATTTTAAAATAACAGCTGCAAGGTGTCTTCTGTTTTGACATGAGGTGTCGCTGTACCAATTTTCGGAGATGTGGGTAGCTTAAACATTCCGCTGTGTGACCAAAAGTCAGAATCCTTTTATTAAGACCTACAGATCTTCTTTTCAGAAAACCGACAGTTTTTTTTTTATTATTATATGTCGTTATTTTGCTAAACTTTATCACGCTAGCAAATCAATTTATGTATTTCTTTTATGAATGTGGTATGAAATAATACCTAATTGTCGATTGTCGAAGGGCAAAGGGTTTAAGCTTGATGAAAACAAATCTGTCCGTACAAAATCTCTCCTGGAAGCTTATGTATCCCTCTCTGTAATCTCCATTTATTTAACATTGTGTAAAAGGGCCAGCTAAAATAAATTAGTACTGATTCCCAAAACGTAAGAAATACTGGGTGACATCGATATATGCATTTTGACGAGAAGTTTAATTTGTGGTGTACATCTTACGGTATTTGGGCAATTAAACATGGATAACACTGTGCATATTATAAAAATCACCACAAACTTGTTCTAAAGAAATCTATGTGTTTTTTAAGATGTTGCCGAATTTCGTAACGGGGAGTCGTTTAGACTTTCGACTTTGATTTCAACAAATAGTGTGACATCTTCTTTTATTATTGCATGACCACTTAGATAATTTGTCTCACTCTCACGTTAGCAAATAAAAACATAAAAATGTTTCTCCAGATATAGAATGATATATAGATGATTTCTTTTATGATTAGACTTCTTAAGATGATTTCTTTTATGATTAGACTTCTTAAGATGATAACTGCTCTGGTTCACTGCAGTGGATCTGCTGGGAATAAAATATATTATATTTGGATTTGTCCATGTAAACAAAGATTCATGGCAGTCATTTTTACTACTAAGATGCTAAGACTAACACAATTAATAAATTAAAATATACGAGGAATTCTGATATGTTCAGATTGGATATGTATACCGATGTGAAATTCTAATGTGAAGTATGTAATAAAAACTACATTAATTTATTATATTTGTAAACTTCAAATGTCATCGAGAAAAAGATGAACTTCATTTAAATGACGGCATTGAAATATAACTTGCCTGGTTTAAACATATCTAAAATGCGATACATTCCTTGGCAATATTTTTAAAACTATCATAATACTACAATAATTTATTATATTTGAAAACTTCATCGAAAACAACTGACATTCATTCAAATGACGTCATAGAAAAAATAACACGCCTGGCTCTCTCTATAAAAGCAGCATTTCATTCATAACATTTTCCCATTCATTTCATTCATCACAGTACTATAATAATTTATTTTATTTAAAAACTTAAGACCATGGAGTTACAAGTAATTAAACTCTATGCTTAAAACTTCATCGAAAAAAATCGTCCTTCTCTCTGTAAAATCAATGAATATTTCATTCATATCAACTATGCAGACTCCAAGAGCTAAATAATTTTGGGTTAAAGAAATACAGCAATTCTTATACAACTCATTCTACATATTTTGCTGTTTACATTTTACATAAGTGAAAAATAGGCTTGGTTGTAGAAATAATAAAATTTGGATGATCATTTAAACTCAAATATATAGAAATTGCGTTGTTTCAGTATGCAGATGCACAGAATTTAAGCAAAAATAAAGCGGTTTTAGGACGGATACAACACTCAATATGAATTAAAAAGAACTTTAAAAATCACGATTTTGAGACAAGATAGATGCCATATTTCATTTTGAAGTGGGACACTTGATTTTTTCATATCATGGTCATGTGATCGCTTCATATAAGACGTGTAATTATTATTTTAACTTTTATTTAAAAAACTACTGAATATATTTTGCTGAAATTTGTTTTATATATTTTATGGAATAATTTGAATACTACCTAAAATTTTCGAAGCAATTTGTGAATTTTAAATCCGCCTAAAAAATGTTTGAAAATTAGGTTACATAGGGTTCAATGCATTTCATTTTTTCAACCCGAGTTCAATCTAAAACTAATTGGGTGATCCAAAACTAATTGGATGATTATTCATTTATATTCCCATAGGTCCTACAGACGGGCTGAACGACACAATAAATTTTTTTTTTTATTAAGTCCTTTTTACGGCAGTTATCGTGCTAACGGACGGACAGACAGACAGACAGAATGAACAAAGTCATAAACACTTTTCAACTTTGTTGTAAAGTGTTAAAAAGAACTTCAAATTCACGATTTTGACACAAGATGGATGCCATATTTTATTTTAAAGTCGGTCAAGTGATCTCTTCATATAATGGTCACGTGATCTCTTAGTATAATGGGTGTAATAATTATTAATTTTTATTTTAAAAGCTACTGAATATTTTTTTTTATTTTATTTATTTTTTTTTATATTTTTTATGGGATAATTTGAATATTTCTTAAAACTTTCGAAGCAATTTGTGAATTTTAAAGTCGCTTAAGAAATGATTGAAAATTAGGTCCTATAGGATTCAATGTATTTCATTTTTTCAACCCGTGTTCAATCCAAAGCTAATTAGGTGATATTATTCATTTATATTCCTATAGTTCCCACATATCGTCTGAACAACATGCTAAAATTTCATTTTGATAAAGTCATTTTTACGGCAATTATTGTGCTAACGGACAGATAGACAGACAAACCGAATGAACAAAGTTATAAACACTTTTCAACTAGGTTGTACAGCATATATGAGCTATGTTGTAAAGCATATCCGATCCGCGGGCCGGATGGGGCCCGCCCCGGCTTTTGATCTGGCCTGCAGAACATTTTAAAATCGCGCAAGTAAATATTCTCAGTTCTCGCCAACAAGAGAGTGAGAAGGGAGGAGGGAAGCCTGAACTACGTGGATGTTTCTATTGTCCGTCCGATTTCACTATCTTTCAAATCGTTTTGAAAATCGTCGAAAATAGGATAGCGAACTTTTAGTTTTGATTTCTTATTACGAGCCACCAGAACCACCACCAGATAGCGCGATGGTAGCACCTCTGCATCTCCCCTTCGATATTTGTGGAATGTCCGATCGCGAGCCCAGTCACAAAGAATATACATATGCCAGTCACATGTCCTACTCCTCTTAATTTGGTGGTACACTCATCGCGTTATGTTGCGTGGAGATAGTTTTTGCTTTGTTTTAAGTTTTCTTAGTTCGGAAAGTGTATAAAAAATATGTCTGTTGTAAAAAAGCGAAAAGTAGACACGGAATGTCGCCAGTTTCAAGAAAGATGGACACTTATGAATATTTTTTTATCATGCACAATGGTCAGCCTATCTACCTGTTGTGTAATAAATCCATATCTGTTTTAAAAGAATACAATATGAAGCGGCGTTATTCCAGTAAGCATATTACTCAGCATACACTCACGGGTCAGTTGCGAAAAGATAAAATTCAAAAGCTTATCAACAATTTGGACAAACAGCAACAATTGTTTAATAAACAAAGGACACAACTGGACAATGTTGTGAAAGCTAGCTTCATAGTCTGTTCAAAAATAGCGAAGTCATCGAAACCATTCGCTGAAGGAGAATTTGCCAAAGAGTGCCTGTTAGAAATTTCAGATGTTTTATGTCCCGAAAAGAAAAAAGAATTTGAGAAAATAAGCTCATCAAGACGTACTGTTGTTCGACGTATAGATATGATGGCTGGTGATATCAAGAAAAAATTGGCTGATAGTATGACTGATTTTAAAGCATTTTCGATTGCTTTGGACGAGAACACCGACTTGTCTGATACAGCGCAACTAGATATTTTTATATGAAGCGTTGACAAAAAATTTGCTGTAACTGAGGAATTGTTGGCTTTACAGCCTCTAAAAGGGACCACTACTGGAGAAGATATTTTTCGTGAGATTAAAAATGCTATCGAACAGTCTGGTTTGCTGTAGTGCAAATTAATTGGGGTTTGCACAGATGGTGCACCTTCTATGGTCGGTTCACAAAAGGGTTTCATCGGAATTTTGAAAGAAAAAACAATTGACTTGAATGTGCAAAAAGATGATTTAATAATACTACATTGCATTATCCACCAACAAAACTTGTGTTCTAAGTCCATCCGATTGCAGAGCGTTATGTATGTGGTAGTAAAGACCATAAATTTTATTCGATTCCTCGCGCTTAACCATCGTCAGTTCAAAGCATTTTTGGATGACCCCTCTTCAGAACATGGTGATGTGCCATATTATTGCGAAATAAGGTGGTTAAGCAAAGGCAAAATACTAAAAAGATTTTACGATCTTACACAGGAAATAGCCGATTTCAGGGAAATCAAAGAAAAACCATTGCCTGAAGTCAGTGATCAGAAATGGTTATGTGATTTAGCATTTCTAGTTGACATCACGGGTCACTTAAACGAGTTGAATTTGAAGCTTCAGAAACAAGGTCAGTTGGTAAACGAATTGTACAGCCATCTGAAATCGTTCCAGAACAAAATTCGCTTGTTGGAAACACAAATGCGATCTGGAAGCTGTTATCATTTTTCAACACTATCCAGTCACGAAAATATTGATTACACTCAATATGCTGAAGAACTAAAATCACTGTCGGAGTAATTTTTTAATAGATTTTCCCACTTCGAAAACATGGATAGCTGCTTTAACCTTTTTTGCTACTTCGATAAAAAGTGACGTAGAGAAGGCTCCGACACACCTGTAAATGGAGTTGATCGAGCTTCAGGAAGACACGCATTTGAAGTCAAAATTTGAAGACGTGGAGCTAAGTGATTTCTACAGAACATACCTTGCCGTAGAAAAGTACCCACAGCTGAGAGCATTTGCAAGAAAAATGATTTGTGCATTTGGAAGCACTTATAAATGTGAACAGTTCATTTCCATGATGAAAACTAATAAATCGAAGTATCGAACCAGGCTTACAGATGAAAATTTGGAAAACACTCTGCGCCTGTGTATTAGTGGGATTGATGCCAGCATTGATTATCTTGTTTCTCAAGTTCAAGCTCAAGCTTCTCATTAATTTCTACAGATTGTAAGTAAATACTTAATCAATTCGATATTATTTTGATTCATTAAATTTTAGCATTATACTTTATAAATATAAAATAAAATAAACCGTATCATTATTATTTTTTCACAACTACCTATTATCTACGGCCCGCGACTTCATCAATATCCTAAACTTCAGCCCCAAACTTTCCAAAGGTTGCCCATACCTATTGTAAAGTGTTGAAAATGCTAATTATAATTGCTATTTAAACAAGAACGATCAATGATGCATACAGTATTGATTATGAAACACTTTCCAACTTCAATGCAATTTTATAGAAACATCTCTAAAATACGATACATTCCTCGGTAATATTTTTAAAATTATCACAATACTACTTTAATTTATTATATTTGAAAACTTAAAACTTCATAAAAAATGAACTTCATTCAAATTATTCAATCATTGAAATATAAATTGCCTGGTTTAAGCATCTCAAATGCGATACTTTCCTCGGTAATATTTTTTAAATTATCAAAATACTACAATAATTTATTATATATAAAAACTTCAGCGAAAACAAAAGAACTTTATTCAAATGACATCATCGAAATATAAATCGCCTCTATCTCGTATAAAAGCAGCATTTCATTCATTAACATTTTTCCAATCCTTTCATTCATCACAATACTATAATAATTTATTTTATTTAAAAACTTAAAACCATGGAGGTACAAGTAATTTAACTCTATGCTTAAAACTACATCGAAAAAATCGTCTGGGTTCTCTGTGTAAAAATAATAGATGTTTCATTCATATCAGCTATATTGCAGACTCCATGAGCTAATCAATTTTGCGTTAAAGAAATGCAGCATTCTTATACAACTCATACTACATTTTTTAGTGTTTACATTTTCCATAAATGAAAATTAGGCTTCGTTATAGAAATAATCAAAGTTTGATCATCGTATAAACTCAAATATATTGTAATTGGGTTCTTTCAGTATGTAGACGCACAGAATTTAAGCAAAAATAAAATGGTTTTAGGACGGATACAGCACTAAATAGGAATTGAAAAGACCTTCAAAAACCACAATTTTGAGACAAGATGGATGCCATATTTTATTTTGAAGTGGGTCACGTGATCTCTTCATATAATAGACGCGTGATCGCTTCATATAAAGTGTGTAATTATTATTTTAATTTTTATTTAAAATATTACTGAATCTATTTTGCTGATATTTTTTTATATATTTTATGTGGTAATTTGATTTTCTAAAATTTTCGAAGCAATTTCTGAATTTTAAATTCACTTAAAAAATGTTTGAAATATTAGGTCCCATAGGGTTCAATGTATTTCATTTTTTTCAACCCGGATTCAATCCAAAACTAATTGGGTGATATTATTCATTTATATTCCCATAGGTCCCACGGTCCCACAGACAGTCTGAACAACATACTAAAATTTTATTTTGATAAAATCATTTTTAAGGCAGTTATCGCGCTTACGGACAGATAGACAGACAGACAGAATGAACAAAGTCATAAACACTTTTCAACTATGTTGTAAAGTGTTAAAAATAATTTATTTTATTTAAAAACTTAAAACCATGGAGGTACAAGTAATTTAACTCTATGCTTAAAACTTCATCGAAAAAATCGTCTGGTTCTCTGTGCAAAATCAATGAATATTTCATTCATATCAGCTATATTGCAGACTCCATGAGCTAAAGAATTTTACGTTAAAGAAATGCAGCAATTTTTATACAATTCATTCTACATATTTTGCTGTTTACATTCTTCATAAGTAAAAATTAGGCTTCGTTGTAAAAATAATCAAAATTTGATGATCATTTAAACTCAAATATATTGTAATTGCGTCGTTTCAGTTTGTAGATGCACAGAATTTAAGGAAAAATAAAGCGGTTTTGGCACGGATATAACACTAAATATGATTTAAAAAGAACTTTAAAGGTCACGATTTTGATACAAGATGGATGCCATATTTTATTTTGAAGTGGGTCACGTGATCTCTTCATGTAATGGCCACGTGATCTCTTCATATAGAGGGTGTAGAAAGCCCAGACCACACGACCAACCCATAGGCTAATGGTAGCTTTCTGTGTGGCCGGCATATAGAGGGTGTAATTATTTTTTTTAATTTCATTTAAAAAACTACTGAATATATTTTTATGAAATTTTTTTTATATATTTTATGGGATAATTTGAATATTTCCTAAAACTTTCAAGCAATCTGTGAAATTTAAACTCGTTTAAAAAATGTTTGAAAAATTAAGTCCCATGGGGTTCAATGTATTTCATTTTTTCAACTCGAGTTCAATCCAAAACTAATTGGGTGATATTATTCATTTATATTCCCATAGGTCCCACATACCCTCTGAACAACATACTAAAATTTCATTTTGATAAAGTCATTTTCACGGTAGTTACCTTGATAACTGACAGCCAGCCAGAATGAACAAAGTCATAAACACTTTTCAACTATGTTATAAAGTGTTAATAAAGCGGTTTTATGACGGATACAACACTAAATATGAATTCAAAGGAACTTTAAAAATCACGATTTTAACACAAAATGGATGCCATATTTTATTTTGAAGTGGGTCACGTGAACTCTTCATATAATGGCCACGTGATCCCTTCATATAGAGGGTGTAATTATTATTTTAATTTTCATTTAAAAAACTACTTAATATATTTTGCTGAATTTTTTTTTATATATTTTATGGGATAATTTGAATATTTCCCAAAACTTTCGAAGCAATTTGTGGATTTTAAATTTGCTTAAAAAATGTTTGAAAAATTAGGTCCCATAGGGTTCAATGTACGTATTTCATTTTTCAACCCGGGTTCAATCCATAACTAATTGGGTGATGTTATTCATTTACATTCCCATATGTCCCACAGACCGTCTGAACAACATACTAAAATTTCATTTTTATAAAGTCATTTTTACGGCAGTTTTCTTGGTAACGGGCAGACAGACAGACAGAATGAACAAAGTCATAAACACTTTTCAACGATGTTGTAAAGTGTTAAAAAGTAAGAACTTCAGAATGACTTCGAAATATGCAATTTGAGGAGAAGATTACTATTACTATGGGATGTACATCTACAGTATTTGTGCAATTAAACATGGAAAACTTTGTGTATGTTATAAGCATGACCACTGCCTGTAAAGATAATTTTGTACACAGAGGACAGAGATTCTTGTACATTTTTAGTCGAATAAAATTAAATATTTTAATACAATGCTTTGAATAGCAATGTTATTTAGAATACTAAAAGAATTTGCACATAATTGTAAATTAAGTTTATTTTTTTTTATATGTTGCTTACGAAGAACAGGCTAATAAATAACAAGTAAGATCAATCATGCATAAAGCATTCATTATGAAACACTTTCAACTGCAATGCATTTTTATTTAAACATTTCTAAAATGCGATTTATGCAGCGGGAATATTTTTAAATTATCACAATACTACATTAATTTATTATATTTGAAAACTTCAGCGAAAAAAATTAACTTTATTCAAATTAAGTTATTGAACTATACATCGTCTGGCTCTCTATGAAAAGGCAGTAAAAATTTCATTCATAAACTTTTATTCTATTCCTTTCATTCATCACAATACTACAATAATTTACATCCCCCATAAATGAAAATTAGGCTTCGTTGTAGAAATAATCAAAATTTGATGATCATTTAAACTCAAATATATTGTAATTGCTTTGCTTCAGGATGTAGATGCCCAGAATTTAGGCAAAAATAAAGCGATTTTAGGACGGATACAGCACTAAATATGAATTAAAAAGAACTTTGAAAATCACGATTTTGACACAAGATGGATGCCATATTTAATTTTGAAGTCGGTCACGTGATCTCTTCATATAAAGGGTGTAATTATTATATTAATTTTTATTTTAAAAACTACTGAATATATTTTGCTGAAATTCTTTTTTATTTATTTTATAGGACAATTTGAATATTTCCTAAAACTTTCGAAGCAATTTGTGAATTTTAAGTTCGCTTAAAAAATGTTTGAAGAATTAGATTCCATAGGGTTGAATGTATTTCATATTTTCAACCCGGGTTCAATCCAAAACTAATTAGGTGATATTATTCATTTATATTCCCATAGGTTCCACAGACCGTCTGAACAACATACTAAAATTTCATTTTGATAAAGTCATTTTTACGGCAGTTACCTTGATACCACAGACAGACAGAATGAACAAAGTCATAAACACTTTTCAACTATATTGTTAAGTGTTAAAAAGTAATAACTTCAGATTGACATCGAAATATGCAATTTGGGGAGAAGATTGTTATGGGATGTACATCTACAGTATTTGTGCAATTAAACATGGAAAACTCTGTGTATATTATAAGCATGACCACTGCCTGGGAAGAAAATTTTGTGCAGCGAAGACAGATAGATATTCTTGTACATTTTTAGCCGAATAAAATTAAATATTTTAATACAATGCTTTGAATAACAGTGTTATTTAGAATACTATAGGAATTTGCACATAATTGTAAATTAAGTTTCTTTTTATTAACACTTTACAACATAGTTGAAAAGTGTTTATGACTTTGTTCATTCCGTCTGTCTGTCTGTCCGTTAGCACGATAACTGCCATAAAAATGACTTTATCAAAATGAAATTTTAGTATCTTTTTCAGATGGTCTGTGGGGCCTATGGGAATATAAATAAATAATATTACCCAATTAGCTTTGGATTGAACCCGAGTTGAAAAAATGAAATACATTGAACCCTATGGGACCCAATTTTTCAAACATTTTTTAAGCGAATTTAAAATTCACAAATTACTTCGAAAGTTTTAGGAAATATTTAAATTATCCCATAAAATATATATAAAAAATTTCAGTAAAATATGTTAGGTAGTTTTGTAAATAAAAATTATTGAATATAGGGAGAAAAACAAATTCAATTCAATTCTGACTCTTGCTATATCCTCCAGAAAGAAAAAATCTGATGTGGGCAGCATATGACTTTCGCTGCAGATTAAAATTCATTTTCAACACTTTACAACATAGTTGAAAAGTGTTTACGACTTTGTTCATTCTGTCTGCCTGTCTGTCTGTCTGTTAGCACGAACACTGCCGTAAAAATGAATTTATCAAAATGAAATTTTATTATGCTTTTTAGACGGTCTGTGGGACCTATGGGAATATAAATAAATCATATCACCTAATTAGTTTTTTATTGATCCCGGGTTGAAAAAATGAAATACATTGAACCCTAAGGGACCTAATTCTTCAAACATTTTTTAAGTACATTTAAAATTCACAAATTACTTCGAAATTTTTAGAAAATATTCACATTATCCCATAAAATATATAAAAAAATTTTCAGTAAAATATGTTAGGTAGTTTTTTAATTAAAAATTATTTAATATAGGGAAAAAAACGAATTCAATTAAATTCTGATTTTTGCGATATCCTCCAGAAAGGAAAAATCGATATATTGTATAATAAATATCTTTCCAAGAGTTTAATTATTTTGTATATGAGGGAGGCTTCACATTTTAAAATAAATTTGGTAGATAACTTTCCAATTTTTTTTTTAATTTTATATAACTTTTCATGATATACTTATTTGATGGCGTTTTTAATGCACTTTCCTACGTTCTAGAGAGTTAAAATTAGGTACACAGCTTAAATTTGTAGAACATTTTATTCTACAACAATTTGGTGAATCTTTAAAAATAGATCCTACATTTTTTTCAAAATGGCCTGCAAATAATCCCCGTCCACTTCTATAAATCATTGTTGTAATATTGTTAAAAATTCTGATATAGACAGCACATGTCTTTCTCTGCAGACTCATATTCACGTTCTCTTTATTTCTTCAATAATAATTTGAGTTTATCTGCACAAAATAACAGCCATAAGTATTGTAAATGACATTGAATTTGCACGTTAAACTTAAATTTGGTTCTCATTTGATAGATGGACTTATTGTCAAAAGTGGCGTAGCGAAAACGCAAAAAAACTAAAATATCTCAAGAACGGCTAGTCCTAGAGTAATGGTATATAAATCGCTTGTAAGTTATCGAAATATTATACACCAAATTGTGTTAAATTTGGTTCATTAGTTTTTAGCTAGAGTGGATAAAGGCAATTTCTGCCGGCCATTTCGCAAAGAAGACAGATTCTTTTATTACGAATCGTACTATAATCAAATGAACATCAGGGTTTTCCACCAAAAAACTTACCAAATTTTATTAAATTCGGTCCATTAGTTTTTCAGTTAGAGTGGATGCAATATCGTCACAGACACACAGATACACCCTGACACACACAGACGTCTTCCTAAAAATAGTTTTTTCGTGTTCTGGAAGTCCCAAAACGTGTAGATCTTTCGAAAATTCGAGTTCCGATCTTCGGCACGATTCCAATACTTTGAATACATACACACGCACACACATATATTATCTGTGTATCTGTGTATTATCTGTGTATCTAAATTCCGTGCCTACGCAATTACAATAGTTGTGATTTTAAATAATCCCTAAAATTTTATTATTTCTTCAACGAAGCCTAATTTTAACTTATGCAGAATGCAAATATCTCAAGCGATTGTAAGGTGAGTTACATAAGAATTGCTGAATTTTTTTCACACAAAATTATTTAGCTCTGGAATCTGGAATACAAGTTATATGCATGAAATATTTATTGATTTTGTATAGAGAATCAGATGATTTATATTTCGATACAGTTTTAAATATTTAAGTATAATAAATTACTGTAGTACTGTGATAATGTAAAAGATATCACTACTGAATGTATCACATTTTAAAGATTTTTAAATGAAATTGCATTTATATAATTGCAAAATAACACCCATAAGTATTTTAAATGACACTGAATTTGCACGTTAAACTTAAATTTAGTTTTCATTTGACAGCTGGACTTATTGTCAAAGGTGGTGTAGCGAAAACGCGAAAAAACAAAAATATCTCAAGAATGGCTAGTCCTAGAGAAATGGGGTTAGTCTTATTCATTTATTTTTTTTATTGTTATTGTTGTCAAAAATCACGTATAAAATAAGCATTTAATTGATATAATTGAGCACACGTAGTCTTTTATTTTTAGATTTAACGATTTTTGCGGGCCATTTCGCAGAAACAGCCCGTTCCTTTTCCCAAAATCGTGCCAGAATAACTCAGAAGTGATTTATATACCAAATTTTGTTAAATTCGGTCCATTAGTTTTTAGCTAGAGTGGATAAAAGCAATTTTTGCCGGCCATTTCGCAAAAAAGAAAGATTCTTTTATTACGAATCGTACTAATATCTAATGAATATCAGGGTCCCAAAAAACTTACCTACCAAATTTTATGAAATTCGGTCCATTGGTTTTTCAGTTAGAGTGGATACAATATCCTCACAGACACACAGAAACACACAGAGATACACCCTTACACACATAGACGTCTCCCTAAAAATAGATTTTTCGTGTTCTAGAAGTCCCAAAACGTGTAGATCCTTCGAAAATTCGAGTTCAGATTTTCGGCACGATTCCAATACTTTGAATACATACACACACACACATATATTTTCTGTGTATCTGTGTATTATCTGTGTATCTAAATTCCGTGCCTTCGCAATTACAATAGTTGTGATTTTAAATGATCCCTAAACTTTTATTATTTCTACAACGAGGCCTAATTTTAACTTAATGGAAATATCTCAAGCGATTGTGAGTTATATAAAAATTGCTGAATTTTTTTGACTCAAAATTATTTAGCTCTGGAGTCTGGAATACAAGTTTTATGAATGAAATATTCATTGATTTTGCATAGAAAATCAGACGATTTATATTTCGATGAAGTTTTAAATATTTAAGTATAATAAATTACTGTAGTACTGTGATAATGTAAAAGATATCACCACTGAATGTATCACATTTTAGAGATTTTTAAATGAAATTGCATTTCAGTTGGAAAGTGTTTCATAATCAATGCTTATGCATGATTGATTTTTCTTGCTTATATAGATTTTGGACGAATTAAATTAAATATTTTAATAAAATATTTTGAATAACGATATCATTTAGAATAAATACTACAGGAATTTGCACATAATTGTGAATTTTAAGTTTTTTATATTATATACTAGCAGCATACCCGTTCTTTGTACGGCGTATATAATATAACGACACTTATAATTCAGAATCATATGCAAATTATGTTAAAATATTAAATTTATTGCTCCTAAAGAGAAGTTTATTAATATCTGTTCTCATCATGCAAAATTATCTTCACGGGCAGATCTGAAGAAAAAAACATCCTGGCCCCTTTCGAAAGCAAATATACAAAAAATATGAAATTGAATCAATATATTCAAAATAACAGTGCTAAAATTGTATGGGACCCGTAGTATTTATATACTCGAATATTAGAAGATATAACCTGTATTAGTAGATTACATGTATAAATTTAAAATATCAATAAACCCGTAATTGATTCCAATATATGCCCGTAGTATTTATATACTCGAATATTAGAAGATATAACCTGTATTAGTAGATTACATGTATAAATTTAAAATATCAATAAACCCGTAATTGATTCCAATATATGCCAGAATGAGAGCACTAAAATTATATGGGAATATATATATATATATATATATATATATATATATATATATATATATATATATATATATATATATAATTTACAAATGTAAAGTTAAATGCAATAGCCGCTTGAAAAATTATTTCTCTTACGTATAATATGCAAACATGGCGCTAAGCTGCCCTTGTACACATTTACCAATATATTTACCAAAAGGAATACCTATTTGCTGTTCGGTATTGATGGTATTAAAGCCATTCCATGTATAAGTATCGGCTTCCGGGAGTGTCGCCATGGCATAAAGCATTTGCTCAACCGGAGAGTGGGGGTCACAACTCCCCCCGGCCACTTGTGATACTTTTCGTCTTTCGCATTCTTCTATTGCTTTTCAGTTTTTAGGTATTCCTTTTGGTAAATATATATATATATATATATATATATATATATATATATATATATATCCCCGTACTACTTATATTGTCGCAGATAAATATGCCTGTATGTTAGTAAAAGATTACCCTTATCACAATATGAGTCTAAAAAATATTTGCCGAAATAAAACAGATGACATAATAAATTGAAAATTTCAATTATCCCCATAATCTTTATACCAGAATGTCGTAATTGATTCCAATATATGCCAATATATATCAAAATATATGCCTATATACCTGTACTACTTATATTCTCGTAGATTAGAAGATAACCCGTGCATTTATAGAAGATTACTCGCACAACGTGCAATATGTGAGTTTCAACAATTTTTGTCATAATAAAACAATGGCATAGAATTAATATGAAAATATCAATAATCCCTGAATCAACAGTCCACGAAAATACCAATAATAATAATGTTTCAACCTGAAGACCGTAATTGATATTATCCAGTCAACAATGCAATGTCAATGAAATTTAATTTTTATATATCTTTGTTATTCAAATCGGAAAAGATTTAATAAAAATCGTATGCCGCATAAATACATTGGATTTACATCCGTTGCTGAACTACATGACATCATTTGTTTCAAATGAATTGATGGGAATCTTATCGTTTGAATAATTCTATCTCCATGGAAGGTTTGACGACATTTTCGTCAATTTAGCGACAATTTAAAACATCGCCAAATTTATCACCAAGTGGGACTGTAGAACTGACAGTCCCATTTTGCGACACATTGACGAATAATCATCACAATACTATGCCCTAACAAAACATAATTAATTGCATTTATTAAGCGCAATTTTATCAATTTTATTATATTTTTATGGATTTGCAAACATTTTATCAATTTGGTGACATTTTAAAAATTAGCTAAATGTGTTACTAAGTAGGATGGATGGACTGGCCGACAAATGCTTCCTAAACATCATTTTAGTACTCTCTTCTAAGAACAAATTTAATTTAATTGATTTGCGTCGTTTTTATCAATTTATCGATATTTCCGTCAATTTGGCAACGTTTAAGAACAGTTGCCAAGTTAGCGATATTCCTCGAAATTCATAGCTCTGGATTTGCAGATCTGAAGAATAAAACATCCGATCCCGTTTGCATATACTAAATGAAAACACTAAAATTGCATTAGAAAATATACCCGTTCTACTCTTTTTCTGTTTCAACAATCGGCTAAATAAATTTATTGGCTAAACACAATATATGAGTTTATTAGCTAAACACAATATATAAGCTTGAAAACTCTTTGCCAAAATAAATGAAAGTGATGTACACAGTCCGTAATTAATAGAATTAAAAGAAAAATCAAACCGTTCATTTACAAAATATATTTTTACATCTATTTATTTATTATTCAAATAGAAAAAATAATAACAAATATTAACAAACACATTTAATTTAATTGCGTTGCTGAGCAACATAATATAAGAAAGAATCTTCCTCATAAACTGCGAAATTAAATAACCATTTTGATCTCTTCCCCATAAAATGCAAAAATAATAACCATTTTGATTTCTTTATACTTTCCATTGTTTAGTAAATGCTTGACCATGGAGTTAGATTTTCCATTAAAATTCATGTTTCAAACAATTCATGCTTTCAGATTGTGACTAATTAATGCAAAAATCCTGCACTAAGCTCAGAAATGAAGTTTTAATTTACGTTGACGTTTTAAACAAACGATTTTCATCCTTTCCGTTTGGATAAACCACGGAGTTAGAGAGTAGATCTCCTAGGATAAAGTTCCGTTTTTCATTAATATCTCGACAACCCTTAGTATTAGAAACTCGAAACTTGGGCAAAATTTATGGGGGGCTATTTTAAGGCTACTCACAAAATTTCATTAAATTCGATTCAGCCGTTCTCTCGTGATGATGAGACAAACGACGTATTCGTTTTTCACTAATATCTCGAGAACCACTGGCTGTGGAAACTCCAAACATGGACTAAATTTTAAGTGGGGCTATTTCTGGCCTACCCACAAAATTTCATCAAATTCGGTTCAGCCGTTCTCCCGTGATGATGGGACAAACAGACAGACAGACAGACAGATTTTCAATTTTATTTATATAGACTAGCAGCATACCCGTTCTTCGTACGGAGTATATAATATAAAGAAACTTGAAATTCACAATCATGCGCAAATCCTTATAGTATACTAAATGACATTTTTAATCAAAATATTCTGTTAAAATATTTAATACATTGCTCCTAAAAAGAAGTTTAAGAATCTCTGTACTCGCTATATAAAATTATCTTTATGGACATATCTGAAGAATAAAACATCCTGGATCCTTATGTAAGCAAATATAAAAAAAAAATATGGAATTGAATCAATATATGCAAAATAAAAGCGTTAAAATTGTATGGGACCCGTACTAATTATATACGCGTATATTAGAAAATATAACCTCTATTAGTAGATTACATGTATAAATTGAAAATACCAATAAACCCGTAATCTTTTAATCTGAAGACAGTCATTTATTCCAATATATGTCAAAATGAAAGTGCTAAAATTATATGGGAATATATAAACGTACTACTTATAATGTCCGATTATTAGTAGAAGATTACCCGTATTGCAATATGAGTCTCAAATGCTTTTGGCAAAATACAACAGACGACGTAATAAATTGAAAATATCATTAATCCCCTTAATCTTCATACCAGAAGACTGTAATTGATTCAAATATATACGCCAATATATGTCAAAATATATGCCAATATACATGTACTACTTATATTCTCGTATGTTAGAAGATATACCCGTGCATTCCTAGAAGATTACTCGTACAACGTACAATATGCGAGTGTCAGCAATTTTTGCCGCAATAAAACAATGGCGTAATAACTTAAAAATATCAATAATCACTGAATCAATAATTCCGGAATATATCAATAATAATAATGTTTAAACCTGAAGAGTGTAATTGATATTATTCAGTCCAAATTAAAATGGCAATGAAATTTATTTCATATACATATCTTCATTATTCAAATCGGAAAGGATTTAATAAAAATCGTCTGCCGCATAAACACATTGGATTTAAATCCGTTGCTAAGCGACGTATCATTTGCTTCAAATAAATTGGTAGAAAAAATATCGTCTAAATAATTATATTTGTATGGAACTTTTGGAGATATTTTCGTCAAATTAGCGACATTTTAAAAAATCTCCAAATTTATCGCCAAGTGGGACTGTAGAACTGACAGTCCCACTTGGCGACAAATTTACGAAATATCATCACAATACTATCCCCTAACAAAACACAATTAATTCCATTTATTTAGCTCATTTTTATCAATTTCAAGATATTTTTATAGATTTGAAAATATTTTTATCAATTTAGTGACCTTTTAAAAATTCGCTAAATATATTACTAAGTAGGATGGTTGGTCTGACAGATAAATGCTAACCAAACATCATTTCAGTACTCTCTTCTAACAAAACAAAATAAATTTCATTGATATGCGTCGTTTTTATCAATTTGGCGACATTTCCGTCAAGGCAAAGTTTAAGAAAAGTTGCCAATTAACGATATCCTGCCAAATTCGTTGCTCTGAATTTGCAGATCTGAATAAAACATCCTTATCCCGTTTCAATATACTAAATGAAAACACTACAATTGTATTAGAAGATATACCCGCTCTACACTTTTTCTGTTTCAACAATCGGCTAAATGAATTTATTGACTAAACACAATATATGAGTTTAGTAGCTAAATACGATATAAGCTTGAAAACTCTTTGCCAAAATAAATGAAATTGATGTACGCAGTCAGCAATTAATATAATTAAAAGAAAAATCAAACCGTTCATACATAAGATATACTTTTATATCCATTTATCCATTTATTTATTATTCAAATCGAAAAAAAATAATAAAAACATTAACAAACTCATTTAATTTAATTGCGATGCCGAACAACATGATTTGTCCTCATAAAATGTTATAATTTATTAACCACTAACAGCACACCAGTTCGTCGTACGGAGTATATAATATAAAGAAACTTATAGTTCGCAATCATGTCCAAATTCTGTTAAAATATTAAATTTATTGCTCCTAAAGAGAAGTTTAAGAATATATGTTCTCAATATGCAAAATTATCTTCACGGGCAGATCAAAACATCCTGGCCCATTTTGTAAGCAAATTTTCAGAAGAAAAAAAAGGAATTGAATCAATATATGCAACCCAGTACTAATCATATTGTCGCAGATTAGAAAATATGCCAATGTGTTAGTAGAAGATTACCCGTATTACAATATAAGTCTCAAAAATATTTGCCAAAATAAAAGAGATGACGTAATAAATTGAAAATATCAATAATATCCGTACTCTTTATACCAGAAGGTCGTAATTGATTCCAATATATGCCAATATATATCAAAACATATGTCAATATACCTGTACTACTTATATTCTCGTAGATTAAAGGATATACACGTGTGTTTGTAGAAGATTATTCGTACAACATACAATATGTGAGTTTAAACAATTTTTGTCATAATAAAATAATTGCATAATAACTTGAAAATATCAATAATCCCTGAATCAATAATCCCCGAAAATATCAATAATAATAATTTCTAAACCTGAAGACCGTAATTGATATTATCCAGTCAAAAATGCTATAAGAAAAATCAAATCGTTCTTTTCTAAAATATATTTTTATATCCATTTATTTATTATTCAAATCCAAAAAATAATTATTAAAATTAACAGACAGATTTAATTTAATTGCGTTTCTGAGTAATATGCTATAAGATAGAATCTTATATCATGTTAAATATGTCATGTCTTATATCATAAACTGCGAAATTAAATAACCATTTTGATTTCTTTATACTTCTCATTGTTCCGTAAAATCTTGTTTTAAATAAAACATGGAGATAGATTTCCCCTTTAAATCATGTTTCAAACAGTTCATGTTTTCAGAAAGTGACTAATTAGCGCAAAAAATCTCCCATCAAACTCAGAGATTAAATTTTAATTCACTTTCAAACGATTTTCAAGCTTTTAGGAGTTCCGTTTTTCATTAATATCTCGACAACCCCTGGTCTTAGAAACTCGAAACTTGGGCAAAATTTATGGGGGGCTATTTCAAGGCTATTCACCAAATTTCATTAAATTCGGTTCAGTCGTTTTCCCGTGATGATGAGACAAACGAAAATTTCGTTTTTTACTAATATCTCGATAACCACTGGTCGTAAAAACTCAAAACACGGATATAATTTTAAGTGGGGCTATTTCTAGGCTACCCACAAAATTTCATCAAATTCGGTTCAGTCGTTCTCCCGTGATGATGGGACAAACAGACAGACAGACAGACAGACAGACAGACAGACAGACAGATTTTCATTTTTATTTATATAGACTAGCAGCATACCCGTTCTTCGTACGGAGTATATAATATAAAGAAACTTATAATTCGCAATCATGTGCAAATTCTGTTAAAATATTAAATGAATTGCTCCTAAAGAGAAGTTTAAGAAGGTCGTAATTGATTCCAATATATGCCAATATATATCAAAACATACGCCAATATACCTGTACTACTTATATTCTAGTAGATTAAAAGATATACCCGTGTATTTGTAGAAGATTACTCGTACAAAGTACAATATATGAGTTTAAACAATTTTTGTCATAATAAAACAATTGCATAATAACTTGAAAATATCAATAATCCCTGAATCAATAATCCCCGAAAATATCAATAATAATAATGTTTAAACCTGAAGATCGTCATTGATATTATCCAGTCAAAAATGCTATAAGAAAAATCAAATCGTTCTTTTCTAAAATATATTTTTATATCCATTTATTTATTATTCAAATCGAAAAAATAAGTATTAAAATTAGCAGACAGATTTAATTTAATTGCGTTTCTGAATAACATGATATAAAAATGGAATCTTCCTCATAAACTGCGAAATTAAATAACCATTTTGATTTCTTTATATTCTTTATATTTTTCATTGTTCAGTAAAAGCTTGTTTAAAATAAACCATGGAGATAGATTTCCCATTTAAATCATGTTTCAAGCAATTCATGTTTTCAGAAAATGACTCATTAGCGCAAAAAATCTCACATCAAACTCAGAGATTAAATTTTAATTCCCTTTCAAACGATTTTCAAGATTTTCGTTTGGATAAACCACGGAGTTAGAGAGTAGAACTCCTAGAAAAAAGTTTCGTTTTTCATTAATATCTCGACAACCCCTGGTCTTAGATACTCGAAACTTGGGCTAAATTTATGGAGGGTTATTTTAAGGCTATCTACAAAATTTCATTAAATTTGGTTCAGTCATTCTCCTATGATGATGAGACAAACGGAAATTTCGTTTTTTACTAATATCTCGAAAACAACTGATCGCAGAAACTCCAAACATGGACTAAATTTTAAGTGGGACGATTTCCAGGCTACCCATAAAATTTCATCAAATTCGGTTCAGCCGTTCTGCTGTGATGACGGGACAAACAGACAGACAGATTTTCAATCTATATAAATAAAATTGAAAATCTGTCTGTCTGTCTGTCTGTCTGTCTGTTTGTCCCATCATCACGGGAGAACGGCTGAACCGAATTTGATGAAATTTTGTGGGTGGCCTAGAAATAGCCCCACTTAAAATTTAGTCCGTGTTTTGAGTTTCTACGACCAGTGGTTCTCGAGATATTAGTAAAAAACAAAATTTTCGTTTGTCTCATCATCACGGGAAAACGGCTGAACCGAATTTAGTGAAATTTTGTGGATAGCCTTAAAATAGCTCACCATAAATTTTGTCCAAGTTTCGAATTTCTAAAACCAGGGGTTGTCGAGATATTAATGAAAAACGGAACTTTTTCTTAGGAGATCTACTCTCCAACTCCGTGGTTTATCCAAACGGAAAGGATGAAAATCGTTTGTTTTAAATGCCAAAATGAAATAAAACTTTATTTCCGAGTTTGGTGCAGGATTTTTGCATTAATTAGTCACTATAGGAGAACATAAATTGTTTGAAACATGAATTTAAATGGAAAAATCTACCTCCATGGTTCATCTCTCACAAGCTTTTACTCAACGATGTAAAGTATAAAGAAATCAAAATGGCTATTTAATTTCGCATTTTATGAGGAAGATTCTATCTTATATCATGTTGCTCGGCAACGGAATGAAATTAAATGTGTTGTTAATATCAATTATTATTTTTATTATTTGTATAATAAATAAATGGATGTAAAAATATATTTTGTAAATGAACGGTTCGATTGTTCTTTTAATTATATATATTGCGGACTGCGTACATCAATTTCATTTATTTTAGGAAAGAGGTTTCAAGCTCATATATTGTGTTTAGCTAATAAACTCATATATTGTGTTTACCCAATAAATTCATTTAGCCGATTGTTGAAGCAGTAAAAGAGTAGAACGGGTGTATGTATCTTCTAATACAATTGTACTGTTTTTATTTAGAATATACAAACGGGATCAGGATATTTTATTCTTCAGATCTGCAAATTCAGATCTACGAATTTAGGGAAATATCTCTAAATAACTTGGTAACTTTTCTTAAACTTTACCAAATTAGTGGAAATGTCTCCAAATTGATAAAAATGACCCAAATCAATGAAATTAAATTTGTTTTTTTTAGAATAAAGTACTGAAATGATGCTTCTGTAGCATTTGTCGGTCAGTCCATCCATCCTACTTATTAACACATTTAAGGAATTTTTTTAATATCACCAAATTGGTAAAAATATTTCCAAATCCATAAAAATATCATGAAATTGATAAAACCGCGCTTAATAAATGAAATTAATTGTGTTTTGTTAGGGGATAGTATTGTGATGATGTTTCGTCAATTTGTCGCATAATGGGATTATGAGTTCTACAGTCCCACTTGGCGATAAATTTGGCGATTTTTTAAGTTATAGCTAAATTGACGAAAATGTCGCCAAACCCTCCATGGAGATTGCATTATTCAGATGATATGATTTCCACCAATTTATTTAAAGCAATTGATATCATGTCGCTTAGCAACGGATCCAATATGTTATGCGGCATATGATTTTTATTAAATCTTTTCCGATTTGAATAGTAAAAATATGTATATAAAATAAATTTCATTGACATTGAATTTTTGACTGGATAATATCAATTACGGTCTTCAGGTTTAAACATCATTATTATTGATATTTTCGGGGACTGTTGATTCAGGGATTACTGATATTTTCAAATTATTATGGAATTGTTTTATTATGACGAAAATTGTTGAAACTCATATACAGTACGTTGTACGAGTAATCTTCTACAAATGCATGGGTATATCTTCCAATCTACGAGAATATAAGTAGTACAGGTATATTGGCATATATTTTGATATATATTGGCATATATTCGAATCAATTACGACCTTCTGGTATTAAGATTACGGGGATTTTTGATACTTTCAATTTTTTATGTCATCTCTTTTATTTTGGCAAATATTTTTGAGACACATATTGTAATACGGGTAAACTTCTACTAACACACTGGCATATTTTCTAATCTGCGACAATATAAGTAGTACGGGGTTGCATATATTGATTCAATTCCTTTTTTTTCTGTAAATTTGCTTACAAAAGGGGCCAGGATGTTTTGTTCTTCAGATCTGCCCGTGAAGATAATTTTGCATAGTGAGAACAGATATTCTTAAACTTCTCTTTATGAGCAATAAATTAAATATTTTAACAGAATTTGCACATGATTGCGAATTATAAATTTCTTTATATTATATACTCCGTACGAAGAACGGGTATGCTGCTAGTCTATAAAAATAAAATTGAAAATCTGTCTGTCTGTCTGTCTGTCTGTTTGTCCCATCATCACGGGAGAACGGCTGAACCGAATTTGATGAAATTTTGTGGGTAGCCTAGAAATAGCCTCACTTAAAATTTAGTCTGTGTTTTGAGTTTTTACGACCAGTGGTTCTCGAGATATTAGTAAAAAACGAAATTTTTGTTTGTCTCATCATCACGGAAAAACGACTGAACCGAATTTAATGAAATTTTGTGGATAGCCTTCAAATAGCCCCCCATAAATTTTGTCCAAGTTTCGAGTTTCTAAGACCAGGGGTTGTCGAGATATTAATGAAAAACGGAACTTTTTCTTAGGAGATCTACTCTCCAACTCCGTGGTTTATCCAAACGGAAAGGATGAAAATCGTTTGTTTAAAACGCCAAAATGAAATAAAACTTTATTTCCGAGTTTAGTACAGGATTTTTGCATTAATTAGTCACTATAGGAAAGCATGAATTGTTTGAAACATGAATTTAAATGGAAAAATCTACCTCCATGGCTTATATTTTTCACAAGCTTTTACTCAACGATGAAAAGTATAAAGAAATAAAAATGGTTATTTAATTTCGCATTTTATGAGGAAGATTTCTATCTTATATCATGTTGCTCGGCAACGGAATGAAATTAAATATGTTGTTAATATTTATTATTATTTTTACTATTTGAATAATAAATAAATGGATGTAAAAATATACTTTTAAATGAACGGTTTGATTTTTCTTTTAATTATATAAATTGCGGACTGCGTACATCATTTTCATTTATTTTAGCAAAGAGGTTTCATGCTCATATATTGTGTTTAGCTAATAAACTCATATATTGTGTTTAACCAATAAATTCATTTAGCCGATTGTTGAAGCAGAAAAAGAGTAGAACGGGTGTATCTTATAATACAATTTTAGTGTTTTCATTAAGTATATACAAACGGGATCAGGATATTTTTTTCTTCATATCTGCAAATTCAGAGCTACTAATTTAGCGGAATATCTCTAAATAACTTGGTAACTTTTCTTTAACTTTACCAAATTAGCGGAAATGTCTCCAACTTTATAAAAATGACGCAAATCAATGAAATTAAATTTGTTTTTTTAGAATAGAGTACAGAAATGATGTTTCGGTAGCATTTGTTGGTCAGTCCATCCATCCTACTTAGTAACACATTTAACGAATTTTTTTAATATCACCAAATTGATAAAAATATTTGTCAATCCATAAAAATATCAAGGAATTGATAAAATCGGGCTTTATAAATGAAATTAATTGTGTTTTGTTAGGGGATAGTATTGTGATGATGTTTCGCCAATTTGTCGCAAAATGGGACTATAAGTTCTACAGTCCCACTAGGCGATAAATTTGGAGATTTTTTAAGTTATCGCTAAATTGACTACATTGACGCCAAACCTTCCATGGAGATCGCATTATTCAGACGATATGATTTCCATCAATTTATTTGAAGCAAATGATATCATGTTGCTTAGCAACGGAACCAATGTGTCATGCGGCATATGATTTTATATTAAATCTTTCCCGATTTGAAAAATAAAGATATGTATATAAAATGAATTTTATTGACATTGCATTTTTGACTGGATAATATCAATTACGGTCTTCAGTTTTAAACATCATTATTCTTGATATTTTTGGGGACTGTTGACTCTGGGATTATTGATACTTTCAAGTTATTTTATTTGTTTGTTATATTATGACGAAAATTGTTGAAACTCATACATAGTACGTTGTAGGAGTAATCTTCTACAAATGCACGGGTATATCTTCTAATCTACGGGCATATGAGTAGTACAGGTATATTGGCATATATTTTGATATGTATTGGCATATATTGGAATCAATTACAACCTTCTGGTATAAAGATTACGGGGATTATTGATATTTTCAATTTATTACGTCATCTCTTTTATTTTGGCAAATATTTTTGAGACTCATATTGTAATACGGGTAATCTTCTACTAACACACTGGCATATTTTCTAATCTGCGACAATATAAGTAGTACAGCGTTGTTGTTGTTGTTGAGACCCAGACCGTCCAACCTACCAGAAAGGTGTAAGGTAACTGTTTAGACGGCCGGGAAGTGCCACCCAATTTAGACCGGAACCCAGTGGGGAAGGCATCCACAGGGACCGTACTCTCCTTCCCCTGCCACCAACCTCTCGGAAGGACTTACGGACCCACATGTTTAACGTGATCGTACTCCGCATGAACACGGCGGCAGTTCTGGCAGAGGCGAGAATCGCGTGCAAACCACTGAGCTACCGCCTCCGAAAAGTGCCAACAACACGCGGTGTTCCCAGGTGGAGTAGTACGGAGCGACATATATTGATTCCATTTTTTTTTTTTTTGTAAATTCGCTCACAAAAGGGGCCAGGATGTTTTACTCTTCAGATCTGCCCGTAAAGTTAATTTTGCATAGTGAGAACAGATATTCTTAAACTTCTCTTTATGAGCAATAAATGTAATATTTTAACAGAATTTGCACATGATTGCGAATTATAAGTTTCTTTATATTATATACTCCGTACGAAGAACGGGTATGCTGCTAGTTTTATATATAGATTCCATATAAAGAACGGGTTAACTGCTAGTAAAAAAAATCTGATGTGGGCAACACATGACTTTCCTTATATAATGTAATGAATTTACTACTTTTACAGTAAAAAAATAGGTTTTTCTTATAGCAGATACTAATATTCTTTCCAAGATATTGAATTTTCGACAATTAGTCGTCATTTTCATTGATTTAGCATCATTTTTATCCATTTGGCGAGATTTTCATTAATTTGGCAACATTTCAAAAAAGTCGCCAAGTTGGCGACATTCCGCCAAATTCGTCGCCAAAATCTCGCCAAGCGTTATGCACGAAGAAAAAAGTTATTCTTACAGCAGATAAATGCCTATTGGCGTTCAAATACAAAAGTATTATTCAAAGTATGTTTCTTCATGAATGGAACGAGCTAGATCCACGAGAATGATGTCACTCAATTTATCGCATGGTATTACATACGAAAAGTGAACATGTTTCTCAATAGGAATTTTTTTTTTATGTGACTTTTTCATAATTTTTTTTAAAAATGCACAATATCTCGAGAACGGTTCATGTTAGCGTTCTAAAATTTATGCCAATCGTTTTCTAATGAAAAATTACATAAGAAATGCCTATTTGCGTAACTTTATTAGCGGTTTTGATTTTTTGACGATTTTTTCAAAATTTCATTCGAAAATTTAGGGGGGTTCTGAACATTCGATTACGTATAAAAACAATAGGCTTCCAGTGTTTAGGGATTGTGATTTTTGTACCAAATTTGGTTCGAATCGGTCCATTCGTTCGTCAGTTATCGTCTCCACAGACTCACTGACACACACACACACACACACACACACACACACACATACTTTCACACACACACACACACACACACAGACATCACTTCAAAAATGTTTGATTCGTGATCAGGGATGCTTGAAACGTGCTCTCCCGTCGAAAACTCGAATTCGAATTTTCGACCCCGTCACAATACTTTCCTTATACATTATGTATATAAGGAAAGTAAAAAATCTGATGTGGGCAACACATGACTTTCCTTATATAATGTAATGAATTTACTACTTTTACAGTAAAAAAATAGGTTTTTCTTATAGTAGATACTAATATTCTTTCCATGATATTGAATTTTCGACAATGAGTCGTCATTTTCATTGATTTAGCGTCATTTTTATCCATTTGGCGAGATTTTCGTTACTTTGGCAACATTTAAAAAAGTCACTAAGTTGGCGACATTCCGCCAAATTTGTCGCCAGAATCTCGCCAAGCGTTATGGACGGAGAAATAAGTTATTCTTACAGCAGATAGATAGATCCACGAGAATGATGTCACCAAGTTCAAGTTTATCGCATGATATTACATATGGAAAGTGAACATGTTTCTCAACAGTTAATATTTTTTTTAATTTATGGGATTTTTTGATAATTTATTTGAAAAATGTGCAATATCTCGAGAAATGTGCAATATCGTTCATGCTAGCGCTCTAAAATTTATATCAATCGATTTCTAATGAAAAATTACATAAAAAATATCTATTTGCGTACTTTTACAGCAAACTACTTTTACAGCAAAACTACTTTTTTCTACTTTTACAGCAAAAAAATTGGTTATTCTTTCCAAGATATTGAATTTTCGTTAATTAGTCGTTATTTTCATTGATTTACCGTCATTTTTATCCCTTTGGCGAGATTTTCGTTAATTTGACAACATTTCAAAAGTCGCCAAGTTGGCGACATTCCGCCAAAGTCGTCGCCAAAATCTCGCCAAGCGTTAGGCACTAAGAAATAAGTTATTCTTACAGCAGATAAATGACTATTGGCGTTCAAATACAAATGTATTACTCAAAGTATCTTTATTCATGAATGGAACGAGCTAGATCCACGAGAATGATGTCACCCAATTTATCACATGGTATTACATATGAAAAGTGAACATGTTTCTCAATATGAAATATTTTTTTTTATTTTATATGACTTTTTGATAATTTTTTTGAAAAATGTGCAATATTTCGAGAACGGTTCATGTTAGCGTTCTAAAATTTATGTCAATCGTTTTCTAATGAAAAATTACATAAGAAATGTCTATATGCGTAACTTTATTAGTGGTTTTGATTTTTTGACTATTTTTTCCAAATTTCATTTAAAAATTTAGGGGTGTTCTTAACATTCGATTGCGTATAAAAACAACAGGCTTCCAGTGTTTACGGATTGTGATTTTTGTACCAAATTTGGATCAAATCGGTCCATTCGTTTGTCAGTTATCGTCTTCACAGACTCACACACACACACACACACACACACATATTTTCACACACACACACACACACAGACATCACTTCAAAAATGTTTGATTCGTGATCAGGGATGCTTGAAACGTGCTCTCCCGTCGAAAACTCGATTTCGAATTTTCGACCCCGTCACAATACTTTCCTTATACATTATGTATATAAGGAAAGTAATAGGATTTTCTTATAGTAGATACTAATATTCTTTCCAAGATATTGAATTTTCGACAATTAGTCGTCATTTTCATTGATTTAGCGTCATTTTTATCCATTTGGCGAGATTTTCATTAATTTGGCAACATTTAAAAAAAGTCGCCAAGTTGGCGACATTCCGCCAAATTCGTCGCCAAAATCTCGCCAAGAGCTATGGACTAAGAAAAAAGTTATTCTTACAGCAGATAAATGCCTATTGGCGTTCTAATACAAAAGTATTATTCAAAGTATATTTTTTCATGAATGGAACGAGCTAGATCCACGAGAATGATGTCACTCAATTTATCGCATGGTATTACATATGAAAAGTGAACATGTTTCTCAATAGGAATTTTTTTTTTTTTTTATGTGACTTTTTCATAATTTTTTTGAAAAATGTACAATATCTCGAGAACGGTTCATGTTAGCGTTCTAAAATTTATGCCAATCGTTTTCTAATGAAAAATTACATAAGAAATGTCTATTTGCGTAACTTTATTAGCGGTTTTGATTTTTTAACGATTTTTTCAAAATTTCATTCGATAATTTAGGGGGGTTCTGGACATTCGATCACGTATAAAAACAATAGGCTTCTAGTGTTTACGAATTGTGATTTTTGTACCAAATTTGGTTCAAATCGGTCCATTCGTTCGTCAGTTATCGTCTCCACAGACTCACTGACACACACACACACACACACACACACACACACACACACACACACACACACACACACACATACACACACACAGACATCACTTCAAAAATGTTTGATTCGTGATCAGGGATGCTTGAAACGTGCTCTCCCGTCGAAAACTCGAATTCGAATTTTCGACCCCGTCACAATACTTTCCTTATACATTATGTATATAAGGAAAGTAATAAACGAAAGAAAAAGAATCAGGGCTCTAATTAGTGGAGACAAATATTTTTTGCGCGTCAAATTCTTTTTTAAAGCTTCATAGCGCATGTTCTCAAACCGTCTGGAGAAAAAGATTTCTCAACTCTAGTGTTCAAACACAATAAACAATAAACTATTTCATAGTTTTATGTGTTATCTTTGCAATTATGTCTAGCAACAGAGAACGGGATATCAAACTTATAAAGGTATAATTTATTTAGTTTTATGAAGCTAGTTCGTTTTAGATATTTGATTTCCATTTAATATTGAGGAGAAAATAAATGCAAAATTTCCTTTTGACATTTTGTATTCTTGCTATGTTCTGAAAGTGTTCTTCCCTTTTACATTGTACAATCGCAGCTTGATGTATTTAAAATATAATTTTTGAATATTTTTAATTCTTTATTATTGAAATACGAATTTAATGAATTATGATCATATTAGCACCTTTTCTAATTTCTATGGGATCTTTATAGTCATACATGTTTCTAAGAATTAAGATTATTGAGAAAAATAATTTTATATCGCAATCAATTCTAATTATAATCATTATTTATTTTTTAATAATCGGGTATTATTTTCATATTTGCTTTGAAATAATGATACTTCAGGCTGAAATAGCAATAACATTGTAGCATGGTTTTATTTATTTATATACACATTTGGCGGCCTTTCATATGCCAATTTATTCTTCCAATAATCGTATAGTTGGTGTCTAATGAAACTGTTATTTCTAGAGCAATAAAAAGCACTAGTAAAAGCACTAGTAATAAAAGTAAAAAACTTTCCATAGCATTGAATACCAGGTTGTAACATCAGTTGCATAGCTCAAGGTCTAGCAACAGGGAAGAAAGCGCTTCGCCAGCGGAATCGAATAAACAGAAATTTATTTTTTCTTTTAATAGAAGGTGTCGATATACACACAAATGTATCTCAAATTACAGAATTGTGTTAATCTTTTATTTCCGGATGTAACAAAATAATCAGATAGCCTAAAACATGCGTATTCGGATGCATTGAATAATAAATAGGAACAGATGCAATATAATCCCTTTCTCATTTTTGGCGATTTTAGGTGAGATTCTTGGAATTTTTGCTATGATTGAGAACATTCCATTCCGGAAACCCTTTCAGCGTCTTTTATCGTCCCTTTTTTCGCCAAGGTAAAAATAGTAACATTTCATTCTAGCAACGTTTTCCGCGTTTTTTGTCGATCTTTTGTCTTTTTTTGTCACCTTTTTGTTGCCAACGTAAAAATAGCATCTTTTTCGCCGTTAGGGCAACAGTTGATCTGTAGCAATTTAAACACGGGCCTACGTCGGTCTTAACTCGCTACGCTCGCCCGCTAAAAAAACGTCACAGAATCCGGTCCCACTGGCTGTCTGAGGTCGCACGTAGTAATAGTTGTTTGTGCAACAGGTATTCTATGGTTCATAGAGCACAACATGAAAATAAGAAAATATTTTGATTTTTACCTTGGCGACAAAAGAGCGATGTTTACGTTGGCGACAAACGCGCGATTTTGACGCTGGCGACAAAAGGGTGACAAAATAGATAAAAGACGCGAAAAACGATGCCAGAATGGAAAGTTGCGATTTTCACCTTGGCGACAAAAGATGCGGAAAGGGTAGCCAGAATGGAATGTTCTCCAAATCATAGCAGGGATTGCCAGAATCTCACCTAAAATCGCCAAAAATGAAAAAGGGATTACACTACATCTGTACCAATAAATAAATACTATAACGAAATTGTCCTATGAGCTCGGTTTAATGATCGTTAGAAAGAACGTTCTTTAATCTTCCCGATGATGCCGATATTTTCGATTGCTAAGTAATCGATTTGTGTGAAAACCGTTTAAAACCGTGCTTCAACATAAAATAACCAAAACACTAATTCGAATTTTAAAATAAAAGAAATTGGATGGTCTGTTATACCCGAAGTTCAGCTAACTCAGTACCAAATTTCGCAACTGTCTGAAGTTAAAAAATAGAGAAAATGTTGGGAAAACATGTGTAAAGTAATGCGTTACTGGCCCTTCAAACAAATATCCGTAAAATCGAAAAAAATGAGAAAATAAAATGCTTGTTTATTGAAGCCAAATGGTTCTTTAAAAAATCTTCTAACGAAAAAGCAAATAAAACCACTCCCTCTATATTTATTTATTTATTTATTTATTTATTTACAAAGACTGCAAGCAACAGGACGTATAGTCCCAGTTACAGCATGCAGGAGCAAAACTACATTCAAAAATACCATGACATACATTAAAAAAGTTAAAATACATTAAAAAGTTAAAACATTAAAATTAAAAAACACTTCACAAGAATACATGTAATAAAACACAAGAAGATCACAACAAATGCTCTTTAAAATCCTTCTCAGAAGAATAAAATAAGAAGAATAATATTAAGATAAATCGTTCTCAAAATTTTTTTCCTCTTGTGACGACTTAGCGTTATTCAGAAAGTCGGACAATAAAAAGGACATTAAATAAAAATTTCGAATTTAATGTAAGTGTTGATTTCATGTTTATTTTGTACGATATTAATCAATGTAATGGATAAAGTAAAAATAAAAGAAAATCTGATGTGTGCAGCACATACCTTTGCTTACAGACTTCATGTTCATTACTCTTCATATATTCTGTAATAAATTAATGCATGTGTAAGTTTTATAGTACTAAATAACACATAAAATGGTTACTTATTTGAAATTGTATCCAGTTTGTAGTTTAAAAACATTTTATTTCTCATTTGGTGACTTAGCGCCATTTAAAAAGTTGCGAACTGGCCAAAAAACAAAACTAAAAAACATGAAATAACTGAAGAATGCTGTATTCTAGAGGAGTTGTTTTATTCGTTTTGTTATAAAAAATTCCGTATAAAGCAAATTTAATAATTTTTCATTTCAGTTTTTGTCGTCTTTTGCGGAACATAAAAAAAAAAAAAAAAAAAAAAAAAAAAAAAAAAAAAAAAATGTGGGCATCTGATACATATACTTTCCCTACAGATACATATTCGTTTTATCTTTCTTTGTTTCACAATTCATTATTTTTTAGTTTAAATGCACTAATAACCCGGATAATTGTTTGAAATTAATCTAAATTGCAACTTTAATTCAATTTTCGTTTTCATTTGAAGAAGACATATTTAGTGCGACGTGGCAAAAATACGAAAGCGACGTGGCAGAAATACGAAAAAACTAACATATCTGGAGAACGGTTAGTCCTACAGTTATGGAGTTTGTTTTATCCTTTTCATCGTCATGTATTGCTCATAAAAAGCATTTAATCGATATATTTCAGTATTTGTAATCTTCTATTTTTAATTTTGAAGATTTTTGAGGGTTATTTAAAAAAAGAAAAAAAGGTTATTTTTTTTTTCGAATCGTACCAAAATCTAATCAGCACCAGGGTACCCAACAAGTAACTTATCGACCTAATTTTATGACATTTCATTCATTAATTTTTCAGCTAGGGTGGATACATATACGTTGTGCACACAAGACCACACACACAGACGGCACGCTAAAAATAGTGTTTACGGGTTCCAGAGAGCTCAAAACGTGTATATTCGTCGAAAACTGAAGTTGCGATATTCGACACGATTACACTCGACACTTTTCCTATACATTCGACACTTTTCGTATACATTACCTATACATGTATTGCAGGCAAAGTAAAAATCTGATGTGGGCAGCACATGACTTTCCCTGCAGACTTATATTAACGTTCTCTTTATTTTAACTAAATTTATTTCGCTTTTAATTCAATTTTCGTTCTCATGCGGTAACCGGGCTTATTTTCAAAGGTGGCGTAGGGAAAGTACGAAAAACTAAAATATCTCGAGAACGGCTAGTCCTAGTGTAATGGGGTTGGTCTTATTCTTATCGTCGTTAAAAATTACGTATTAAATCAGCATTTAATGGATATAATTTGAGTATACCCAGATCTTTAGTTTAGATTTGGACGATTTTTGCGGGTCATTTTGCAAAAAAAGGCAGGTCATTTTTTTCCGAATCGTACCAAAATCTAATCAGCACCAAGGTAACCCACAAGTGACTCATCTATCGAATTTTGTGAAATTCGGTCCATCAGTTTTTCAGTTAGAGTGGATACAAGCTTTTGCGCGCCATGTCGCAAAAAAAGGCGGGTTCTTTAATTTCGAATCGTACCCAAAACTAATCAAAGCCAGACTTGCTCACAAGTAACTTACCTACCAAATTTTGTGAAATTCGGTCCATTAGTTTTTTAGTTAGAGTGGATACAAAATCTGCACAGACAGACAGACACACAGACGTCACGCTAAAAATAGTTTTTTCGTATTCTAGAGGTCTCGAAACGTGTAGATCCGTCGAAAACTCGAGTTGTGATTTTCGGCATGATTCCAATACTTTCCCTATACATTACCATGTATTGCAGGGAAAGTAAAAATCTGATGTGGGCAGCACATGACTTTCCCTGCAGACTTATATTAACGTTCTCTTTATTTTAATTAAATGTATTTCACTTTTATTCAATTTTCGTTCTCATTCGGTAATTGGGCTTATTTTCAAAGGTGGTGTAGGGAAAGTACGAAAAACTAAAATATCTCGAGAACGGCTAGTCCTAGTATAATGGGGTTGGTCTTATTCTTTTCTTCGTTAAAAATTACGCATTAAACAAGCATTTAATGGATATATTTGAGCATACGTAGCTTTTCAGTTCAGATTTTGACAATTTTTGCGGGCCATTCTGCAGAAAAAGGCAGGCTATTTTTTTCTGAATCATACCAAAATCTAATCAGCACCAGGGTGACCTATACGTGACTCATCTTCCGAATTTTGTGAAATTCGGTCTATTTGTTTTTCAGCTAGAGTGGATACAAGCTTTTGCGGGCCATTTCGCAAACAAAGGCGGGTTCTTTTATTCCGAATCGTACCCAAAACTAATCAGCACCAGCCCCACCTACAAGTGACTTACCTACAAAATTTTGTGAAATTCGGTCCATTAGTTTTTTAGTTAGAGTGGATACAAAATCTGCACAGACAGACACACAGACACACAGACAGACAGACACACAGATGGACAGACAGACAGACACACAGACACACACACAGACGTCACGCTAAAAATGGTTTTTTCGTATTCTAGAGGTCTCGAAACGTGTAGATCCGTCGAAAACTCGAGTTGCGATTTTCGGCATGATTCCAATACTTTCCCTATACATTACCATGTATTGCAGGGAAAGTAAAAAGGGCGATTTTTCCCAATTGTACCAAAATATAATCACTCTAGAGTAAAGGCATAAATAACTTCTAAAATTAATAATCTTCCAAAATTCATGAAATTTCTGCGAACAGTTTTTGATTTAGAGTGGATACATACATTGCGTTCACACTTACATTCACAATCGTCAAAAAAAGAAAAAAAAAATTGCGTACATTTTTACTTTCCTTATATACATAATGTATAAGGAAAGTATTGTGACGGGGTTGAAAATTCGATTTCGAATGTTCGACGGGAGAGCACGTTTCAAGCATCCCTAATCACGAATCGAACACTTTTGAAGTGATGTCTGTGTGTGTGTATGCGTGTGTGTGTCAGTGAGTCTGTGGAGACGATATCTCATGAACGAATGGAGCGATTCGAATGAAATTTAGTACAAAAATCACAATCCGTGAATACTGGAGGCCTATTGTTTTTAAACGTAATCGAATGTTCAGAACCCCCCTAAATTTTCGAGTGAAATTTTGAAAAAATCATCAAAAAAATCAAAATCGATAAAAAAAGTTACGCAAATAGACATTTCTTATGTAATTTTTCATTAGAAAACGTTTAACATAAATTTTAGAACGCTAACATGAACCGTTCTCGAGATATTGCACATTTTTCAAAAAAATTGTCAAAAAGTCATATAAATAAAAAAATATATATTTCCTATTGAGAAACATGTTCGCTTTTCATATGTAATACCATGCGATAAATTGGGTGACATCATTCTCGTGGATCTAGCTCGTTCCATTCATGAGAAAAGATACTTCGAGTAATACTTTTGTATTTGAACGCCAATAGTCATTTATCTGCTATAAGAATAACTTATTTCTCCGTCAGTAAAGCTTGGCGAGATTTTGGCGACGAATTTGGCGGAATGTCGCCAACTTGGCAACTTTTTGAAATGTTGTCAAATTAACGAAAATCTAGCCAAATGGATTAAAATGACGCTAAATCAATGAAAATGACGACTCATTGTCGAAAATTTAATATCTTTTGGAAAGAATATAAGTATCTACTATAAGAAAAACCTATTTTTTTACTGTAAAAGTAGTAAATTCATTGCATTATATAAGGAAAGTCATGTGTTGCCCACATCAGATTTTTTGATTTAGAGTGGATACATACAGTGCGCGCACACGCACCTACCAAATTTTATGAAATTCGGTCCAAAGGAAATGCAATTTGAATCTCTGAGGAAATATTATATGCTGTCTCCTTCAAGATTTTAGAAGTTTTACTGTTCGTTACAGAAGCAGTGCACTCATTTCTTCCTTAAATGTAATGTTAGGGACACGACAACAACAACAACAACTGTTCGTTAAGCTTTTTAAATACGAGTATGTAAAAGCCTCTATTCAGCTGACGTTGTTTCTCTTTATTTAGGATGCTGTAAAATCATTTCGGATTATCGAGATTAAAGAGAGTCTCAAATTCTTGAGACTGCCAAGCAGCAATGGTCGAAAAGCAGTCCTGCAAGAAAGACTTATCAAATGTGTGGAAGAAAAATTCAGGAGTGTACCATCTCTATTTCTGGAAAAGATACTGCAGCTGGAAAGGTAATACCCATTTTTTACCATATTTAACCCCATTTTATAAATCAGTAGCCGCCTTTGACGACGAACCCGGTTGCTTTTCTGAAAACGCTTTATCTTCAGTCAGCCCGCATAGCGGCCGTGAAATGTCTAACACGTGCCCCATCCGTAGCAACTTCTATACACGTTCCCACGATCTATATATTTAAGAATCCTCTCCCCCAAAATATTTAAAAATCTTTATATACATTTTTATTTCATCGAGCACGTGATGTATCTGTTGCGTGGTATTTTACCACAACCATACGACAATATCTTTAAAAATCTTCTCCTTCAAAATATTTAAAAAATTCCTATCATCTACCTCAAAATATTTAAAAGTCCTTATTTAAATTATTATTTCGTAGAGCACGCGATTTATCTTTTAAAATCCCCTCTATATTTAAAAATATTTATTTAAATTATTATTTCGTCGAGCAAGCGATTTATCTTTAAAATTCCTCTCATTATTTAAAAATCTTTATTTAAATTATTATTTTGTTGAGCACGCGATTTATCTTTAAAAATCCCCTCTATATTTAAAAATAATTTCTATTCACTTAATCAGTGTTGCCATACAAAAAGAAAATAGCCAGTAATTCTACTAATAAAGTTGAAAATCAGTGTGGTCAATCAAGAACAAAACTTGTAAATAACTTAAAAAAACACATCAAAATTGGAACGATTTCAAAAAAATATAAATATATAAAAAAAATTTAACCTATTATTAATACAAACTATAAAATTTCAAATTTAATGCATTGGCTCCTGGCAGAACGCCCAGTGGAATTTTGCATATAACAAAAGGTGATAATACACTTAGCTGAAATTAAATAAAGTAGAAATATATACGAAAGGTTCGATTATTTCAGTTGCGGAGCTTATTTCCGGGAAAAAATGTATTGGCGCGCATACTTCCCATTTCAAGCTCTAATATTGATTTTAAAATTTCTGCATCGAGAATAGGTTTTGCAGTCCGCTCATGTTATTTGTGGAGAATCAAAATGGATCATTTCACCCTGTCTTATAACAAAATAATTGATTCAGACGTTTCATAGCAATTAATAAAAGGAAGAAAGATATATAGGATCACATTTTTTCACTTCATTTGAGGAATTTTTGAGTATGTGCCATGTCGTATTCTTAGTAACAGATTCGGGAGAACTGAAATTTTCTTGGGCGAAGGCTTTTCGGCGATTTTGTGAGGAAACGGGACGCTGTTCCGCTTCAATCAGGGAGAAGATACACTCGATTTAATTAACGCATTTTATAGACGTAGGCATAGATATTCTAATATAATAGATGGTTAACATAGGCCTGCAAAATGGTCCAAAGATATTTTTAGGTGGGTTGGACATAAACAGTAGGTTAATTTCAACGGATGATCCCTACTTCCTCGAAGTCATTAAGAAAGGGTATTAGCAGTACGGATCCGCACGGGAGATGAACTTTCAAATTCCATTAGCGTAAAGAAAAAGACGTGGACATAAAGAGATTAATAGTTGAAGAGAAGGATGTCAAGAAAAAGCAGCCAATCAGAGAATATTTTTGACAGATGTTACCGCCGAATTTCTAGTATTGTGAAAGATAGGAAGACTCCATCTACTCTTTAGGATATCTATGGACGTAGATAAGGGGTGCTACGGGGGAAGGGAAAGATTCTATCGGAATCTATCGTTAGCTGATGTTGTTTACCATAAAATCTAGCAATAAAAGCTAAAAAAAAAGCAAAATGGCAGCCAGTTGCGGACACCGTAGCTAGTATAAGTGTTAATTTTGTTAAAAAAACTAATCTCATATTAAATATGTAACTGTTAACTCTTGTAGCACGAAAAATGTATATTTATAAATATTTACAGCATTTCGTAACTATAATGCATATATCGCTTTTTGATGCACGATGATTCGATTATTTAATACTAACCGCCTTCGGTGACCAGCCTGTTCGCTACCCTTGAAAATTCTGACCGTGGCAAACTCGCTGGCGCCATAACCCCGTGGAGTTGTTGTTGAGACCCAGACCATCCGACCTACCAGAAAGGTGTAAGGTAAGTATTTGGACGGCCGAGAAGTGCCACCCAATTTAGACCGGAACCCAGGGGGGGGAGACATCCATAGGGACCGTACCCTCTTTCCCTATCACCAACTTCTCGGAAGGACTTACGGACCCACATGTTTAACGTGATCGTACTCCGCGTGAACACGGCGGCAGTTTTGGCAGTGCCGGGAATCGAACCCGGGCCTACCGAGTGCAATTCCCGCGCAATAACCACTGGGCTACTGCGCCCCCAACCCCATGGAGTTAACAAAGTTTGGTTTAGTTTAATGACTTTAAAACTAATAATGAAATTTTAAGATGAAAAATAATGTTCTAGTGAGGGTTCTTGAAAATTGATTTGTAAAGTGGATTTATTCTAATGTTTATGAACTGTGATAACCCCGTGGAGTAAACAAAGTTTGTCTTAGTTTAATGACGTTAAAACCATAATTCAATCATTAAAATTTTATAATGACCATATGCCAAGCTTTCCATCATTTAACCATCATTCCATCATTTAAAATATAACGTAATTTTCTGATGAATATAATAATTTCATATAAATATCATAATTTCACTCTGTATACTGTTACCAGCACCCGATACAATTCAATCCACCATAATTCAATCATTTAAATTTTATAATGACCATATGCTAAGCTCTTAATTCCATCATTTAAAATATAACGTCTAACCCGATGTACAATCTCCATAACTGATAAAACAACAAATGGAGCTAGGCCTTTCCTGGCTTCCAAGATTTTTGGAAGTATCACACATGAGAAAGATATATACAATTGTAAAAGTGAAAAGTATTTCCGAAACCATGTACGTTCTCAAGGGCTATACGTGGTACCGTAATACTGAATTTAAAGTTATCTACGTTTCTGCATGTATAAGTGTAAATTGTATTACAGAAATTATGCACATATATAAGAGAAAATTTGTAAAACTATTTTTCAACAATGGGCTTTTTACATTCCATTTTGGACATGATTCCGGAGGGACAGAATCCTGGGGGGTATCAACTCAAATTTGGTGGAATGTTATATTGTCACAGTAAAACTTATGTATATAAAATTTCTAGGAAATCGGCTCGGTAGAAAAGGATCAAAAACTTATTTCAATATTTGACTTAAGCAAACAAACAGAGAAACTAACATAAATAAAACAGTGTAAAAATAGTAACTTTTAGAGACCCACTAGCAGTATACCCGTTCTTCGTACGGAGTATATAATATAAAGAAACTTATAATTCACAATCATGTGCAAATTCTGTTAAAATACTAAATTTATTGCTCCTAAAGAGAAGTTTAAGAATATATGTTCTGACTATGCAAAATTATCTTCACGGGCAGATCTGAAGAATAAAACATCCTGGCCCCTTTTGTAAGCAAATTTACAAAAAACAGGAATTGAATCAATATATGCAACCCCGTACTGCTTATATTGTCGCAGATTAGAAAATATGCCAGTGTGTTAGTAGAAGATTACCCGTATTACAATGAGTCTCAAATCTTTGCCAAAATAAAAGAGATGACGTAATAAATTGAAAATATCAATAATCCCCGTACTCTTTATACCAGAAGGTCGTAATTGATTCCAATATATGCCAATATATATCAAAAGATATGCCAATATACCTGTACTACTTATATTCTCGTAGATTAGAAGATATACCCGTGTATTTATAGAAGATTACTCGTACAACATACAATATATGAGTTTAAACAATTTTTGTCGTAATAAAACAATTGCATAATAACATGAAAATATCAATAGTCCCTGAATCAATAATCCCCGAAAATATCAATAATAATAACGTTTAAACCTGAAGACCGTAGTTGACATTATCCAGTTAAAAATGCTATAAGAAAAATCAAATCGTTCTTTTCTAAAATATATTTTTATATCTATTTATTTATTATTCAAATCGAAAAAATAATAACTAAAATTAACAGACAAATTTAATTAAATTGCGTTTCTGAGCAACATGATATAAGATAGAATATTCCTCATAAACTGCGAAATTAAATAGCCATTTTGATTTCTTTATACTTTCCATTGTTCAGTAAAAGCATGTGCAAAATAAACCATGGAAGTAGATTTCCCACTTAAATCATGTTTTAAACAAGTCATGTTTTCAGAAAATGACTAATTAGCGCAAAAAATCTCCCATCAAACGCAGAGATAACGTTTTAATTAACACTTTACAACAAAGTTGAAAAGTGTTTATGACTTTGTTCATTCTGTCTGTCTGTCTGTCTGTCTGTCTGTCCGTTAGCACGATAACTGCCGTAAAAATGACTTTATCAAAATGAAATTTTAGTATGTTGTTCAGACGGTCTGTAGGACCTATGGGAATATAAATAAATAATATCACCCAATTAGTTTTTTATTGAACCCGGGTTGAAAAAATGAAATACATTGAACCCTATGGGATCTAATTTTTCAAACATTTTTTAAGTAAATTTAAAATTCACGAATTGCTTCGAAATTTTTAGAAAATATTCACATTATCCCATAGAATATATAAAAAAAAATTCAGTAAAATATGTTAAGTAGTTTTTTAATTAAAAATTATTTTAATATAGGGAAAAAAACAAATTCAATTAAATTCTGACTTTGGGATATCTTCCAGAAAGAAAAGAGAGATATATTATATAATAAATATCTCTCCATTTGTTTAAACGTTTTGCATATGGGAGTGGCTTCACATTTTAAAATAAATTTGGTAGATAACAATTTTTCATTTTTTTAAATTTTATATAACTCTTCATGATAAATTTATTTGATTGGCATTTTTAATGCACTTTCCTACGTCCTAGAGAGTTAAAATTTGGTACACAGCTTAAATTTGTTGAACATTTTATTCGACAAAATTTTGATGGTTCTTTAAATATAGATCATACATTTTTTTCGAAATGGCCTGAAAATAATCCCCGTTCACTTCTATAAATCATTGTTGTAATATTGTTAAAAATTCTGATGTGGACAGCACATGTCTTTCCCTGCAGACTCATATTCGTTCTTTTTATTTATTTTTTCTATGACGTCATTTGAATTAATTTCAGTTGTTTTCGATGAAGTTTTTAAATATAATAAATTATCGCAGTATTATGATAGTTTTAAAAATATTACCGTGGAATGTATCGCTTTTCAGATATATTTAAACCAGGCAATTTTTATTTCAATGCCGTCATTTGAATGAAGTTCATGTTTTTCAATGAAGGTTTAATTTTTCAAATATAATAAATTAATGTAGTATTATGATAAGTTTTAAAATATTACCGAGGAATGTATTGCATTTTCGACTGTCTTAAATAAAATTGCATTGAAGTTGGAAAGTGTTTCATAATCAATGCTTTAAGCATGATTGATCTTTCTTGTTTACTTTCAAACGGTTTTCAAGCTTTTCGTTTGGATAAACCACGGAGTTAGGAGTACAACTCCTAGGAAATAGTTTCGTTTTTCATTAAGATCTCGACAACCCCTGGTCTTAGATACTCGAAATTTGGGCTAAATTTATTGGGGACTATTTCAAGGTTATCCACAAAATTTCATCAAATTCGGTTCAGCCGTTCTCCCGTGATGATGAAACAAAAGAAAGTGTCGTTTTTTATTAATATCTCGAGAACCGCTGATCATAGAAACTCCAAACATAGACTAAATTTTAAGTGGGACTTTTCCAGGCTACCCACAAAATTTCATCAAATTCGGTTCAGTCGTTCTCTCGTGATAATGGGACAAACAGACAGACAGACAGAGAGATTTTCAATTTTATTTATATAGATTCATATCAAAATCCAGCAATAGAATAATTTAAAGAGTTCTTTATTCCCCAAATGTATAGATATCACTCCATACTCACGACAGAGATTAGAATGGGGTAAATCTTTATTTCTCCGATGAACGAAAATAAAAATAAATGCGATTAAAATACGCGTTTTTCTTTTTTTTTTTCCTATGAAAGAAATTTGACTCAATTATGCTTATTGGAAAGAGCGTTCTACGATCTATGTGTTTTTAATTTTATTTTACGTGAATAATATTCTATGTATTCTAGGCAATGTATTCTATATTATGTTTAATGCTTGATTCTTTGTGTCTTCTTTGTTGTAAATAAACGTCTCTTGTCAAAAAATTAATTTTTCTTTTAATTTTGAAAGACCATATAACTAAGGGATAAGTGGGGTACAAGAGTTTTTAAAATGTTTGGGAAATATTAAGTAAAAATGTATTATTATCAATTTCCTATTTTATGAATGTTTTTATCCTTTTACTATCTAAATCAGTCATTCTTAAACTTTTTTAAAGCTACCGTCCCTCTAAAGAGCGAAAAAAAATTTCAACGCCCCCCCCCCTCCCCTTGTGAAAATTCCGTAATTTAGGGTATGGGGAGAGAGGGGGTACTGAATTATAAGACACAAAATTTTTAAGTAATTTTCTTCAATAGACTTGCACACCAAATTTGTTTGGTTTAACACAACAAGGACTCGTTTAGTTTAGACTGCAGAAGACGTAAACAAATTGTTGGAGCAAACAATGACACACCTGTAGCAGCCCATGCCAACGGTCGTACCGTGGGGAAAACATCGGTTCTCGTTAGATCACCGAAGTCAAGCAGCATCGGGCGCGGTTAGTACTTGGGTGGGTGACCACCTGGTAACACCGCGTGCTGTTGACACATTTCGGGTGCGGTAGCCGGGTGGTTTGCGCGCTGGATTTGCACGCTGCCACAACCGCCGCCGTGTTCATGCGGAGTACGATCACGTTAAACATGTGGGTTTGTAAGTCCTTCCGAGAGGTTGGTGGTAGGGGATGGAGGGTACGGTCCCTGTGGATGCCTCTCCCACTGGGTTCCGGTCTAAATTGGGTGGCTCTTCCAGGCCATTCAAATAGTTACCTTACACATTTCTGGTAGGTCTGGGTCTCAACAACAACAACAACACCTGTAGCAGCCCGGCCATACACTAAGCTACCATTAGCCTCAGGGTTGGTGGTGTGGTCTGGGCTTTCAACATCTGTAGCAGCGGGCGCGGTAACTCGGTGGTTTGCGCACTGGATTTGCACGTTGCCACAACTGCCGCCGTGTTCATGCGGAGTACGATCACGTTAAACATGTGGGTCCGTAAGGCCCTCCGAGAGGTTGGTGGTAGGGGAAGGAGGGTACGGTCCCTGTGGATGCCTCCCCCACTGGGTTACGGTCTAAATTGGGTGGCACTTCCCGGCCGTCCAAATGGTTACCTTACACCTTTCTGGTAGGTCGGACGGTCTGGGTCTCAACAACAACAACACCTGTAGCAGCAGTACTAAGGCTCCATACGATGGACTACTCCTTACAATGAACCTGTAGTAGTACTAAGGCTCCTCGATGGCTCCATAATACTCCGTATAATAATACTACATCGATGGCTCCAACGTTCTTCCAACTGTCGAGATAAAGCTGTACTATCCATTACTGCCATGCGGATGAGATGTCTATAATCCTATGCTGACGTAACATTTCTTCGTCCACTGCCGGATTTGCATCTCATCCGGTTCTCTTCAGTCCACTGCTTCCACACTCGCTTCACTATCGTGGCACTGAGCTCCATACGAGCTGCTATTGCATGATAGAAGAAAACCCCTTCACGAAGGCCAAACATTCGTCTCCATTAAAACTCCGTAACTTGCTTCACATTGCGTCTTCTGTCGTCGTAGAACGATGGTGACTTCTCATGAAACGTTTACCGCTGGCAGATAACCATAGACTATTTTCAACGTCCGCTGCAACTCTCTATTTAAACAGTTAAAACAGCAGTTCAAAGGGCGCTGCTCAGCCCACGTATGCGCGGTGACTCTGAAATTCTAATCATTTACACTCTAATTTTTTATATGCTGTAAGTGCAATCGTGTAATTCCTTTATAGTGTTGCAATTTCTACAAACATAAGTTTATATAGGATATACACCATTCACAAAGGCCAATAATTCGTCCCCGTTATATATATATATATATATATATATATACAATTAATTTGGCTTTCATTGTATATATATATATACAATGAAAGCCAAATTAATTGTACTAGCTTGACGAGATAAAGAATTGTATTGAAGTAAGTCTCAACCAAAAAAGAAAGGAAAAAATCGGTAGTTTCTCCAGTCCGATTGAGCTGAAATGGTTTTGTGTGAATAACATTTTGTAAAATAAAACTTAACTATTGTAATATCTGGAAAAAAGAACTCGATCCAAAATTTGTTTATACATATACTTATAGGGCTTTTAAAAAGCTACAATTTTTTGCTTATTGTTTATATTTATCATTTCCAGTTTTTGAGATATAAGCGTTACAAATATGAAAAACAGAAAAATTTCCATCGTTTTCAAAGACGATTACTCGAAAACTAAAACAGCTTTCTCTAATAACAAATATAGATTTTAATACTAAAATCTGGTACACATTTTTGCCATTTAGTATTTGTATCCATCTTTTATAATTTACTATATATTTCGAGTGAAAGTTGGTAAAATAAAAAGAACACTCGTTCTGAGAGCAACTAAGTTTTTTCAAAAAAGAAAAATTCAAAATGTTAAAATATTGAAATTAATTTTATATATTTATAATTTGGGCCCTATTTCCAACAAAATGGGTGAAAATATTTACATTTTTTACTATTAGATTCGGGGGTATAAATAAGCATCCAAAATGGTGAAGTTTTTCATAACGCTCCGTTTTTTCTCCAGAGAAAATACTAGATGCTATTCACATCAAAACTTAAAATTAAATAGCTATTTTCAGAGTATCGTTAAAATTTACATAGATGCCTAGAGTGTAGATACTCTGCATGGATACAGATAATCTTCAAACATCATTCATCCTAATTTCCAAATTACGAAGTTATCTTCATTTGTAATTTATCCAACGCAAATAAAAATGGCGGCAATAAAATGAACCTGCATTTCACGTTTTCGAATCTTATTTTAATGCATTGCACATGAAGTCAAAATAAAAGTTGTTGAATTTCACTGTTCGATTATGATTTCTTTTCTGCGTATGATGATTTGCTATCGCCAAATAGCGCCACTAAAAATTGTTTGATTTAGATTTTTTTTATAAAATGATCATGTACTTATTATAACTAACCCCTGATTAGAAATCAAATTTCATCAAAATCGTATTGGCTGTTCTTATGTAATGTTCTTATGTTTTATGTTCTTACGTTCTTATATGATGTTCGATGTTCTTATGTGATGTTCTTTTGTTATTCTGACATTGAAGTCACTCATTAAAGACTCTTTTTTATCCAATAATCTATATACAGGTAATAAAAAATCTTATTCTTTTCAAATCCATACGTTTTAATCCACAAGGAATCTGATTTCGTACTTTGATTTAATTGGGATTTACAAAATAATTTTTTGCCATCCTTCCTAATATTTAACATTCATACAATACTTTAAATTTAATAATAGATCGTCTGCGATGCTTCTTTTATTTAACATTTTAGGCAATATTTATTTCTATGGAGAACAATTAAAAATTGACAACATTAAATGTTGTTTACATTGTGTTTAGTATTCAATTTCAAAGAACAACAAAGGTAGGTAAATTATATTATTTGTGTTTCATTTTATTACTATATTGGCAGCAAACATAACTTGACACTTACGAAAAACATAGGGAAAACTCTAAACCTCGGCTACGGTTTATAGTTAATTAAATCAAGCATAATTTGCGTAAGAACACAAAATTCAATTAGTACACATCGTACTCAAGTTAGCCTTACGCCGAGTATAGGCCATTTATTAAACGTTATTACCCCCTAAAATTTCATTCGCCCCCCCCCCCCCCACCTCACCTCGGTTAAAAAGTCCTGTTTTATCTTTTTCTGTCTAACTTTATAGTCCCACAATGACTTTAAGTTAGTCTTGTCATGGGAATATATATCATTTTCAACTTAAGCTCCATAGCTGCTAACTCTGCGAAATTTTCAGGAGACTTCTGATTCTGAGCAATTTCTCCTGGCGGGAATTTTTCCTGGTGGCAATTCTTTTGATTAAAATCTCTTGGTTTTTAATGTGAAACATTTTTAAATCATAAATGAAATGTGAATTGTGGATGAAATTAAGTGAAATCACATGTTTTTCATATATATATATATATATATATATATATATATATATATATATGTGTGTGTGTGTATATATATATGTATATATACACACTCACGGACAATGAAAGTTGCGCACCAAGAAGTATGAATCTGAGATTTTATTGATGGAAGGATACAGATGAATGATCACGAAAACAGCGAAGCAGAACACGTACAGAGGGAGCACAATCCGGTCCGGCATGGTGGCAAACAGACACCTGATGTTGTTCGGCGGTGGATGAGTCCACACCTGTTGGACGGTACCTTCCAAATCCCGAAGATTGCGGCAACGAGAGTAGGTGAATAGGCAGAGTTCTGCGCCATTTCGAGGCGGTGGAACTCTATACCTTACCATGGGGGACCCTCCGAGGCCAGAAAAATGAATGCATCAACAGAGGCGGTGGTAAAGTCCCATGCTTTAACATAGGGATTCTCAGAAGTCGGTGTGGGGCAGCACAGGTTCATAAGATGACGTCACAGAAGAGGGTGGAGTTTAGAACGTATAAAGTATTGCTGTTGTTTTCCAAACTTGTGTCATTTTTAGCGTTTTTTCTCAAAATGCTTCAAAAACGTTAAAAAACAACAAAAATGTGCGTTTTTTTTAACAAGTTGAAGTTTTGAGATTGTTTGATTTCTCTATCGGAAATAACATGGGTTTTCACACTTTTATGTATTTTTGCAAAAAAAAATGTGCGTTTTTTCAAAAGTGTTACCAAAAATGAGTTTTTTGAAAAATGTGACATTTTGCGATTTTTTTCAAAAACATATTTTTTACTTGTAAAGACTAAGAAAAACACGTTTTTAAAGTAGTGGAATAGCATGAATGCCTCTATTCGATGAATGACTCTATTGTAGGGGGGGGGGGGGGGTATCTCAATCATAGATACCTGTTTCCAACTATCTAAATGCAGTATTGTCTCTAAGAAATCAGATGCTGTTAGAAAAATATATTATTTTTTTTATTGTGGGCCCACCTCCACCCGGTGTATAAGATACACCGCCACAATCTTTATTTTTTCCCTTCTTTTTCCTTTTTTTTTTTAATTTTTTTATTTTAAAGTGTCCGTAGGCATAACTTATAATGCCGTCCTCATGCAATTATCTTTTATCATCAATGGGTGACAAAGCCATCTTGTTCTAGCATACAGTGAATAGTTTATGATGACTGCTATCAATTCTAATCTGTTCTTCCATGGTAGGTCTAACACTCAACAGGCATTGTCTATAGTCATTGTGTTGTTGAGACCCAGACCGTCCGACCTACCAGAGAGGTGTAAGGTAACAGTATGGACGGCCGGGAAATGCCACCCAATTTAGATCAAAACCCAGTGGGGGAGGCATCCACAAGGACAGTACCCTCCTTCCCCTACCACCAACCTCTCGGAAGGACTTACGGACCCACATGGTTAACGTAATCGTACTCCGCATGAACACGGCGGCAGTTGTGGCAGCGTGCAAATCCAGCTCGCAAACCACCGGGCTACCGCACCCGAAATGTGCCAACAGCACACGGTGTTCCCAGGTGGTCACCCACCCAAGTACTAACCGCGCCCGATGCTACTTGACTTCGGTGATCTAACGAGAACCGGTATTTTCAGCACGGTACGGCTGTTGGCTGGCTATAGTCATTGTGTGTAATTTTGCGTGCAACCTCATGTGTAGAAACACCTTTAGCTCTTTTCTTTTCTCCAGCAGATGATAGAATAGAGTACATTTTAGGTCTAAGTCCTATAAACTCTTGAATGGGGGTTGAATTAAGTTCATCTTTAAAATATCCAATACAAAGGAATTAAACTCAATGAGTCGTTAAAGAAATAAATATTTTCTGATTTAAATAATAAAGAAATATTTATATATAAATGAGTTTTATCAAAATTGCATTTTTGATTGGATTATAACCATTACGGCCTTTGAGTTTAAAGAGTATATAGAGATTATTGATATTTTCAAATTCTTACACAATATGTTTTAATTTGTGGAAACATTTTTAAAATCCACATATTGTAGTACAGGGTAAATCTTCTAATACATGGATATAATTTTCTAATGTGTGAAAACATAAGTAGTACAGGTATATCTTCTAACACATGGATATAATCTTCTAATCTACGAAAATATAAATAGTTCCTCTGCAACGCTTGGCGAGGGATATCGTCAACTTGGCGACATTATTTAATGTTGCGAAATTCATAAAAATGTTTTTAAATCGCTGAAAATGTCGCCAAATTAAAGAAAATATCAGGGGCGCGACAGTCCAGTGGTTAGCGCGCTTGAATTGAACTTGGTCGGCCCTGGTTCGATTTCCGCCACTGCCAAAACTGCTGCTGTGTTCACGCGGAGTACGATCACGTTAAGCATGTGGGTCCGTAAGTCTTTCCGTAAGGTTGGTGGTAGGGGAAAGAGGGATGTTTTCTTCTTATTTTTTTTTATAGCGATAATTTCGTATAGCGAGAACAGATATTCTTATACATATTTTTAGAATAATTAAATTAAATATTTAGAATAACAATGTGATTTAAAATATTATAGGAATTTTCACATAATTGAAGTTTTTATTTCTCTATATTATATATACTTTGTGAAGAACGGGTATACTGCTAGTTACAGAATAAAACTTGGAAATGGCATAATCAAAATGAGCATTAAACAGCTTAGAAATATATGCATACCCAAATATCTGCCTCTAATCGGTGCGTCACATAATAACAACAGGGAGCGCGGTAGCCCAGTGGTTAGCATGCGGGAATTAAACTCGGTAGACCCGGGTTCGAATCCCGCCGCTGCCAGAACTGCCGTCGTGTTCACGTGGAGTACGATCACGTGAAACATTTGGGTCCGTAAGTCCTTCTGAGAGGTTGGTGGTAGGGGAAGGAGGGTACGGTTCCTGTGGATGCCTCCCCCACTGGGTTCCGGTTAAAATTGGGTGACACTTCCCGGCCGTTTAAGCAGTTACCTTACACTTTTCTGGTAGGTCGGGCGGTCTGGGTCTCAACAACAACAACAACACAATCGCAACAGTTGCATCATCACACGAGAAAGTTGTTTTTGCTCTGCCATTGATCAATCGCCTCGCTTACGCAAGCGTAGCGTGCGCAGCTCGGCAGTCTGAGCGACCCTTAAGTATTTCACATTTCTGCTACATTTTGAGAGTGTAGTTAAACGTTACCGACAGGTAACGTTTTTGAGAGTGTAGTTAAACGTAGTTAAGTGTTACCGACAATATGTCGCAATGCAGCAGTGAAGAACTTATTGAAATGCTTATGCTGTACACTTTATACAATCGCAATGTTAACGAAACTGCACCGGAATATCAACGTACTTTTCCCAATTCTCGACATCCTCCTGGGAGATTTATTTCCCGATTGGTGCAACGAGTACGTAAAAGAAGAAGCGTACATCGTCCGCATAGTAGTGTTCGTACCGCTGCTTCAGAAATGAACGTACCACATGCAACAGTGTGGAGAATATTGAGACTGAATAAATGGCATCCGTTTAACATTCATGGTGTGCAAGGTCAGGAGACAACAGATTATCAACGTCTTCTAGATTTTCGTAATTGTGCTCTACATCAGGAAGATGCAAATTTCGCTTTCCTGAAAAACGTAATTTAGATTGACGAATGCAGTTTTAAACAAGATGGATGTATAAATCCTCAAATTGAGCACTTCTGGTCTGACACAAATCCATTCGTGGTACGCGATATTCATCATCAGAAGCAATTTTCTGTGAATGTAATATAGTGTAGTATTTTCAGAAACCGTTTGCTTGGATCCATACTGTATAATGGCACGTTGACGGTGACAGATATATTAATGAGATTCTGAATGCGGTTATACCTAATTTTATGGATGGACTGCCCCTAAGAGTACTTCCACATGCATGGTTTCAACAGGACAGATATCCAGCTCACCATACCACAGTTGTGAAACACTGGTTAAATAACGAGTTTCCAGACAAGTGGATTGGCTTGCATGAGCCAGTCGAATTCCCCCTAGATCGCCTGATTTAACGGCTATGGATTTTTATTTGTGAAGTCGTTTACGCACAACTGTTTATCTGTCACCTCTCTTAAATAAAGCAAAGTTGCAACAACGTTTAAGATGGTTGTCATGACATCACCGAACAAAAACTTGATCGAGTGCACAGAATTGTTATCAAGCGAATGCATCTCTGTATTGGCATAGATGGAAAACATTTTGAACAAGCTTTGTAATCTTTGTGTAACGTTATTATTTCTACACAATATAAATACTTTTGTACCAATAAATAGCAAAATTATTATTTATTTATGTAATCATTGTTTTCTTTCGTAATTTGTATATGACTCCTGGAACGCGATCTACCGACATGATTTTTTCCCCTCTGAGAACCCATGCCGATGCATAGAAAAGTGGTTTAAATCAGCATTTTTGTCTTTTCATATCACTGGGACTTTTTATGATAAAATGCTGAAATTTTGTACATCACCTTATTAGTGTATGGGGCACATTTTACTCATTGGAAATGCTTTTTGTAAGCGGGCCGTATAAAAATTTCAATTTTGTATTTCATAAAATTTAATTCCCTTGAAAATTTTAATCGATTTCATAAAATTCTGTACCTTTTTTTACGCAACTTTGTAATTTATTATACATGTCTAAGATCAATATTTAAGGAATAAAAGCCGAGGTCAGTGTTTTTGGGACACCCTATATATATATATATATATATATATATATATATATATATATATATATATATATATATATATATATATATATATATATATATATATATATATATATATATATATATATATATATATATATATATATATATATATATATACAGGGTCTTTATAATTAAAGTTCCACTTAGAAATGGCTATAAAAGGAAAACTACTGGACAGAATGTTATCGAGCTTGGTAATAGTTTACATCAGGAGGTCATGAGATTTTACTTTCCGCAAAAAAAAAAAAAAAAAAAGTTCGAAAACTCACCGTCAGGGGGAATGGCGCTGTATGCAATATCGTTAAACGAAATAAGACATGAAAACATCGGTTTAAAAAGTTTTTAATCGTTTCTAAAACGTGTTACAAATCATGTTCAATGTGGCTTCCACCATTTTCTGAAAGCAAGTTAAATCGCATTACTGCGTTCTCAAGAGTAGCTCTTAACATATCAGGAGGAATGTTACGGACGTGTCGGTGTATCACATTTTTCAATTCCGTCAAATTGTTTATGTTATCACCATAAACAGTGGCTTTGAGGTAACCCCATAGCCAGAGGTCACAGAGGTTGAGGTTTGGTGACCGGAGTGGCCAAGAAATGGGGAAGTGTCGGCTTACAATCCGGTCATCCGTAAAATGTTGCTTAAGTAACTGTTTGACACATGTACCAATGTGAGGTGGAACCCCGTCCTGCATAAAAATCGTGGTATCTAAGCCACTGTTTATGGTGATAACATAAACAATTTGGCGAAATTGAAAATGTGATACACCGACATGTCCGTAACATTCCTCCTGATATGCTAAGAGCTTGATATGCTAAGTTTGATAACATTCTGTCCAGTAGTTTTCCTTTTATGGCCATTTCAAAGTGGAACTTTATTTATAAAGACCCTGTACTTTTTGCTCAATACCATTATTATTAACTAATCCATAAATAATCGCCATAAAATGATACATGTCTAAGATCAATATTTAAGGAATAAAAGCCGAGGTCAATGTTTTTGGAATACCCTGTGTGTGTGTATATATATATATATACACACACACGTGTGTGTGTGTGTGTAGCGACGGGTGCATTAAGTAAAAATTACATGCCTCTTACTTATCCGCTCGCAGAACTGGCGTTCATAAAATTCCCAAACACATGTTGCCGTACCCCTCCAGATAAATTTAATTACTATACGATTATCGAATAAAACATTCCTTAGAAAACATTACATACAATCATTACATCTAATAACATTACATACAATCATTACATCTAATAACATTACATCTAATTTACATTTAAAAAACTCAGAACTAATGATAGTTAAATACGTACTTACCATCATTGACTAACATTTAACAACCAAAAACTTTAAATACTTTTTTTTAAACCACCAATCCACATACATAAAAAGATTCTAATGCAACACTATACTATCATTGACGTGTATCCACGACGTATTAAACTGAGGGGTATATATATACCCCCTCAATTTATTCAATTTGTGCTGACTTCGTCTTTTTGACTTCCGAGTTCTTTGGTTGTCTAGCACTGGCGAAGAAGATTCAGATTATCCTCGAGATAGCTGCATGGTGATTTTTTATTTTATTTGCGCTTAAATACGTTACGCAAATTTCCTTAAGATGAATAAGGGTCCATTCCAATGATTAAAGTTGTTTAAATAAATTAATATATATATATTTTTCCAAATTTGTAAATATAAGATACTCTCAGTCGTATGCATGTGCAGTAAGTTTTCATATTCAGCGCAAAAGTCTTTACACCCCGAAATGCACGTTCGTTTCATATACACGCTATGGCGGAGAGATTTTTTGTACTTGATCAAGTCCCTGTAGTCCAAGCAATTAAGAAATAAGAGTGCGAAAACCAACTAAATCTACAGCTATTAATATATAGATATGCAAAAAAACCATTTTTAATAGAAGCTTAAGAATGAATTTTTAATTTACAGAAAATTCTTTTGCTTATCTCTCTTCGTGTTCAAAAAGATACTAGTGGTCTTTTCCTGCTAGTGGTCACTAAATATAGCGACCGGTTTTTATAGCAATTTAGCAAGTTTTTTAGCAAGTTTAATGCCCCAAAACAACAAAAGTGGGTCAAAGTTTAGTGTGGGCAAGTCGAGCGGATTCATTGCGAAGTAGAAAATGCAGCGTGAAAATTACACCAAAATCGGAGCAAGATTTACTTAGATAGATAAAATCTGAGATATAAAAACCTAATATGGGAAGCACATGACTTTCCCTGCAGACTTATATTCACGTTCTCTTTATTTTATTAAATTTAATTCACTTTTAATTCAATTTTCATTCTCATTTGATAACTGGACTTATTTTCAAAGGTGGCGTAGAGAAAATACGAAAAAACTAAAATATCTCGAGAACGGCTAGTCCTAGTGTAATGGGGTTAGTCTTATTCTTTTCTTCGTTAAAAATTACGTATTAAACAAACATTTGATGGATATCTTTGAGCATAATATGTTTATTATTTTAGATTTTGTCGATTTTTGTGGGCCATTTTTCAAAAAAAGGTAGGTTTTTTTTTTTCGAATCGTACCAAAATCTAATCAGCACCGGGGTGTCCCACAAGTGACGTATCTACTGAATTTTATGAAATTCGGTCTATTAGTTTTTTAGTTAAGAGTGGATACAGAATCTGCACACACAGACACACACACAAATGTAACGCTAAAAATAGTTTTTTCCTTTTCTAGAAGTCTCGAAACGTGTAGATCCGTCGAAAACTCAAGTTGCGATTTTCGGCATGATTCCAATACTTTCCCTATACATTATCATGTATTGCAGAGAAAGTAAATAATCTGATGTGGGCAGCACATGACTTTCCCTGCAGACTCAAATTCATATTTTATTTCTTTAATAATTCATTAGATTGAGTTTAATTGCACCAAATAACACTAAATTTGCATTTTTAATTCAATTTCTGTTTTTATTAGGTAATTTGACATTTTTCAAAGGTGGCATAAAAAAATGCGAAAAATCTCTATCTTGAGAACAGTTAGTCCTAGAATAATAAAGTTGCTCTTATTCTTTTCCTTATAAAAAATCGTATAAGACAAGCATTTAATTGATATATTTGAACATACGTAGCTTTTCAATAGATTATGGCGATTTTTGAGAGTTATTTCATAAAAAAAGCAGGTTGTTCTTTTCCGAATAATACCAAAATCTAATTAACACCAGAGTATCCCGCAAATAACTTATCTACCAAATTTTGTGAAAATTGGTCAATTAGTATTTTAGCTACAGCGGATACATGACATTTTTGCAGGTATTTCGAAAAAACAGGCAGGTTGTTCTTTTCCGATTAATACCAAAATCTAATCAGCACCAGAGTATCCTACAAGTAACTTATGTACCAAATTTTGTGAAATTTGGTTAATTAGTATTTTAGCCAGAGTGGTTATATGAAATTTTTACGGGCCATTAAAAAAAGACGGGTTCTGTTTTTACGAATCGTACCAAAAGCTAATCAGCACCAGGGTCATACCCAAGTGACTACCTACCAAATTTTATGAAATTCGGTCCATAAGTTTTTAAGTTAGAATGGATACATACATTGCACAGGCACACACTCAGACGTCACGCTAAAAATAGTCTTTCGTATTCTAGAGGTCTCGAAACGTGTAGATCCGTCGAAAACTCGAGTTGCGATTAAAAGTAAAAATCTGATGTGGGCAGCACTTGACTTTCCCTGCAGACTTAAATTCATATTTTCTTTATTTCTTTAATAATTTATTAGATTGAGTTTAATTGTACCAAATAACAATAAATTTTAATTTTTAATTTTTTTTTTATTTGGTAATTGGACATTTTTCCGATAGCAGCGTAACAAAACTGCAAGAAATCTCAAATACCTTGAGAACGGTTAGTCCTAAAGTATAATGGAGAGTATTATACTCTTTTCCTCGTCAAAAATTGCTTATAAAACAAGAATTTAATTGATACATTTCAGCATACGTAGTCTTCTTTTTTTTAGATTTTGGCGGGCCATTTCGTAAAAAAAGGCAGGTTGTTATTTCCCAAATCGTACCAAAATCGAATCAGCGCCAGAGTGTACCACAAGTAACTTATCTACCAAATATTGTGAAATTTAGTCAATTAGTATTTTAGCTAGGGTGGATACATAAAATTTTTGCGGGCCTTTTCGTAAAAAAAGGCGGTTCTTCATTTCCGAATCGTACCAAATTTTAATCAGCAGAGTATCCAACAAGTAATTTATCTACCAAATTTTGTGAAATTTGGTCAATTAGTATTTTAGCTAGAGCGTATAAATGAAATTTTTACGGCCAATTTCGCAAAAAAAAGGCGGGTTCTGTATTTACGAATCGTACCAAAAACTAATCAGCACCAGGGTCACATCCAAGTGACATACCTACCAAATTTTATGAAATTCGGTCCATTAGTTTTTGAGTTAAGGTGGATACATTCATTGCACAGACACACAGACGTCACGCTAAAAATTGCATTTTCGTATTCTAAAGGTCACGAAATGTTATTGAAACCCAGACCGTCCGACCTACCAGAAAGGTGTTGAAGACCCAGACCGTCCGACTCGTCACCAAGGACTTGAGCATCTATTTGGACGGCCGGGAAAGGAGTCAGCGGAAGCCAACTTCAACTGGCCCTCGTCCGACGGTCCAAAGCAACGTTAATTAGAAAATCATAATAATATTTACAGGAGATTTACATATCTGATTCACAACATTGGAACTTCTGTGAATTTTTTTTTTTTTTTAAAAGTGAGCAGCACCATAAAAAGTAAAATAAATGTTGGTGACAAATGTTACATCTTTAGGTAAAAACTGTGGAGTAACAAGAACACTCCCGAAAACAAAACGAGGAGTAAACAACTAAAACAACCACCAAAAACATCACAAGACAAGTACAGCAAATACAAGACAACAAATACAGCGATACACCAAAGGTAACACCTCCAGAAAAAACACAGGGAGACCGACCAAAGGGAAAAGAATAAAGGTACAAACTCACAAGCTGATCAGGTAATTTGGTTTGAGATGTCTCTAGCAATGAGAACACAGTTTTTTAATTTTTCAACGGAAGAATTATTAGAGCTGACTCTCGAGAACCAGACTGCACAATTTGCGGGAGAGGGTTTAATTAAATGAAATTTTTTAGTATGGGGGCAAGCAAAAACAAAGTGATCGGCGTCACCAAATGCGCCGCAAGTACAGCTAGATGTAGATTTTTGTTTGAAATAGAATAAGTAGTCCATGAATGGGCCATGGCCAGTTAGAAAATAAATAAGATATTTGTTTGTGATTTGAAGGGAAGGGTTGACCCGGGGGAGAAAGGAGGAAATGCAGGCAGGATCATGCGTCCGGGGGGAAATATAAGAATTTAAAAAAGTTTGCCAATGAAGGGAGATGTTTTGTTTACAATAATTTTTTAGAAGGGAAAAAGGGAAGGGAAGGGAAAAGGGAGAGCCGGAAGAGGTAGCAATTTTAGCATACTTGTCAGCAGTCTCGTTCCCCGAGATGTCAGAGTGGGCCTTAACCCAACGGATATTAATGAGCTTTTTATTAGAAATTGCATTTAATTTAATTTTTGAGAGATAACTAGATTTATTTTTAATAGAGTTAAAAGCCGAAAGGGAAGAAAGACTATCAGTATAAATATTAATTTTTGTATTATTTGATGAGGCCCAGTCAATAGCATAATCAATGGCAGAAATTTCTGCCTGAAAAACTGTGTTCCCATTGGCTAGTTTAAAGGTAAATGTGTCTTGAAGTGTTTCATTTTTGAATACACAGACAGCAAAACCAGTGTTTCCATCAATGGAAGAGCCATCTGTATAAACATTGAAATTAGAAAAAGAGGAGGGAGGAAGGGGGACAAGGTTAGCAATACGTTGAGAGGGAGGAATAGCAGAAATTGGGCGGTTAGAATCAAACAAGGAAGGGGCAGGGACGGGCAGATTAGAAAAAAGATTAATACGATGTTTCCAAAACATATATTTTTTAAAATTTGTGTTTATTATGATATGAATAGGGGGGATACCAGTGATGGAGTATAGAGAAATGTTAGAAGTGGTACGAAAACCAGAAGAAATTTTTAATAGGAAAATCCTTTGAAGAGAGAGAAGCTTTTTGACCTGGTCCCCAGTTAATGCCCCGCCCCAAATTCCCGCACCATAAATTAAAGACTTTTCGATAACCGTTAAATACCAAATTTTTAAAAAGGATTTGTCTACCCCCCAGTTACTGCCAGACACCCGCCCAAAGGTGTTGGCAACCTTATAACATTTCTCCTTTAGGTTAAAAATGTGTGTACTCCATTTAAGGTTATCGTCTATAGTGATTCCTAAGTAGATAAGAGAGCGGGAGGTAGGTATTTTATAATTTAAGATTTTAAAGGAGGGCCTATTACGTATTTTGGTTCTATTCTTATTAAATATTATAGCTTTGCATTTCTCTGGTGAGACTGAGAGTTTAAGGTTAGAAAGGGTTGTGGAAATTAAATTTAATAAATTGTTTGTGTTTGAGCGAAGGGTAAAAAGATTAACACCGTAAGTAACCACCGCGAGATCATCCGCGAAGGCTTGAATGTGATAAAGATCATTATTAAGATTGAGAATAGCGTTAAAGTAGATGCTCCACAGGGTAGGGGATATAACCGAACCCTGTGGGGCGCCCATCGAAATTGTTTTATTAAGTTTGAGAGATTTATCAGAAAAGGAAATTTGTCTGTTTGTCAAATATGAAAATAAAAAAGATTGAAAATTCTGTGGAAGGTTTATATTATTAAAGGCTTGTGGTAGAATATTCCAATTCAGGCTATCAAAAGCCCCGCAGATGTCCACGGTGGTTAACGATACAAAATTTTTGGATTTATGGACTTTTATTGATTCGATCAGCCTGTGAGCGGCATCTTCGCAACAGGTTAGCTCTCTGAACCCAAACTGCAGGGGATGAAGAGCTCCCTCAGTCGACAGCCAAAAGTTAAGTTTTGTTATAAAAAATTTTTCTAGTATTTTACCAAAAGTGGGAAGGAGGGAAATGGGACGAAAGGAGGAACAAAGGGAAGGATTTTTGCCCGGCTTGTTAAAAAATAAAATATTTGCGTTCCTAAGGCAGGAGGGAAAGTGACAAAGTTTAAAACAGAAGTTGATAGATTTAGATAAAAGGGAGGGAAAAAATTTATATAGCTGTTTCCAGATGGCAAAGTCCAGGAAATCCAGTCCTGGAGCTTTGCCCATTTTTAAATTGTTGAAGACTGAAAGGAGCTCCACATCAGAGACAACTCCCAAGCCTCCTTCTGGGACTGAGAAAGTTGGAAAACCTTGAAAATCTATATCCTCTTTAAAGTGGTGATCCAAAAGACGTAAAAGTTTATCATGGTGGCTGAGGGAGGGAGAATCCGGGAAGTTCAGATTTAAATTTGTAAATTTTTTAAATTTTTGAAAAGAAAATTTGAAATGAGAGCCAAAGGTTTGGGTGCAGCCAGAACAATATTTTTTCCAGGATTCTAGGCGCGATTTTTTAATTAATAGTTTATATTTTGCCCTATTGCGTTTATAAAGTAATTTAGCAGCATTAATTTCACCGGGGGAGGCAGAGTTCCTCTCAAGTGATTTAATTCTTTTAAAGAGAGCAGTTACAAAGTTACGAAATTTCGACAATTCCTGATTCCACCAGGAGAAATTAGTAATTTTAGATTTTTTCTTCCTTATGAAGGAAAGGGCGCAGTTTTGTGTCAGGTCTATGAAAGTTTTAAAGTAATTATCTAGAGAAGAACTATCGGTTATTTTATCTAAGAGGGAATATAAGAGTTGAAGGTGTGATTTAAAGTTATAAATGAATTTCCCAATTCCATATTGGGTTTTTAAAAAGAATGAATCGTTTAAAAGGGGGGAAATATTTAATATTATTTGAATGAATTTATGGTCACTGTGAGAATCACTCGAGAGGACTTCCCAACTCTGCAGAGAATCAAAGAGGGAGAAGTTTAATAATGTAAGATCGGGATAACCAATACCGGTGTGGGATTCGAATGTTGGACCACAACCGGGATCATTACACAAGAGGAGATTATTACTTATGCAAAAATCTATAAGATCAAGGCCCCTTTGGTCGGTAAAATTGTAACCCCACATCCGAGCTCGAGCATTAAAGTCGCCAAGGAGAAGGGTGTCATTGTTAAAGAAATCGTAAGGTGAAAGTTCTGCCAATAACAAGGTAAAATCATCATGAGGGGGGAAGTATAAGCTCCCAACAGAGAGAAATTTGCCTGAGGGGAGAAGAATTTCGATAAAAATTGAAGAAGAAGTTTTAAATTTGAAATTAACGGAGAGAGAAGTATTAAAAATTAATATTATGGCTTTTAATGAAAGGGAAGAGAATTGAAGGGTGCCAGGGGGGGGAGATAAGATTTTTTCCTTATTCACATATGGCTCCTGAAGGCACAATATATCTATTTTGTTGTCTATTGCATATTTAATAGAATTGGAATGGGCCACCAACGAATGGTTGGTATTAATTTGGATGCATTTAATTGACATTAAAAAAGTAAGATAGTAAAATGCCAGAGCCCGGACAGGGGAAGGAGCGAGAACATTTGAGTTCTACGGCAAGGGAAAAAAGGGGGAAGGTACAGATTACATATATACATATATACAATTTTAGTTACACGTTTATACAATAATATGTACAAAATATATTGCAGAGTAGGTTTGATATGAAATCAACCTAAGATTCTTGTTGAAGTTTTTTAATTTTAGCTAATTCGACCTTGAAGGTACTGCAGTTTTTGCGATCATACGCAGAGTGCTCAATTTTGTAATTGAGTTCAGGGTGATCATTGTTCGCCGTAGTGCAATTCACACATACCGGGGATCTCGCCCTACACTCTTTATATGTGTGTCCCGAACGGGTGCAGATGCCACAATTACCGACGGGAAAATGGCAAAAGTTGGCCACATGGCCGTAGCCTTGGCAGTTGTAGCAAATCTTAAGAGAGATGAACTTTTTAACGTAGAAAAAGGAAAAATGATTGAAGACTTTTTTAGCTTCCAAAATTTTTGATGCTGAGACTAAATCCACAAGAAACACCCAGTTTGTGTTACCGCTTCTAGCTTTGAAATTCTTGAGGATCTTTATTTCTCCGGGTTTGATGTCCTGATGGTTGTTGCATATTAGAGCTTTTACATTCTCTTCATTGTACTCTGGAGGAATGTTGAACATTATGATTGCTCTCTTTTTATCCTCCTGTTTCTTGATGTTAAATTGATTACTAATAGTAGAATTCATGAAGAGGGGGACCAGTTTGTTAGGGTCTCCCTCTCTGCAAGTAACCTTAAGTGTTCCATTTGGAAGCGCCGTTACATTCTTAACGTTTACTCCCTTAGGTACAGGGAGGGAAAATAGAGTTTTCTTCAGTTCAGCATTTCCTAAGGAACGGTCCTTCCCCTGTAAAAGGACACTAGAATAAGAGCGGGGAGCCAAATAAGAAGATGTGGTAGTAGTAGAGCGTGGACGAACAGAGGAGGAAGACGAAGCAGCAGCACGGTTAGGAGGTCCTCTGGAAGATTGAGGTGGATCATTCACTAGGTTTGGAATGTCCTTCCGGATGGCAGAAGCGAAAGAGCGAAATTCAGAAAGCATCATTGATTTGAAATGTGCCAAGTCCTCGTTAATAGATTTAGTAAGAGTTGTAAAGGTTTCAGGATTTGGTATAGCAGGACGAGGACGAGGAGAGGAAGAAATATTACTTTCCAATGTATATCCGGCAATTCGGATCTCTTTTATTTTATCATCTATGTAAGCTTTTTGCCCGGCAGACATCTTGACATTTCGGTGTAGGTAGTTGCTCAATTTAGTGACATTTGAGATAATTTTTAAGAGATGCTCATTATTAATGTTGATTAGATTGGATGAAGCATCGGTGATGCAGGACTCCGGGCTGGAAGAGGTTGATGGAACTTGAACAGGAACAGGAGAAGCAGTTTTTAAAGATGAACCTGGAGGAGAGATAACAGATTGGTGATGTGATGCTGCAGCATTAAAAGACACTGGAGGAGAAGCAGGCAAGGGAGCAGAAGACACCAGAGCAACCGGAGGAGTAGACACAGGAGGAGAGGGCAGCAGCCGCGGGGGAGAAACAGCCGAAGCAGGAGGAGGAGCCATTTTAGTCAAAGAAAGCCTGGATGAGGTAGCAAAAGTTTTAGGAGTTCTATTATCATCAGCTGGAGGTTGAGAAGAGGAAGTTGAAGTTGAGGAAGACAAAGGAGCCAGGGGGAAGACATTAGAAGTTGGCTGCGAGCCTCCGCTGTAGCGAGGAAGTCGAGGAGGTAATATTGAGTGTGAAAATGCAGGTGATTCATAAATTCTAGAGGTGCGAGAAGCACACTTAAAGTTTGTAAAACGTACTGCGTTTCCGGTAGTAGGTGTGTCCACGATGGGAGAGGCACTATTCGCCACCACACTAACTTCAGCAGAATTCACACAGTGGCCACCCGTGGGGACACTTTCACTAATTGTAGAAACACATTCACTGGTAGTAGGCACACTTTCACTGGTTGTACTAATGTTATTAGCAATTTGTACATTTTCTGTATTAAAGCTTTTGGAGTTGGGACTTAATATTAAGGGCGAGATCGTTACTGTAGGTTGTAGAGGAAGTGGTGGAAAGTTTGCAGTGGAGAGGAATTCCATGTTTAAGGACATAATTAATTTTTGATAGTTATAAATACAGAATAATACATAAAATGCAATACAATAATCAAATACTAACACTTAGACAATCAACTAAACAATCAATAACCTATCTGAGAAGTCAATTATACTCTCAGAAAACACTTACTATAGGAGGTGTTACCAGAATTCAACAGTTTATCCATAGATTTATAAATTCTAAAGATGTAGTTTTTACCATATACATATTCCCAAAACTTTATAATATATTTTAATTGTCATTCTATGTAACATATAATCCCTATACATTTTGAGAATATCATTTGAAGAGGCGTGAATCAAAGCTGGAGTTATATCTTGAAAGAGGATGTCGAATCAAAGAGCAAAATGTTGCGAATATCTTGAAAATGGGTATTATTTAAAAGCAAAGCTGAAAGGATAACAGAGCTGACAAAACCGTAACAGAAAAGACCAATGTTAAAAGGCCTATGCCAAAAATTCGGTCGAAACCGGCCAGAAAAATTAATTTAAACAGAAAAGGATCCAGGATGAAGGAATGCTGGGACGGAGATTATAAAATTAAAAAAAAAAATGTGGAATTTAAAAAAAAAAAAAAATTTTAAGTTTTCAAATGGACAATCCCATGTTAAACAACTGGTGCTTGAAACAAAACAGGATACCAAAACATTAATTTAAGAATATTTTCAAAATTCTTCAAAGGAAGAAGAGGAAGCCAGGGGAAGAAGAGGACAGGCGGGAAGAGGTGCGAGCAGCAGGGCGGATACACTACCAAAAAAGGGGACGGGAAAAGCAGAGTACAGGGCCAGGACAGAGTCCAACACAGAAAAAGGGGGGAAGCGGAGAACCGAAAGTGAAAAATGCGAAAACATGAAGTTTTAAAACAGTAATTTCATACATTATTCAGGGTCACAGTAAAAAATAAACTATCAATAGATTAAACATTGGAGAACATGAATATACACTTATATATACAAAAATAATAAGATAAAGATATGTAAACAGATGTAAGATTGGTCCAATTTGGACACAATCCGAAGAAATCCCAATACAATTGCTTTGTAGTTACATTGGAATAATTATAAATTAAAACTTAAGTTTTCTCACCAACCGTGAGTAGCAGCATAAAACCGAAGATATCTGCTTAAAGCTCTTGTGAGGGACGATATTAAGTATACAATTATTTTTCGTATAGACTAAAAATCGCGCATTCAAAGCATAAAATACCGGAAGGCGAAAAAGTGCGTCATCACACGTTGAACGATCGGAACGAAGGCCAGAAAGGTGTAAGGTAACTGTTTGTAAACTACCAGAAAGGTGTAAGGTAACTGTTTGGACGGTCGGGAAGTGCCACCCAATTTAGACCGGAACCCAGTGGGGGAGGCATCCACAGGGACCGAACCCTCCTTCCCCTACCACCAACCTCTCGGAAGGACTTTCGGACCCACATGTTTAACGTGATCGTACTCCGCATGAACACGGCAGCAGTTTTTGGCAGTGGCTGGAATCGAACCCGGGCCTACCGAGTGCAACCCCAGCGCGCTAACCAATGGGCTACCGCGCCCTAAGGTCTCGAAATGTGTAGATCCGTCGAAAACTCGAGTTGTGATTTTCGACATAATTCCAATACTTTCCCTATACACATTACCATGTATTGCAGGGAAAGTAAAAATCTAATGTGGGCAGCACATGACTTTCCCTGCAGACTTATAACCACGTAATCTTTATTTTAATTAAATTTAATTCACTTTTACTTCAATTTTCGTTCTCATTTGGTAACTGGACTTATTTTCAAAGGTCGCGCGGAGAAAATGCGAGAAAACTGAAATATCTCGAGAACGGCTAGTCCTAGTGCAATGGGGTTGGGCTTATTCATTTCATCGTTAAACATTACGTATAAAACAAGCATTTAATGGATATATTTGAGCATAAGCAGTTTTTTATTTTAGATGTTGACGATTTTTGTGAGCCATTTTGCAAAAAAAAAGGCAGGTTATTCTTTTCCGAATCGCACCAAAATCTAATCAGCACCAGGGTAACCCACAAAAGACTTATCTAATTTTGTGAAATTCGGTCCCTTAGTTTTTAAGCTAGAGTGGATACAGTCTTTTGCGGGTCATTTCGCAAAAAAAAAAAAGGTGGGTTCTTTTATCCCAAATCGTACCCAAAACTAATCAGCACCAGATTCGCCCGCAAGTGATTTACCTACCAAATTTTATGAAATTAGGTCCATTAGTTTTTGAGTTAGAGTGGATACATACATTGCATAGACACACAGACAGACACACACACAGACGTCAGGCTAAAAATAGTTTTTTCGTGTTCTAGAGGTCTCGAAACTTGTAGATCCGTCGGAAACTCGAGTTGCGATATTCAACATGATTCCAATACTTTCCATATACATTACCATGTATTGCAGGGAAAGTAAAAATCTGATGTGGGCAGCACATGACTTTCTCTGCAGACTCAAATTCGTTTTTTCTTTATTTCTGTTTTAGAACTCTTAAAATTGAGCTTAATTGCAAAAAATGACACTAAATTTGCATTTCTAATTCAATTTCTGCTTTTATTTGTTAATTGGAATTTTTTCCAAAGGCGGCATAAAAAAAATGCGAAATATCTTAAATATCTCGAGAACGGTTAGTCCTAGAGTAATAGAGTTGTTCTTATTCTTTTCCTCGTCAAAAATTACGTATAAAATGAGCATTTAATTGATACATTTTAACATACGTAGTCTTTTTTTAGATATTGGCGATTTTTGCGAACCATTTTGTAAAAAATGGCAGGTTGTTCTTTTCCGAATCGTACCAAAATCTAATCAATATCAGAGTATCCCACATGTGATTTATCTACCAAATTTTGTGATATTTAGTCAATTTGTATTTCAACTAGAGTGAATACATGAGATTTTTGTGGGCGATTTCGCAAAAAAATGCGGGTTCTGTTTTTACGAATCGTACCAAAAACTAATCAGCACCAGGGTCATATCCAAGTGATTTACCTACCAAATTTATGAAATTCGGTCTATTAGTTTTTGAGTTAGAGTGGATACATACATTGCACACACACACACACAGACGTCCCGCTAAAAATAGTTTTTCCGTATTCTAGAAGTCTCGAAACGTGTAGATCCGTCTAAAACTCGAGTTGCGATTTTCGACATGATTCCAATACTTTCCCTATACATTACCATGTATTGCAGGGAAAGTACAAAGGGGGGGTTTCCCCCCTCCACCACTGTCTTTCACCATGGTCATTTCATCGAACATAATTGAGGACGATGTTGGTGCGTCTATACGTGTGTGTGTGTGTGCTGCTGTCTGTAGCGGGAAACCTAAGCATCGCAAAGTACTGAAATGTGGCACATAAATACTTCGGAATCCAGGACGATGCACCTTGGCGAGATGTTTGTGAAACTGAAATATGAAATTGGGGTTACTTGAAGCAAAAGTTACGCCCAGAGGCTTAACGCAATAAAAATGTATATCCAAATGACACGTACAAATAATGATGGCGAGACTATACCTACCAGCAGAATCTAAATAATTCAATTAGGAAGCGAGATTGGAAATTCGGAAGTCTAGCTGAAGTAAAAGTTGTGTCCAGGGCTTTCACATAATAAATACGTGGCACATACAAATAGTGCCGAGACCATAGCCACCAGCAGAATCAACGTCACTCAATTAGGAGACGAAATGTGAAAATAGGGGCGGGCCTCTTGAAGTAAAAATTGCGCTCATGCGGTTAATACGAAAAAAATATATATGCAGGTGATACGTACAGACGGTGCAGAGACTATAGCCATCATTAGAATCAAAATGGCAGAATTAAAAGCAGAGACTATAGCCATCATTAGAATCAAAATGGCAGAATTAAAAGCAGAGATGAGAAATTTGAAAGGCTATGATTTATATGAAGCAGTTTCCCTTAAAATTTACTCATAAATGTCATATCCCCTTTCACAGCATGACTCTTCTCTGGCTTTTGCTTAATGAAATTCCTCTCTATTCCCTTATTACGTAAAATAATTTCATAATTGCATTTAAAATTGTATTATGAGATTTTAAGTGTTTCTCAGACATCATAGTCTTAGAATTGAATTTGGAAGTAGAACAAAAAAAAATCTGAAAATATTTTTCATTACCAACCATCTAAGATATATTTTCATACTAAAATTCCTAGTATACTTTTCATACTAAAATTCCTAATCTGTAATCATATAATTTAGATGAGCATTTACTATAATTGTAAAGTAAATGCTCATCTTTATTCTGCGAAAAGTAAACGAAAATAAACAAGAAATTGATGAAAGAGTCTTCATATGGCGGCAAATGAGGAATGTGTACGCTTCATTTTCGACGGAATTCTTGAAAAATTTTCTACTTTTTTGCACATCCTTTCCGAACAGTCATACGAATTTTCGAAAAAAAAAATAAACAAATAAATAAATACATAAATAAAAATAAATGCAGAAGCCGAAAGTGATATCTCTAGAACTGCAAGTGGAAATGCTTTCCGGAGTTTGATGCTAAATCTATATGTCATCATCTGAGCTCTATCTATATAGCTGAGCTCTATCTATATAGCTGATCCTGAGAAATATCTGTTTTAAAGAATTTTTTTGGAAATCATTGATGTCCAGTGACTAGACTATATTCTATTTTTGAAAAAATAAAATATTTTGTCAGGAATCAAAACTATAAGAGAACTATCAGAATGCTAAGATAACTAAAATAAATCAGAATTACATAAACACAGTATACTTTTTCCAGAGATTTTTAATATCAAACTGTCATTTATTTCTAGCAGTAGTACTTAATACAATGATCATTCGCCAAGCAACCTGTAGTATCGTGAACCATATAGCCGTCACATGACGTTGCTCTGGCGCAACCAGTGGGGGCGGAACACACTACGCCCACCAACACAACATCCATGCCTGCAGGCGAGACTCGAATCCACAACTCGACAGTCGAGCGAGCATGCGGAAATATTTGCTTTGACCTCTCAGCCACCGCGTCAGCACTGTCACTTATAAACAGAAGGCATTCTAAATACTTATTTAGAGATAAATTGTAAAAGCCAGTCATCGAAACTAAGCCCATTCTAACAACCCGCTTCCCGTATAACTTTATTTTTGACGAAGGGCGTTGAGACTTCAGCGGCTGGTGATTTATTTTTACCAACTGATGTTTGCTTTCGTTCGTTTAATTTTGCAGGTTTTCACCAAACTATTCTACTCATCCAATTTGAAAAATGATTTGAACCTCCGGGGCTTGTGATTTATTTTTACCAGCTGATGTTCGCTTTCGTTCCTTTTATTTTGCAGGCCTTCACCAAATTATTCTATTCATCCAATTTGATATCAAATGTGGCATTAGAAGTCTCGGCGGGATGCGTCTTCCTGGACATAAAGACGAAATATGAAGTGGAGGCTTATAACCTATTCCACTTGAAACAGAAATTGAAAATTGATGAAAATAGCCTTAAGTATGATGAAATGGAGAAACAGATTAAAGAATGGAATGAACCGTGGGATAAAACCGTCAATAAATAAGGGCCCTTAAAGCTGAAGACAAAGAAAGCTACCGTATTTATACGGATGACTCTAAGATTAATGGTGGTGTGGGTTGTGCTTATGTAATCTACAATAATAATGTAATAATCAAAAAAGAAATATTTCGTTAATCAATACAACAGTTTACACTGCAGAATTTATGCATTGTATAAAACAATTAAACATGTAGCAAATAGTAAGATGGAAGAAGTTGGTGTATATACAGATTCGAGATCGGTTTTGCAAAGCCTAGAAAATAAGAAGGATCAACAAGAGTTCATCAAGAAAACAAGGCAAGAAATCTCAAGGGAAAGATTTCACTCCATTGGATAAAGGCACATATTGGGCTACATATGAATGCGAGAGCGGATGAATTGGCAAAGAAAGCAACCTCTAAAACAACAATAGACTACAAATTTGGATATAGTCGGAGCCAAATAAAGAAAATGATACAGATGAAGATGAAATCCATGTGGCAGGACAGATGGAGTAACAGTTTAAATGGAAGTTCTTTATATAATCAATTGTCCTTGGTCAATGTAACCCATAAAAATGGTAACTTCTTTATTAACCAATGTTTAACACAGCATGGAGTCTAAGACTTACCAAGCAGACTTTCATGGGAAAAGCAATATTTGCAATTGCGGTGAAAGCATTGGAGCAATATACCATACTATATATAAATGTAGGATATGGACGAATGTAAGAAGTATTTCCCTACAGATTATTTGAATCTTATGAAATTGTTAACAATATGTAAAGCCAGAAAAGAGGTTATTTTGATTGTAAGTCAATTATTGGCAAATGAAGTATAATTTGAATTGTTGTTCAAATTTTAATATATTTTTGATTTTGTAAACTTGTGCACAAGTGTGCATTGGTATTATGTTTTACTATTGCTAGTCTCGATAGAGAGCAATATGATGGTTGCAGAGTTTTCTCTTGTGTATTTCGGGCTCCGTTCCTCTCGCGTTTGAGACTGGACGGAGTTCGGACTTGACGGCGCTGATGGTGGCTTTGCGGGCTGCCCGGGGGTGGACGCATGTGCTAAGGCGAGCAGACTCGGTATCGCAAAGACTTGCTCTCTGCCGTATACCTTCGGGTGGACAGGTGTATTTCCATAATGAGCTCTATTCGAAGTTCTCCTGTGGGAATTAGCATTTTGCATACCCCAACTACCGATAGATATGACAAAACTTGATCTGAACATCCTTCTTAAAATATGTAAACTTCATTTAGGAAAATTAAGTGTTCAAAGTACTTCAAAATGCACAATACACATGGTATAGTATTGTTTACAGTTAAAGACCTGCACTGAAGTGACGATCATGATTTTATTACATAATATATACATTACTTATTACATTAATATTAAGGAAAACTTGTGCGACGCATTAAAGCACAAATAAAATAATATACAGCTGTTTCGAAGATACGGCTGATTTCCCTTCGTCAGTGCAAGAGAACAAACAAACCCGAAGTCAAAAAGACAAAATGGGTTTTCTATTTCTTCGTCTTGTGTTTATTTATTCATAAATACGTAGCTCAAGGTTTTCTTACCCTAATCACAAAGTGTTTTGTACTTAAGGATTACATTAAAATTATTTAATAATGTGAGAAACACCCCGCTCTATATTACACAAAATGTTGAATATTTTTAAATAGCATTTCTAATGGTTCTCTCGGTTCCGAATCTAAATTTCAAATAAATTTTTCAGAAATGTTTTAAACAATTTAATTTTTTTATTTGTTATACTTTCCTTAGGTTTCTCTCAAAAAAGTTGCAATGAAGCGAAAGCCAATCGCTCCTTATGCTTTGCTGGAGTTAAGAAAACTGCAAGTTGGCGAATCAATTACTCCCGAAAAACTGATGAAGCGTGACCAAAGAACAGCAGACCAAAATTCCGAAAGTGACGTTGAAAGAACTGAATTGTTGGCTGGAGAGAGCCGCCGAAAATGGTCTCTTAATTGAAGAGGAGGGCAGATATAAGGTAATTATCAAAACAGTCAATTATAAGAAACTGCAAGTTGGCGAATCAATTACTCCCGAAGAACTGATGAAGCGTTTAAAACAGCAGACCAAAATTCCGAAAGTGACGTTGAAAGAACTGAATTGTTGGCTGGAGAGAGCCGCCGAAAATGGTCTCTTAATTGAAGAGGAGGGCAGATATAAGGTAATTATCAAAAACAGTCAATTATAAGAAAACTGCAAGTTGGCGAATCAATTACTCCCGAAGAACTGATGAAGCGTTTAAAACAGCAGACCAAAATTCCGAAAGTGACGTTGAAAGAACTGAATTGTTGGCTGGAGAGAGCCGCCGAAAATGGTCTCTTAATTGAAGAGGAGGGCAGATATAAGGTAATTATCAAAAACAGTCAATTATAAGAAAACTGCAAGTTGGCGAATCAATTACTCCCGAAGAACTGATGAAGCGTTTAAAACAGCAGACCAAATTCCGAAAGTGACGTTGAAAGAACTGAATTGTTGGCTGGAGAGAGCCGCCGAAAATGGTCTCTTAATTGAAGAGGAGGGCAGATATAAGGCAATTATCAAAAACAGTCAATTATATGAGATAACTAGCAGCATACCCGTTCTTCGTACGGAGTATATAATATAAAGAAACTTAATATTCACAATCATGTGCAAATTCCTATAGTATACTAAATGACATTTTTAATCAAAATATTCTGCTAAAGTATTTAACATAATGTTCCTAAAAAGAAGTTTAGGAATGTCTGATCTCGCTATTCAAAATTATCTTCACGGGTAGATCTGAAGAATAAAACATCCTGACCTCTTTTGTAAGCAAATTTACAAAAAATATGGAATTGAACCAATATATGCAATATAAGAACGTTAAAATTTTATAGGACCCATACTACTTATATACGCGAATACAATATGTGCCGAAATGAAAGTGCTAAAATTATATTGGAAGATATACCCATACTACTTTTAACGTCTTAGATTAGAAGATATGTCCTAGTGTTAGTAAAATATTACCCGTATTATAATGTGAGTCTTAAAAATATTTGCCAAAATAAAACAGATTGATTAATAAGTTAAAAATATCAATAATCCCCGAAATCTTCATACCAGAAGTCCGTACTTGATTCCAATATATGCCAATAAATATCAAAATATATGCCAATATATCTGTACTATTTATATTCTCATAGATTAGAAGATATAGCCGTGCGTTTGTAGAAGATTGCTCGTACAACGTATAATATATGAGTTTCAACCATTTTTTCCGCAATAAAACAATGGCATAAGAAATTGAAAATATCAATAATCTCTGAATCAGTAATCCCCGAAAACATCAATAATAATAATGTTTAAATCTGAAGATCGTAATTGATATTATCCAGTCAAAAATACGATGGCAATGAAATTTATTTTATATACATTCATTTATATTATATTTATTTTATATACTTCCATTATTAAAATCGGAAAATATTCTTCCTTATAAACACACTGAATTTAAATCCGTTGCTAAGCGACATGTTATGATTTGCATGAATGGAGTTTTTATTTAGCATTCGCGGCAAATTTAAGTTTCGTGAATTTTTTCTTTAGTAATTAATACTCCCAGACCCGTCCAGAAAATAAAATTCAAAACATTAATGTTAATGCATCTTATTTTTTGATTTTTCTAATTTTTTTTACTTAGTTTATTATTTTTCATGTTAATTTATTTATATAATTAATAAATATATATAATTTTTTTTTTTTTATGTTAGCCACTATAATTGGGAAAATTTTCTAGGATGTTATCGAGTGAAAGTTGATACACTGAGTTGATAATTTTAATAACGAGCTTGGGAGGATATGCATTATTAGTCACTGTACTCAAGAATTCCATAAAATGTGCTAATTTATAATATTCATCACAAATTTTATTGATTCTAAGAGCCTGGTTTATTATAATATTTCTAAATACATATATATGCAAAGAGTCATGGTGAATTTTTGATGTATTAAATTTAAAATTCTGTCTTTTATCATACAAGTTTATAACCATATTACAATTTTTTAAATTTAAAAAGTTTGCAACATTAGAGTCATTATTACTTGTATTTAATTGTAAATTTTTTGGATAAAAATTTAATACTACAGGGATATTATTTGGGGATACACATTGTATGTCATCTAAATATCTAAACATGTGCATATTATGCAAACTTGGATTGATGTTTTTTTCATAGAAGAATAAATAGAGATTAGCTAACAATGATGAGGCATACACTCCCCCCCCCCCCTTGTGGGATACCAACCTGTTGTTTAAAAAAAATACCACCCTGTTGAATATAATTCTCATAAAGAGTGAAATTAAGTAAATTTTTAAAAAGAAAATTTGAATATTTTAGGTTGATATTATATTTTTCAAAAATTCCTATAATAATTCTATACAGATCATCTATATTAATATTATTAAGCAAATCCTTGAAATCAAAGGTATAAATACTATGAATATTAGTAAGAGTTTTTAATTTCTTAACTAATTCAAAACTGTGTTTTACAATATGACAATTATTTGAGATTTTATCTGACAAGGATACTTCATGTAATATTTTTAATAAAAATTTTCCAGCATTAGTAATGTAAGAATTATGCCCACTTGTAATGGTTCGAAAAGCAACAGGGGATTTATGAAACTTGGGTACTAAAACAATATATGGAATATTATTACAACCATTTTTTAGATGGATTTGCTTATATTTGGCTGAAATTCTATTGGATAAGATTTTAAGGTTAGTTTTATGTAAATTATAGATTTGATTATTAAGTAAGTGTGACTGGAGGGTACTTATATTATATAGTAATATTTACAAATAATTGAGTAGTTACCACTTACCTTATCGACATTTGTAATGACAAAATCATTTTGAATATCTTTAATATCATTTTTAATTGAATTAAGTTTATATGGTTTATTAATTTTCTGATTATATATACAGTGATTTAAGTATTGCTCTATTAAGACTCTACAGGGATTTGATATTTATAACTGATTTTATAGATACATTTATTTATATATATATATATATATATATAGAACTATACAAATATGAAATATACGTCAAAATGTAATATAATACCACTCAGAAAAAGGCGCAATGCAGCACTATATACTGAAGCAGGATATAACTAATTTAAACGATTTGAAAAAAGGAAAGGGGGAAAACCATATGAATTGCATAAAAATGGCTGAGAGGGATAGCGACCTCTCATTCCCGTTTTAACTCCCCCTCATTCCCCCTCATTCCCGCTACCCTTATAGTGTATAGACTACGGTTGTTGACTGAAAATTGATGGCTTCTATTAAACACTTTTTCAAACCGGTGATTTTTAACTCCAATCCGGGTGTGACAACAAAAAACCTTAATGATGTTGTGCAGTCAAAGAACGCGATCCCACACGGATCAATATTTTTTGATGGATTTTATAAACACTTTTACAATTTAAAAGGTTTTAAGTTTAGTAGATGTTCTTCGAGTAAATGCAAATTATGCCCCTGTGCCAACACTTTACAAATCGGACCGCAATCTAAAAGTCAATTTTTGTTCTGCAAAACTTTCAATGTGATATATTGTATAGAGTGCTCCACATGTAATATTCTATATATTGGTCAAACCAAGAATCCCTTACATTTACGTATCAATTTACATAGAAACCAAATAAAGCAAAGTATGACCACGGATCGACCTTCTACGAACATAGAACTAAGGCATTACCATGTCCATGAATTTTCTAACTGTGTGATTACAATACTGGATATTGTACCTCGCCTCCAGGAACGTCTGTGGTGGGAGTACACGCATATTATGCAATACGGTTCTGCATTCCCATTTGGCCTTAACACGGCAATTTTCAATGAAAATTACAATCTGGATTACTGTAAAAATGCAGATTCAGTCCCGGTATCCAGTTATTGTCATTTGCATAAGACATCTAGATGGAAGCGAGGAGGGAACAATGGATATATTAAATTTGAAGACACTAAAGCAAAATTGGAAAATCTCATGGTATCGTTTAATAATAATACACCGATCAACAATAATTGGATAAAAAATTTTGTTTATGGAATCAGAAGGAAATACTTACGTAGAATATGGGAATATATCATTGATCACCTGGCATCTATTGATCCTAATGAAAAACAACACTTTTATTTTGCCATATTGCTCGATTTTATAAAATTGAAGGCTCAGAAATCTTATGTCATCTTGAAGTGCCAGCCCAATAAAGAAATCCACATAGAGTACTTTGTTACAACCTTTAAAAATAAGACATTTGATAGAATACCTTTCAAACTTTTGTTCAATCAACTGAACGAGATGATTCCTATAGCTAACATCAAAGTAAAGCTTACATACCGTTATGTACGACCCTACGGAAGAAGATTATACAATTATAACCATATTAGTAAAAATATATCTATGATGAATAGTAAAGTATGTAAATGCCATCTTAGTGATTTACGAGACAAACACCATAATCATATAATTACAGGTAATCTTGAAGTGATTGATGATTTGCCTTTAAGAAATCTTTTTGAAAAAGGAACAAAATTCCGCAGACAAGAATTTGACCACGTGAAAGAAGATTTTAATCTAGATTTGGATTCTTTCATATATAAATTAGCTATTAAATATGGATTACCCATAAAAGCCTTTGATGAATGGAAATATAATATCCTAAACTGTTTTGTCAACCAATATAATAGCAAACTCAAAATTCAATGGAATTCAATCATCCCCTCTTCTATCAGGGAAGTACATGAACGTTTTGTGATCACATATACTGATAAAGTGGTATCGAATTACGCAATTACCTGCAAACCTTATTACATAGAAATCTTACAGAAATCTTACATGGATCCCACAATGTACAAACCTTTACCTTATAATTTAACTGTGATGTCAAATAAAAGCAGGGCTCTATATAAAAGAATTGGCATCAATATAAAAAATGTATCCTTTCCTTATTTAGTACTCATTCCAAAACTGCATAAAACACCCGTGAAATTTCGTACGGTAACTGTAGGATGTAATACATATATTACATTGGCTAACAAAAAACTTATGAATATACTTAAACCGGCATATAAAGCTTTATTAGTACAAAATCCAATAATCATAAAAAACAGCTCTGAAGTAATTAAACGACTGAAGTATTGCAATAAAGATATACAGTTCACCAGTTATGACTTCCGGGACCTTTTCAACAACATTGATCTTAAAAAATTGCATGAAATACTTTTACTGGTACATACAGAATACAATCTTAAAAAAGTAATCACTTTACGAAGGTATATGGATTTAATTCAGATCGTTTTGTTTGAGAACATATTATGTAACGGTGGAGTCTTTTATCAACAAATTAGGGGTATTCCTATGGGTGGGGGCTGTTCATCAGTCCTGGCTGACATATATTTAACATATTTCGAAAGGAATAATCATGTATTATATGAAATGCCATATTACAGATATGTGGACGATGTGATTTTAGGCCATTACTCAAATACTCCTGGATTTGAATTTGACTTTTATCCTCCGGAATTGGATCTTATCAAGAACCCTAATAGTGTCAAAAACGAAGTTAATTTCCTGGACATAACCATTAGATACAAACATAAAAATGGAATTCATACAGTTCTGTACAATAAACGTAATGATTATGATATGAGGATTAACCAAATAATTGGATGGAAGTCGAATTTGTCTAGGAATATTTTCCGTAACATCATAACAGGACATCTGAGAAGAAATCGTAATAATAATACTTTCAAAAAAGATTGTCTCACATGTAACAAACTCATTTTACAGGAAGCACTTAAAAATCATTACCCCCGGAATTTCCTTAAAGCTATTTATAATTCTTTCTTTAAAGAAGAGGATTATTCATTCTTTAATGACTTGAGAACATGACATCTTATTTGAATAATCGAGGTACGCATGCGTATGGGTACATACTATATATGGCGAAACGGACGATACGCTTTAGTCGGTAGCATCATTGCCAGTGTGATTTCGTCGTTCCATTTCTGTCTTCTTTCTGTCTGCATTCTGAGGCCTCCTTTTCTGCATTTTGGAGCTTTCATTTTTGCACATACTGCGGGGATCTGTCATTGAATTGCATTGGTATCCGTGGGCGTTGTCTAGACGAAAAGTACTTAAAACGGGAATGAGAGGTCGCTATCCCTCTCAGCCATTTTTATGCAATTCATATGGTTTTCCCCCTTTCCTTTTTTCAAATCGTTTAAATTAGTTATATATATATATATATATATATATATATAAATATGAAAATTGTCATACCCTTGTTCAATAACATTAAGGAATAAAAACTATATACAACCATATTTTACAAATTAATTAATAAGGATGTAATTAGCAATAAAAATTATATTCACCTTCATTCTTGACGTCGAATATAGCAATGAACTAACCGAAGAAAAATATCTCTATAGAATTCTAGATAGCGCCATCTGAAGAGAATGTTTGAAAACACTCTTGAAGGAGATTGGTACTCGATTGATAATTGATATTCAAATAAATTACAACTCCAAGAATTAAAGAAATGAAGAAATAAATAATTAAATTATTTAATATATATTTAATTGTTAAATAAGATTATATAAAACTTAGCGCAATGATTAATCAAAAACTCCATGAATATTTTTAAATATTTATATAAAAAGTATATGCATAGACGTTATCTATATAAATAAAATTGAAAATCTGTCTGTTTGTCCCGTCATCACGGGAGAACGGCTGAACCGAATTTGATAAAATTTTGTGGGTAGCCTGGAAATAGTCCCACTTAAAATTTAGTCCATGTTTGGAGTTTCTACGATCAGTGGTTCTCGAGATATTAGTAAAAAACGACATTTTCGTTTGTCTCATCATCACGGGAGAACGGCTGAACCAAATTTGATGAAATTTTGTGGATAGCCTTCAAATAGCCCCCCATAAATTTAGCCCAAGTTTCGAGTATCTAAGACCAGGGGTTGTCGAGATATTAATAAAAACCGAAACTTTTTCCTAGGAGTTCTACTCTCTAACTTCGTGGTTTATCCAAACGAAAAGCTTGAAAATCGTTTGAAAGTGAATTAAAACTGTATCTCTGAGTTTGGGGGGAGATTTTTTGCACTAATTAGTCACTTTCTGAAAATATGAATTGTTTGAAACATGATTTAAATGGGAAATCTATCTCCTTGGTTTATATTTCACAAGCTTTTACTGTGAACAATGAAAGCATAAAGAAATCAAAATGGTTATTTCATTTTGCAGTTTATGAGGAAGATTATATCTTATATCATAAATTAAATCTGTCTGTTAATTTTAATTATAACTTTTTCAATTTGAATAATAAATAAATGGATATAAAAATATATTTTAGAAAAGAAAGATTTGATTTTTCTTATAGCATTTTTGATTGGATAATATCAATTGCGGTCTTTAGGTTTAAACGTTATTATTATTGACATTTTCGGGGATTATTGATTCAGGGATTATTGATATTTTCAAGTTATTATGCAATTGTTTAATTATGACAAAAATTGTTTAAACTCATATATTATACGTTGTACGAGTAATCTTCTACAAATTCACGGGTATATCTTCTAATCTACTAGAATATAAGTAGTACAGGTATATTGGCATATGTTTTGATATATATTGGCATATATTGGAATCAATTACGACCTTCTGGCATAAGAATTCGCACGGGGATTATTGATATTTTCAATTTATTACGTTATCTCTTTTATTTTGGCAAAGATTTTTGAGACTCATATTGTAATACGTGGAATCTTCTACTAACACACTGGCGTATTTTCTAATCTGCGACAATTTAAGTAGTACGGGGTTGCATATATTGATTCAATTCCTTTTTCTTTTTGTAAATTTGCTTACAAAAGGAGTCAGGATGTTTTATTCTTCAGATCTGGTCGTGAAGATAATTTTGCATAGTGAGAAGATATATTCTTAAACTTCTCTTTAGGAGCAATAAATTTAATATTTTAACAGAATTTGCACATGATTGCGAATTATAAGTTTCTTTATATTATATACTCCGTACGAAGAACGGGTATGCTGCTAGTCTTGACTCTTGAATAATAAAAGGCAATGTTTGTCTGTCTGTCTTTCTTATACACTATAGGCTCCGCGACCGCGCGTTGCAGAGCTACGAAATTTGGCAATCGGGGACCCGGGGAGTGGGGACCGATTTTTAAAATTTGAATTATTTTTTTTTTGTTATTGTTATTTAATGTTTTATGCGATTTCGATAATGTTCGATGTTTAATGTTTTATGCGATTCGATAATGTTTTATGCGATTTCTCCACCATCCAGACCCCCCCCCCCGGGGCGGGCCACCCAAGATAGTGGTTTCGGATGTTGGCTCTGTAGCCTTGATCCTCCAAACTGGGGGGCAAATTAATCCGGGGGTATTTCAACCTCGCTGCTGATGACTCACGGATGCAATCGCGGAAGTGACGAGGCAGTCCCCGGACTCTTCCAGGTGGCCGGATCACGGGACTGTGGCTATTTATGCCCTGAGCCCAGGTCTGGCCGGTGACCGGAGTCGGGCCCGGCAGGTGTCGGCCCCTGCCCGGTGAATGATTCCGCCGTGTTTCGCGACCGAGGTTGCGGCTTTGCTGGAAAAGAGATGTAGCGGTTGCGCCTCGATGTCCCACTGAATGCTAAAAACCCAAGCTGGTTAGCAGGGCTCGCTGGTATGTACTCCACCATCCAGACGTCGTAGAAGAAAACAAATCACACGACCGGAAATAGCAGACAATTGAGAGTAAAAATATGTCAATTTCAAATCTCAGGGACAAATTCTAATATTTTTTAAAGATTTTAAAACAAAAGTCACTTTCGGCTAAAAAAAAACGAACTTTCGTTTTTAAATCCTCGCACCGGAAAAAGTACCGACAATTTCGACTAATAATTTACATCTTTAGAAAGCTCAAAAATCAGGGATTCTTACAAGTTCAATCTGGTCAAGAAATAATAAAAAATAGCCGCAGGATCATGGTTTTAAATTTCTCGGGGAAACGGCGAAGTTCCGATTCTTCACCCACAGAAAACGCCGTGCTCGCGCAGACGCACGGCGTTTCTATGGTGACGATTTTGGGCATGCATCGGGTTAGAAAATTACGTTATATTCTAAGAACTTAACATATGATCATTATAAAATTTAAATGATTGAATTATGGTGGATTGAATTGTGGTGATGTATTGTATACATAGGGTGGTGGTATACAGAGTGAAATTATATTTATTAGAAAATTACGTTATATTTTAAATGATGGAATTGAGAGCTTAGCATAAGGTCATTATAAAATTTAAATGATTGAATTACGGTTTTAACGTCATTAAACTAAAAATTTGTTTACTCCACGGGGTTATGGCGCCAGCGAGTTTGCCACGGTCAGAATTTTCAAGGGTAGCGAACAGGCAGGTCGCCGAAGGCGGCTAGTGTATATATATATATATACACACGAGGTGTCATCCAAAATTTCCCGGATTGGCGCTGTGAAAATCTGAAAACTAACCATATTAGGTAATGTCCACTGTCACCTTCAAAATAGCTTCCTCCTGCAAATATACATTGGCCCCAGCGCTTTTGACATTTCTGGAAGGCTTTCTGGAAGTCTTTTTAGGTAAACATATCAAGCACCGCCTGCGCTTCTGTTTTAATTTCTTCAACCCAGATAGCACAAATACGTAATTCTTACGTATCAAGCAATACGTAATCTTTACGTGTCAGGCCATACGTAATTATTACGCAAAAATGGTACGTTAGAATACGGTATACCAACCGTTATAAAAAAGGTTATTATTACGTATCCTTATACATTATTATTACGTATCCTTATACGTTAATATTACGTATATTCACATACGTTATTATTACGTATATGCACATACGTGTTTATTACGTATCCATATACATTATTATTACGTATATCCACATACGTTATTATTACGTATACCCACATACATTATTATTACGTATCTACATACGTGTATATTACGTATCCACATACGTTATTATTATGTATATCCACATGTTATTATTACGTATCCAGATACATGTTAATTACGTATCACATACGTGTATATTACGTATATCCACATACGTTATTATTACGTATCCAGATACATGTTTATTACATATCATATACGTGTATATTACGTATATTCACATACGTGTTTCTTACGTATATCCACATACATGTTTATAACGTGTTCCCATATGTATTTATGCGTTCCCATACGCATTTATAATGTATTCCCATACATATTTATATTGTGTTTCTACATGTATTTATTACATGTTTATATTGTGTTTCTACACGTATTTATTACGTGTTTATATTGTGTTTCTACACGTATTTATTACGTGTTTATATACATATTTATCACACATTGGACAACTCTACAGAATAGTGGATGTTGCAGACATGATATTTACAAAGTTTTGTGCATCTTTGTAAAACAAAAATATTGAGCCAGGTGAATATATTTTTATAATAGATGTCAAATTTTCAGATTGTGTTGATTTCAATAATGTACTTGAATTTATAAATTTGAAATCAACACAATCTGAAACAGTATCTTTAAAATTTAAAATACATTCATCTAAATCATATTTTTACAAAGATACGATATATCAAATGTGTCATATATGCAAAATTCACAATACTATAGAATCACTCTGTTCATATGTAATAAAATTTTTATTTAAATTTATATTATATATTGTTAATACAATAATTTTAATGCAAAAATGTTTTTTTCCTTTATTTTCAGTTTATATTTAAATATATTTTTAATTCTAATTATTTCTAAATATTGCAAAAATTATAATCTACTACATCATGAAATATAATTTTAAATCTAAAAGATAAGCTATTTTAAATTGAAAATAACTTAAAAATACAGAATAAAATTTTGGGATATATTAAAACATATAATACTTAAAACATTTTTGCAATTTTTAAAGAGTTAATTTTTTAAAAGTAAACTTCAATACTAAAAATATATAAAAAAAACAATATTAATAATATTGTAATTAAGTTTATAGGCTATTTTAAATTATATATGTGCATGCTAAAACTACACATCTCCGATCAATGGTGGTATCATGCAACTGTGATGATTTTTAAGAGTGAAAACAGTAAGTAAGGGCACAGAGGCCAAGTAGAACATGTTTCTAGATACACAGAACACAAACTGTTTCACAATTATTTCTAAACATTGCAAAAATTATAATCTACTACATTATGAAATATAATTTTGTGTGTAATGTTTTTAAAAAAATTCCCAGAATTACGTGTGTTTTTATTTCTTGTACGTATCATGTTTATTTTCTTTTAAGTATAAGGCTTTTTTAACTTCTTCCAGGTATTTTTTTTAATTTTCTTAAAGTATCCAATTATTTTAATTTAGTATTGTGTTTTTTAACATTTCACCCCTGTATCAACTTTTTTTTTTTAATTTGTTCTAAGTAGCATATTATTTTAAAATTTCTTCCTAGTATATATTTTTTTTTAATTCTTCCAAATCTTGTATTTAAAAAAATTATACCGAAATATCGTTTTTTAAATGCTTATAAATGAGACTTTTCTGTACAATTTTTTTTTTCTTTATGAAAATTCGACTATTCATGTTTTCACATTTCTTTCAGTGTCAATTTCAAAATGTACTCTTGTTCATAATGAAATCTTTTCCTTTTTAACACCTTACAACATAGTTGAAAAGTGTTTATTTACTGTAACTATAAAGACAACAGAAATTGCAAAATTTCAGATTTTTGGGGCTCTTAGTTTTTCAGTTATTGACTTTCAAAAAAGCGAAATCTGCCAAAGTTTTGAAATATTTAAACAGCTGTAGATCAAAAACTATTTAACCTAGAGAGCTTAAATTAGTGTCATTTTCTTTTGCTTTTAATGAGTCTTAATTTGATATATAACATGACGATACTATTTCAAATTTGAATTTTTTGAAAAGCTTCAAAAAAATTTTTTTTTAAATCTCAAAAACACCCCTTTTAATTTTTTTGAAAAAAAAAAATATATGCTTTATGGACTACTTGTATGCCAAGTTTCATAATGGGAAGCCAATGGGTTCCTATGAAAATTATTTTTTTTGTATTAAACTATAAGTGAAATTAGCTAAATTACAAAAAATAATTTAATTTCCATAGGAACCCCTTAACGACAGACTATGAAATTTGGCACACAAATAGTCCCTTAATGTCTTTAATATATATATACATATTTTAAAGAAATCAGTTTTTTTTTGGATTTTCTAAAAAAAAATTTTTTTTTTTAAATTGGAGTTTTTAAAAAATTACAAAGAGTTAGAATACCGTAATCATGTTGTATATCAAATTAAGGTTCATTGAAAACAAAAGCACGACACTAAATTTAGCTCTGTGTAAAATATTTTTTGATTTACAACCGTTTAAAGATTTCTAAACTTTGCCAGATTTGGCTTTTTTAAAAAAGTAAATAACTGAAAATCTAAAAGCCCCCAAAATCTGAAATTTTACAGTTTTTGTAAACTTTACTGGTACTATCACTGTACCAAAAATGATCGATTTCTGAGGTATCAAGGTTCAAACCATTAATTGATTTGACACGGAGTACTTAGTACATAACTCATTAACCACTTTTCCAGGTGAATTGAAAAGAAATTCCAGACCAGTAATTTTAACATAAAATGCGCGCACATCCCTATTTAGTTACAAATTTGATTAAAGAATCTTAACAATTTAACTCCACTATTCAAAAAAAGTTATATTAAATCAGGAGAAAAAAATACACATTTTTTGTTTTTACAAATAAATTTTGACATTTTTAATAAAAAATACATGTAAATGCAGCAAAATTGAACTACTGAAATATTTAAAAGAATTTAATGTTTTTTTTCACTGAAGACAATAAAAAGAAATAGTCTAAACTGATGTCCTTAAATATGGGCATTGCAAATTGTTCACAATGACAGACATTAAAGATATGCAAAAACTACACTGTAACAAGCCACAGCCATTGAATAATTAATGTCAATTCAGCAATGTCAAAAGAATGTCATTAAAATAGAAAAAATATTGTAAAATGTATATAATATTCTTGGCAACAGTTGTCCAAAATGGAGCACAAACTCTGCATTTTTGTTTTTATACGGAATCAAATGGACACATGGCAGCCTTTATTTAGAAGTTACGAGTACAGCATAATACTTGGCGAAATTTTTCGAAAATGGCATACAAAGTGGGCAGTTCTGTTTTACAACTAGTAAAAAAAACAGAATTTTCACAAAATTCCCTGACTTTTCCCAGTTGAGTGGCCACCCTGAATATTAAGTGTGTAGCAAATTGTAAAAATTGAGAACATATGTGGGCTGAATGTATGTGAAAAAACGGGCTAATGAGTTATGTACTAAATGTATGTCATTTTGTGCCAAATCACTTAATGGTTTGAACCTTGATATCTAAAAAATTGATCATTTTTGGTACAGTGATAGTACCAGTAAAGTTTAAAAAAACTGTAAAATTTCATATTTTTTGGGCTCTTAGATTTTCAGTTATTCACTTTTTAAAAAAAGCCAAATCTGGTAAAGTTTTGAAATCTTTAAACAGTGGTAGATCAAAAACTATTTGACCAAGAGAGCTCAAATTAGTGCAGTCTTTTGTTTTCGATGGACCTTAATTTGATATACAACATGATTATGGTATTTAACTCTTTTTTAAAATTGGAGTTTCTAAAGTAATTACAAACTAAAAGAGAAATTGTTTTTAGAAAATAGCATAGTCATATCAAATTAAGACCCAATGAAAGAAAAAAAATGACACCAATTTGAGATCTCTAGGTCAAATACTTTTTTTTTTTTGCCAAATTTCGCAAATATAATTAGTCGAAAAAATTCTAAGTATATTTTTAATTCTAATTTCTAACAATTGCAAAAATTATAATTACTACGTTATGAAATATAATTTTGCGGTGTTTTTAAAATAATTCTAAGAATTATGTGTGTTTTTATTTCTTTTAAGTATCATGTTTTCTTTTAAAATCAAATTATTCTTTAACATGTTTTTTTATAGATTTTAGTTTTAGACATACATGTATAATTACACTAAATGAAAGTTGCTTCAGTTATTATTATATAGATTAAATTTAATTTATTATAAACACTAACCAACACTAAATAAGTATTTTTACTTGCAGGTAGGTTATACATGAAGCAACTTTCATTTAGTATAAGTATACCGTCTTTAAGTTTAAAATACATAAAAACATGTAAAAGAATAATTTCTGATTTTACAATATTTGAAATAAACATGCATGCATGACAACAAATGCAATCTCGGACCACGTTTTCATTTAATCTCCCCTTAGATAGTATTAAATGCGAGCATGGATGCACATACCACGATGCTGAAAACATGCACTTTTCCCGTTTGCTTTTAAAGCAATATGTGCATACATACAACAAAGCTAGGAAGATATATAAAATAAAATAAAATAAAAGTTAAAGCTAAAGCTAAATATAATTAAATAATTTAAAATATATAAATTAAGCAACATGTTAACCTAACACGGAAAAATCAAGTTCAAGATACAAACCTACAAACATGGCGCGAAACGTAAAGAATGATTACTGCACTCAGTGTTGCCAGATGGACAAAGCTTATGGCTTCGTCCCCTGAGGTAGAAATGAGTCCGTTCTGGAAGCTTCCAGAACTGCGTGACGTCACGGTGGGGTTAGAACTTGGGAGGGTGAAGATAAACAAGAAGGGATACATGAAAATGCCTTCGGGAAAAGGGTTCGAGAACAAAGCTGAAAGAGGATTTGAGCAAGGGGGAAGCGTTAATGGTTATTTTTACGTATGAAAAATGGTAATTTTAATGTAATATAAACGGTATTTATAACGTATGATAAACGGTATTTATAATGTATTTTAAACGGTAATACATGAAAATGCCTTCGGGAAAAGGGTTCGAGAACAAAGCTGAAAAAGGATTTGAGCAAGAGGGGAGCGTTAATGGTTATTTTTACGTATGATAAATTGGTATTTTTAATGTAATAAAAACGGTTATTTTAATGTAAAATAAACAGTAATACATACGTATTTAAAACGGTATTTCTACATACGGTATGTTCATACACGGTAATTCATACGTATGATATACGGTATTTTTATATACCGTTTACTCATAACGGTATTATAACCGATGTATTACCGTTTATCGTATAACACATACGAAAATATAACGTATAAACGGTTTAACAACGGTTATAATACCGTATGTGTGTTACCTGGGAATGGTATCAAAACGTTGGCCTTTTAGCTTACATTTCATTTTTGGGAATAAAAAGAAGTCGCAGGGGACTAAGTCTGGTAAGTAATGTAGGTGAGGGATGATGGTCATCGAATTCTTGGTCAAAAACTGTTGTTTGTAGAATTAAATGCTGGCGGGCGCGTTATCGTGATGAAGAACCCAGTGTTTTGCTCGCCGCAATTCCGGTCATTTCCTTCTGACATCTTCACGAAGGCTTCTCAGAACATTACAGTAGAACTGTGAATTGACAGTGTAACCCACCGGCATGAATTTTTTATGCACAATTACCTTAATATCAAAAAACACAATCAACATGCTCTTCACATTGCTTCTCACTTGTTTGCATTTTTATTTTTTGGCCTTGGCGAACTTGGGCTTTTCCATTGTGAAGATTGTTGCTTAGTTTCGGGGTCATACCCATAAATCCAACTCTCATCGCCAGTAATTACTTTAAACATGAAGGTTTTATCATCCTAAACGAGATGCCGAAGCTCCGCGCAAACATCAATTCGGTGTTGCTTTTGATCCGTTGTCAACAGCCTGGGAACAAATTTGCCGGCGATGCGATGCATTCCCAATTATTCAGTGAGAATTCGCTGACATGTTCCATATCCAATTCTAACTTTATCACAGAGATCTGAAATAGTCTGACGTCGATCTTCATGAATGAACTGTCGAATTTTGTCAATGTTTTCCGGTATTGTGCTCGTCGACGGTCTTCCTGTGTTTTCGTCATCATCAACTAATGTTCGACAAACTAATGTTCACCATCAACTAATGTTCGAAAATTTAGGTTCGACTCAGTGATTGTTCTCAAACACTTGTTGAATCATTTCCACAGTTTCTGTTGCACTTTTAGCAAAATTCGCACAAAATTTAATGCAAACACTCTGTTATTTTTTTGCATCCATCATAAAAATCTCAATGCAGTGTAAACAACTTCAAAAGCGAGAGCTGTTTCATTCACGATGGAATTTAGCATACTAGCTCACAAAACAAGTACCTACTGCCATCTATCGGCGCGCTTTGAAACTATTTAATGTTCCGGTTATACAGCGCCAATCCGGGAAATTTTAGATGGCACCTCGTATGTATATATATAGCCGCCCAGGAGGTGAAGTGGATAGCGTCTCCGACTGCTGTGGGCTTGGGTTCGAATCCCGAGTAAGGCATGGGTGTTTTCATGAGGATGAAGTCAGTCTTCCACCTTCTGGGTCCTCGCCAAATGTGAAGCTGCACCCACCCCTTGACCTTCGTCAGTGATGTTTGTTTGTGTTAATAAACTTTGTGATCTCGTCTTGTGTCATTCTTTGTCCTTCTTCTGGCATCACTGGTCCTTTTTGTGGTTAGACCGAAATAGGAGGTTATAAGTAACAACTTATATATATGTGTGTCGATAACATAGCCGAATATAATATCGTGCAAATCCCTTAATGTTTGTGGCAGCTATAGTGTACCTATAAAATAGACCACAGACAGAGGGATGGACATCACTTAAAAGATAGTCACAACATGCCCAGGAGATCCTAAAACATATATCAAAATCTCGAAATTGAAAATTTTCGTGAAAACAATACAAATGAGAAAAATTGAAAATTACATTTGAGAAAATAAAAATACTTGAAAATTAATAATTGAAAATTACATATGAGAAAGTAAAAATGCATTTTAACTCGTTTGGCATTTTCTTTTTTTTAATTTCTATGTAGCAGTCTTGAGAATATCAGCAATGTTCATTACTGCTAACTGAATTTGATGCGGGTACAAAAGTTTGCCTTTTCAACAAAAGGTCTCTTCATAAGTGAAACTGTGACTATTTATATTTTAATTGTCACGTGCCATCTAACCAAGTTAAACTTTAAAAAATTTTCATTGTTTCATTAATAAATCAAGTTAACAGCTTCATTATTTTAATTATACCTAATTACAAAAAGAATGCTCCCCCTTTTTTGCGAGATTATTTGCAAACTCTCGCGAAGCCCCAGGGCTTGACGGAACCCTGGTTGAAAATCACTTACTCACTTGCCTAGTCCCTAGACGGCCTAGACTCATAGATAGACAGACAAATACACAGACAACATTGATAAAATGCTTGTTTCGTATTTGTTGATAATAATTTTCGACTCCACCCCCTACAATACTTGTTTCTCTTTCCATATACGAACTATGTTTGCAGAGAAAGTTGAAATATGTTTATGAAAGTTTATGTTATGAAAGTTGAAATATGTATGAATAACGGTGATGATATCCGGAGCGTATTTAAATAGATTAACAAATTTTGATTTTGTGTGTAAACAATTGCACACATTTGAACTTTTTAAAAACATTTTTCTACCAGAGATTTCTCCTTAAGATCTCAAGGACGGGGTTAGAGAAATGCTCAGGAGAGGATAAAATCTCCCCTTTAAACTTCTAGCAAAGAGAAAATGAGAGAAAGGAGTTTCATAATAGAATTTACATCTAGGTGATGCTTGGAGACGATGACCGAAGTCGTGCCCTTCTCCAAATCTTCAGAAATGAAAAGACCAGGGTTCAAGCTGGCACCTTGCAGAATTAGAGAAATATAAGATGGGAAGAGGGGCGCAGGGCCTTGTGTTCGAATTTAATTGCACACTTCCTTTCTTTTGAACTAGTTACCCATACTCCAAATTTGAAGTTTCTATCCCATCGCAAAGCATGTTTTTTCTATCATTTCATCTTTTGAACGTTTTTGTGTGGAGTACAAACCCCTTTAAATGAACACTTTTAAAAAACTATATTCCTCAAAAGGTTTTTTATTAGATGATTTATCCATATATCAAATATCAAGCCTCTGTCACATTTTAAAAGAGGGAAAAAATGAACTTTATTCAAATGACGTCATCGAAATATAAATCGTCTGGCTCTCTATGTAAAAGTAGTGAATATTTCATTCATACACTTTTATTCCAGACTCCAGAGTTAATAATTTTGAGTGAAAAAAAATCAGCAATCCTTATACAACTCATCTTACAATCACTTGTTTGCATTCTGCATCCATTAAACGGACGGCCAGACAGACAGAATGAACAAAGTCATAAACACTCTTCAACTATGTTGTAAAATGTTAAAAATGCTACCCATACCTTACTTAGTAAAGATGAAAACAAAAATTGGCTGTATACGTTCCAATTTGACATGGTTATCAATTTGACATAGTTTTCATTGGGAAAGAGGGGAACATCCACAAATCAACTTCGGTTGCAAATAGTTACTAAAACTTTTACCTTTTATTCAAATTTATTTGAATTTATATTTCAGCACAGCTATATTTCAGCACCATTATATCGCTTCACAATTTATATTTAAGCATCTAAGTATCTCTGCTACCTAACTAGAGATTGAACGATGGCGTTGTTCAGTAATGTCGAACGCTGTGAGAAAATTTTGATTTACGGCGAAAGCAACCGATCCCTTAGGGATATAATTAGAGAATACTGTCATCGTTTTCTGTACAGCGGGCATCCTTCTTCAGATATATTCTGAGGCTGATATATCGGCTGCATACAACAGGTTCATTTTGTCGTAGGAAGACAATGAGAACTAACAGGGAGTGCGACAGCCCAGTGGTTAGCGCGCAGGAATTGCACTCGGACGGCCCGAGTTCGATTCCCGCCGCCGTGTTCACGCGAAGTGCGATCACGTTAAACATGTGGGTCCGTAAGTCCTTCCGAGAAGTTGGTGGTAGGGGAAGGAAGGTACGGTACCTATGGATGCCTCCCCCACTGGGTTCCGGTCTAAATTGGGTGGCACTTCCCGACCGTCCAAACAGATACTTTATACCTTTCTGGTAGGTCGGACGGTCTGGGTCGAAGAAGTAAAATGAGTACTAACAGAAAATAATGAAATAAATATTTTATGTTATTTCTTGTGCTATTCATATGTGAGTGACAGGGTCTTAAAACAACGTCTTCCTCGGTCTCCCCAAACCCACCATCTAATTTTTCTTATAACTTTGAGTAATTTATTACAAAGATGGAAATCTGATGTGAGGCATTCCTTACAGAAGCAAATTCATTTTCCCTTTCTTTCTTTCATAATTCATGAAATGGGGTTTAATAAAATAACACTGATAATTATTTGAAATTACACTGCAGTTTGAACTCAATTTTCATTATTTTAAAGGTGCGCTGGAAAAATACGAAACAGCTAAAATATCTCGAGAACATTTAGTCCTGGATTATGGAGTTGGTTTTATTCTTTTTGCCGTCGAAAATTACGTATAAAACAAACATTTGATTGATGCATTTAAGCGTACGTAGATTTTACTTTCCTTATATACATAATGTATAAGGAAAGTATTGTGACGGGGGTCGAAAATTCGAATTCGAGTTTTCGACGGGAGAGCACGTTTCAAGCATCCCTGATCACGAATCAAACATTTTTGAAGTGATGTCTGTGTGTGTGTGTGAAAGTATGTGTGTGTGTGTGTCAGTGAGACTGTGGAGACGATAACTGACGAACGAATGGACCGATTCGAATGAAATTTGGTACAAAAATCACAATCCGTAAACACTGGAAGTCTATTGTTTTTATACGCAATCGAATGTTCAGAACCCCCCTAAATTTTTGAGTGAAATTTTGAAAAAATCATCAAAAAATCAAAACCGCTAATAAAGTTACGCAAATAGACATTTCTTATGTCATTTTTCATTAGAAAACGATTGACATAAATTTTAGAACGCTAACATGAACCGTTCTCGAGATATTGCACATTTTTCAAAAAAATTATCAAAACTCATAAAATAAAAAAAATATTTTCTGTTGAGAAGCATGTACCATTTTCATGTGTAACACCATGCGATAAATTGGGTCACATCATTCTCATGAATCTAGTTTGTTCCATTCATGAAAAAAGATACTTTGAGTAATATTTTTGTATTTAAACGCCAATCGTTATTTATCTGCTGTAAGAATAACTTATTTCTTCGTCCATAACGCTTGGCGAAATTTCGGCGACGAATTTGGCGAAATGTCGCCAACTTGGCGACTTTTTTAATTGATACCAAATTAACAAAAATCTCGCTAAATGGATAAAAATGACGCTAAATCAATCAAAATGACAACGAATTGAAAAAAATTCAATATCTTAGAAAGAATATAAGTATCTACTATAAGAATAACATTTTTTTAACTGTAAAAGTAGTAAATTCATTGCATTATATAAGGAAAGTCATGTGCTGCCCACATCAGATTTTTTCATTTTCAATTATGACTAATTTTGAGGGCCATCTCCCAATAAACGTGGGTTCTTTTTTCCGAATCATACCAACATCCGCTTAGTACCGGGCTAACCCACTTGTCATTTATCTAGCAAATCCGGTGAAATTTGGTCAATCAGTTTTTCAACTAGAGTGGATAAATACGATTTTTGCGAGCCATTTGGCAAAGAAAAAACAGGTTCCTTTTTTCCGAATCGAACGAAAATATAATCAGCACCAGATTAACCCAAAAGTCACTTATCTACCAAATTTTATAAAATTGAGTTCATTAGTTTTTTTCAGACATATATAGGGAACAGATACACACAGACGTCACTCTAAAAATAGTTTTTCGTGTTCTGGTGGTCCCCAAACATGTAGATCCGTCGAAAACTCGAGCTGCTGTTTCGACATGATTCCAATACTTTCCCCATACATTGCGATGTATTGCAGGGAAAGTAAAAATCTGATGTGGGCAGCACATGGCTGTCCCTACAAATTGCTCTGTGAACCTTAAGCGACTGCATAAAAAATTAACACTTTTAACCCACAATGGGCTATCAGTTAAATTTGCTCATTTGTTTTTTAGAGTTACGTAAAATTCTCAGTCCGTAAAATGTATCATTTCAGGTGAAAACCCAGGAAACCAGAGCAGTTCGAGCTGCTATGGAGAAAGCTGAGAGTCCAGAAGGAAAATGTTTTCAACAAGCTAAAATTGAAAAGGTGAGTTTATCTTTCTTAACGTGTTTCTAACGAATTACGGCAATTCGGCGGCAAGATTTCATCCCATTGAAATGTATGGTGTTACTGAAAAATTGCTGGAAGGAATTGCTCCGTGTAATAGCACCATAACATATAACAAAAAAAAAAAAAAAAAAATCTCTCGTAGAGGTCACATGCTTGCTAAATTTGTAGGTTCCAAAATCAGTCCGAGAAGTAATAAGGAATGATGGTACAGTTCCTGTCGCAGTCACCCTCATTGGGTCTTGTCTAAATTAGATGTCATCAGGCATAAGTCCGTTTTCTGACATAAGCTGGCCACACACGTTTTTGCCTTACAGCAAAACGACTCATGAGAACAGCAATAAGGGATGTGCGTAAAAACGACTTAACGCAAAAACCGTCCTTGCCGACAAACAGAAAAGAAATTAAGTTGAGTAATCCCGTACGCAATAACGAAGAAACACTTTGATAAGATAAAAGGTGTGGGGAGGGTCAGCCCAGTAGTTAAAGCACAGGGGTTGCACTCGGAGGACTGAGTTCGATTCCCGGCTCTGCCCAAACTGGTCCCTTCCTCACGCTTTTAGAGTACGGGCACTTAAAATATGAGTTTGAAAATCCTTCCGAGATGTTGGTGGTAGAAGGGGAGGACAGTCCCTGTGGATGTCGTCTCCACTAGGTTCCGGTCGTCGAAACAGATGTCTTACACCTTCGGGTAAGTCCTTTCCCGGACGTCCAAGCAGTTACTCGAGTTCTTTGGACGAGTCGGACGGTCTGCGTCTTCAACCTTCGGGTAAGTTGGATGGTCTGAGTCGAAATAAAAAAGGTAAAGGGTGTATGTTAGCAGTTCAAAACTGCTATTTATAATGTCATGTGTAATTTCTCGTTCGTATTTCTTTATTTACAAAATAATTTTGTTATCCCTTGCTTGGAGCGATTGATGACGACTCTTATCACAAACAGAGAAAGTTTTTCAGCAGTTTTATACATTGAATGGTAAATTTAAATAAAAATAAATCATATTATTATTAAGTACGCGCCCAGTAGGAAGGTACATAAGTCGCAAAGCGACTACATAAGAGGCTAGGTTAAATTTGCTCACTTGTTTTTGAGAGTTGCATGAAAAACTCAGTCCGTAAAATCTGTCATTCCAGAACTCAAATATTGAGACAAGCCAGCCTTCCCATGAAGAAAGTCCTGACCAGCCGCTACAAAAAAAGAAAACTGTAAAGGATGGCTGTGCCAAAAGGAAAGCTGAAACGACCGAAAAGGTGAGTGTCCATCTTTCTTTCTTAGGGTGTTCTAACATTTAAAAGAAGAAGTTCGCACTCCGAGGTCCCAGGTTCAATCTCCGATTGCACCCGCAAAAATTATCCTCGTGTATACGTGGATTAGGGGCATGATAAATCTGTAGATTCGAAAATCCATCCGAGAGAGGGATGGACCAAGGAAAGGATTTGGATTCCATTCTAAATTAGGCATAAATGAGGCTACAGCAACAAATTGGTCACACAAACGTTTTTTACCGAACGGTAACCATTTCGATCCTCAACATACGACGGCCAACCATATATATATTATAGCCAAACATACGAGGGCCAACCATATATATATTATAGCCAAACATACGAGGACCAACCATATATATATTATAGCCAAACATACGAGGGCCAACCATATATATATTATAGCCAAACATACGAGGACCAACCATATATATATTATAGCCAAACATACGAGGACCAACCATATATATATTATAGCCAAACAAACGAGGGCCAAACATATATATATTATAGCCAAACATACGAGGGCCAACCATATATATATTATAGCCAAACATACGAGGGCCAACCATATATATATTATAGCCAAACATACGAGGGCCAACCATATATATATTATAGCCAAACATACGAGGGCCAACCATATATATATTATAGCCAAACATACGAGGGCCAACCATATATATATTATAGCCAAACATACGAGGGCCAACCATATATATATTATAGCCAAACATACGAGGGCCAACCATATATATATTATAGCCAAACATACGAGGGCCAACCATATATATATTATAGCCAAACATACGAGGGCCAACCATATATATATTATAGCCAAACATACGAGGGCCAACCATATATATATTATAGCCAAACATACGAGGGCCAACCATATATATATTATAGCCAAACATACGAGGGCCAATAGACGACTCGACAGCAGACATAAGAACCAACGACGTCAATTGTAACATAATTATATTTTATTAACTTTTATAACATAATTATATTTTATTAACTTTTATGACGTAATTATATTTTATTAACTTTTTTTATTTTAGAAAAATAATGTTTAAATAACAGTCTTTTTCTAATCCATTTACATGGAAAACACATTAAAATAAGCATACAAAGTTTCATGTAACTCCTTCAATTATTTAAAAAAAATTAATACTTCTTGCGAAAAAGTAAAATTTATATGATAACTGTTAAATAATACTGTCCATTTATTTTTAGTTAAAAGTACTTACAAAACATTCCGTAATTTAATAATAGTTCAACGTATTTATCTATTTTTTATCTATACATAACGTAAGCGTAGCTAGGATTTCGGAATGGAGGAGTTTGCAGTGCTGAATGTTGTTTTCTAATATGATAGAAATGTTAATGTACAATACAAAGTTCAAAGTTTAATATAGAGTTCAAACTTCAAAGCATTTAGATCCAAATGCATTTAGATACAATTCAAAGCCAAAAATATGTGCCGTACATTTTGTACATCATTATTTTACTGTGAAATAGGTACGCTATATGTTTTATCTGAAAGTATCAAGATTTCTTATCACGATAATGACATCAAAGAGGGCTCCAATAAAAGCTGGAATAAGTTGTCTCAGCAGAATTAAAAGAGAAGCATACATACTGCAAACACTTATACAAAAAAAATAATAATAAATAAATGCAATAATTTTATATTTTATTAAATATAATATTTAAAAAATCTGTGGGCAACACATGACTTTCCTTATATAATGCAATGAATTTACTACTTTTACAGTTAAAAAAATGTTATTCTTATAGTAGATACTTATAGTTATAGAAGTTATACTTATAGAAGTTGTCTCAGCAGAATTAAAAGAGAAGCATACATACTGCAAACACTTATACAAAAAAAATAATAATAAATAAATGCAATAATTTTATATTTTATTAAATATAATATTTAAAAAATCTGTGGGCAACACATGACTTTCCTTATATAATGCAATGAATTTACTACTTTTACAGTTAAAAAAATGTTATTCTTATAGTAGATACTTATATGCTTTCCAAGATATTGAATTTTCTTCAATTAGTCGCCATTTTCATTGATTTAGCGTCATTTTTATCCATTTGGAGAGATTTTTGATAATTTGGCAACAATTTAAAATGTCGCTAAGTTGGCGACATTCCGCCAAAATCTCGCCAAGCGTTATGGACGGAGAAATAAGTTATTCTTACAGCAGATAATTGACTATTGGCGTTCAAATACAAAAGTATTACTCAAAGTATATTTTTTCATGAATGGAACGAGCTAGATCCACGAGAATGATATCACCCAATTTATCGCATGGTATTACATATGAAAAGTGAACATGTTTCTCAATAGGAAATATATTTTTTTTTATTTTATGACTTTTTGATATTTTTTTTTTAAAAATGTGCAATATCTCGAGAACGATTCATGTTAGCGTTCTAAAATTTATGTCAATCGTTTTCTAATGAAAAACTACATAAGAAATGTCTATTTGCGTAACTTCACTAGCGGTTTTGATTTTTTGACGATTTCTTCAAAATTTCACTCGAAAATTTAGGGGTTCTGACCATTCGATTGCGTATAAAAACAATAGGATTCCAGTGTTTATGGATTGCGATTTTTGTTCCAAATTTCGTTTGTTTAAATCGTTCCATTCTCACTGACACACACATACTTTCACACACACACACAGACCGTCCAAATAGCTGCTCTTAGTCCTCAGGACGAGTCGGACGGTCTGGGTCTTCAACACACACACAGACATCACTTCAAAAATGTTTGATTCGTGATCAGGGATGTTTGAAACGTGCTCTCCCGTCGAAAACTCGAATTCGAATTTTCGACCCCGTCACAATACTTTCCTTATACATTATGTATATAAGGAAAGTAATGATTAAAATACTATCTAAAATTAAATATTTTTAAAAATTAAGTTTTAAAATTCAAATATTTTAAAATTTATTTAAAATTTCAATATTTTTTGTTCTGCTTTACATTTTGTACCTGTGCTTATCTGATGCACTAAGCACGAGTTTACCAGATAAAGGACCTCCTTGTTCGTACTATGATTATATGAATAAATAAATTCGTCCTTGAAAAGGAGTTTTCAGAGCAGTATTCAGCATTTCATGTCACTGCAGCTACTCGCCACACAAGAGCTTGTTTCAGGGAATTCCTTTATATGAGACAGTACTTCACTGCCTTAGGTGCACTAACTAAATTTAATAATAAGTCTAGTATGCGGCTTGTCTTTAGATGTTTGAGTAAGGAAGAGAATTGGATAATATGAGTACTATGTGGTATTAGTGGGGCCTAGAATGGTCGAATGTGCTAAACTATTTTTTCAATGAAAATATTTCAGTCTTTTGGGTGAATTGTTGTGAAATACACTGTTTTATTAGCTTAAGAAAGAAATATGTATTTTATAGAAAAATTAATTTTGTTATTTAAGAAAAAAAAAAGGTTGTTTCATTTTATTATTCATTCATTTTGAGAAAAGCAAACACTATTTTTTTCTGCTTTAACATTTGAGCAAAAACGACTTTCTGGTGCTAAAACGACTTTCTGGTGCAAAACTAATATTTTTGAAAAAAATAAAATACATTGGTCAGAACAAAACAAACCCAATAGATAATAAGTATGTTATTTACTTGGTGTAATCCATCCAAGCAAGGCTTCAATAGCATGAAAATATTTTTATAGTCTATAATTGTTAAACCTATACAGGCCTCATTTCGTTTTTGGTTTTGATAGTTGCATGAATAACTTAGCACATGAAATGTATCATTCCAGGAAACTCGAAAAAAAAGAGTTAAAACTGCTGAAAAGAATATAGTTGAGGAAAAAGAAAAGAAGCAGGAAACGAAAAAAAGAAATCGTAAAGAAAAAAAGGCAGCTAAAACGATTGACACGGTGAGTGTCCATTTACCTTTATTAGCGTGTTCTAACATATTAAGTAAGAAAATCCCACGTTGAGGTTACGGGTTCGTTCCCCGACGCTACTCAAAAACTATTCATGTAAACGGGGAAAGTTAGTGGTGTATGCATGGGAGTTTGCTGAACAATTACATTAGTTCTCAATATTATCCATATTTTAAAAATGTATTTTTAAGACCAACAATTCACTAAGAATCATTTATATATAATAAAATATCTTCTTTCCGGCTGTGTGTGACACTTGCTAGCGAAGTATCGCTAACAAAATGCACCAGTCCCACAAACAGTAAAACTCACTATATTTTGATTCAAGAATATTAAATTAATAATTGCCACAAAGCGACAAGGGTTAAAGAAATTAATCTTCATTTTACGCGGTACTGATTTTTTGTCAATTTGGAGACATTTCTAAAAATTCACCCAATTTATTGCCAAGCGTTACTGACAGACAAATAGATGGAGAGAAAGACTTTTCTTGTACGAAATTTTAGCTTTCTCAGACTTTCAAAGTGCCAGCTCCGATTTTTTTTTTTTTTTAAATATTCATATCACATAAATATAAAATATTGCTAGGACGTATCCTCTGGAATCGTGACTGTACTTTCAAGATACAAGACTGAGTCCAAATTTCTGGATAACTAACACGTTTATTTAAAAACACTAATAAGTGTAAATAGGAACAATATACGGTGATTATCCCAATAACTATCTTACAAGATCACTCAGTGACTATCAGACTACATAAGAGGCTAGGTTAAATTTGCTCACTTGTTTTTGAGAGTTGCATGAAAAACTCAGTCCGTAAAATCTGTCATTCCAGAACTCAAATATTGAGACAAGCCAGCCTTCCCATGAAGAAAGTCCTGACCAGCCGCTACAAAAAAAGAAAACTGTAAAGGATGGCTGTGCCAAAAGGAAAGCTGAAACGACCGAAAAGGTGAGTGTCCATCTTTCTTTCTTAGGGTGTTCTAACATCTTAAAGAAGAAGTTCGCACTCCGAGGTCCCAGGTTCAATCTCCGATTTCACCCACAAAAACTATTCTCGTGTATACCAACGAGTTAGTCATATACTACCTCGATGGTGTATACGTGGATTAGGGGCGGGATAAATCTGTAGGTTCGAAAATCCATCCGAGAGGGGATGGACCAAGGAAAGGATTTGGGTTCCATTCTAAATTAGGCATAAATGAGGCTTCAGCAACAAATTGGCCACACAAACTTTTTTACCGAACGGTAACCATTTCGATTCTCGACATACGAGGCCCAACCATATATATATTATAGCCAAACATACGAGGACCAACCATATATATATTATAGCCAAACATACGAGGGCCAACCATATATATATTATAGCCAAACATACGAGGGCCAATAGACGACTCGACAGCAGACATAAGAACCAACGATGTCAATTGTAACATAATTATATTTTATTAACTTTTATAACATAATTATATTTTATTAACTTTTATGACGTAATTATATTTTATTAACTTTTTTTATTTTAGAAAAATAATGTTTAAATAACAGTCTTTTTCTAATCCATTTACATGGAAAACACATTAAAATAAGCATACAAAGTTTCATGTAACTCCTTCAATTATTTAAAAAAAATTAATACTTCTTGCGAAAAAGTAAAATTTATATGATAACTGTTAAATAATACTGTCCATTTATTTTTAGTTAAAAGTACTTACAAAACATTCCGTAATTTAATAATAGTTCAACGTATTTATCTATTTTTTATCTATACATAACGTAAGCGTAGCTAGGATTTCGGAATGGAGGAGTTTGCAGTGCTGAATGTTGTTTTCTAATATGATAGAAATGTTAATGTACAATACAAAGTTCAATATACAGTTCAAACTTCAAAGCATTTAGTTCCAAATGTACAATTCAAAGCCAAAAATATTGTGCCGTACATTTTGTACATCATTATTTTACTGTGAAATAGGTACGCTATATGTTTTATCTGAAAGTATCAAGATTTCTTATCACGATAATGACATCAAAGAGAGCTCCAATAAAAGCTGGAATAACGTGTCTCAGCAGAATTAAAAGAGAAGCATACATACTGCAAACACTTATACAAAAATAATAATAATAAATAAATGCAATAATTTTATATTTTATTAAATATAATATTTAAAAAATTTGATGTGGGCAACACATGACTTTCCTTATATAATGCAATGAATTTACTACTTTTACAGTTAAAAATGCTTTCCAAGATATTGAATTTTCTTCAATTAGTCGCCATTTTCATTGATTTAGCGTCATTTTTATCCATTTGGAGAGATTTTTGATAATTTGGCAACAATTTAAAATGTCGCCAAGTTGGCGACATTCCGCCAAATTCGTCGCCAAACGTTATGGACGGAGAAATAAGTTATTTTTACAGCAGATAAATGACTATTGGCGTTCAAATACAAAAGTATTACTCAAAGTATATTTTTTCATGAATGGAACGAGCTAGATCCACGAGAATGATATCACCCAATTTATCGCATGGTATTACATATGAAAAGTGAACATGTTTCTCAATAGGAAATATATATTTTTTTTATTTTATTTGACTTTTTGATAATTTTTTGAAAAATGTGCAATACGAGTATCTCGAGAACGATTCATGTTAGCGTTCTAAAATTTATGTCAATCGTTTTCTAATGAAAAACTACATAAGAAATGTCTATTTGCGTAACTTTACTAGCGGTTTTGATTTATTGACGATTTTTTTTAAATTTCACTCGAAAATTTAGGGGGGTTCTGACCATTCGATTGCGTATAAAAACAATAGGCTTCCAGTGTTTATGGATTGCGATTTTTGTTCCAAATTTTGTTTGAATCGATCCATTCGTTCGTCAGTTATAGTCTCCACAGGCTCACTGACACACACACACAGACATCACTTCAAAAATGTTTGATTCGTGATGAAGGATGCTTGAAACGTGCTCTCCCGTCGAAAACTCGAATTCGAATTTTCGACCCCGTCAAATACTTTCCTTATACATTACGTATATAAGGAAAGTAATGATTAAAAACTCACTATATTTTGATTCAGGAATATTAAATTAATAATTGCCACAAAGCGACAAGGGTTAAAGAAATTAATCTTCATTTTACGCGATACTGATTTTTTTGTCAATTTGGGGACATTTCTAAAAAGTCACCCAATTTATTGCCAAGCGTTACTGACAGACAAATAGATGGAGAGAAAGACGTTTCTTGTACGAAATTTTAGCTTTCTCAGACTTTCAAAGTGCCAACTTCGATTTTTTTTTATTTTTTTTTTAAATAGCCATATCACATAAATATAAAATATTGCTAGGACGTATCCTCTGGAATCGTGACTGTACTTTCAAGATACAAGACTGAGTCCAAATTTCTGGATAACTAACACGTTTATTTAAAAACACTAATAAGTGTAAAAAGGAACAATATACGGTGATTATCCCAATAACTATCTTACAAGATCACTCAGTGACTATCAGATGCGATAAAACAGCAATTAAATGCTCAGCTAATTCACAATATAGCCGATACTATTCTCAAAACACTGACATATCTTTCAATTCAATTTAGCTTGTGTCGCGTCAGCTTCTCCAAATGAGCGAGGTCTTGTTATATGCGCTCCACATGTTATAAGCACTCCATATCACAAATGCAGTAAATGCATTGTTTAATTTTTATGATATTAAAATGGGAATATTAATTCCTTAAGTGTATATATAAGTAATATGTTCTAATTAAAGTAAAATTACTCTTTAATTTCTATAATCTTAATCCTTTTATTCCAGCATCAGTAGATGACTGCAGTTACTAAGATGACCAAGTCAGTGATTATTCATTTGAGACCCATAGCCATAGACGGGTCCAATGTGGCAAGATCGTAAGTTTTTGAATTAGTTCTATCTTTGATTTGTGAAAAATGATTTGTGTACCGTAATTATAACTATCATAGTTATTACTGTATATTAATAATTATTGTATATTCTAAGGATTATCTAATTATCTTTATATACATAAAAATTTGATTTAATAACACATAATAGTAATCTCCAATAATAAAAAAAACCCACCATATTTAGTTACGATCAATTAAAATATTTTTAATAAAGCAATTTAGTCAAACACTTAAATGTAATATTCTTATGCATTTAAACAAAAAAATGTATTTTTCATGGTGAGCCTTTCTTTCAGCGCTGTTGAGCCTTCTTTAGTTATCATATCTGGCATCGGCCTGAGATTGGAGATTAAATAATATCCTCACAAGGGCCCACGAAGGCTTCAATACATTTTATGAACTTTCACAGTTAAAATAGTAAAAAATATTAAATGAAAGAAAGAAAAGAAGAAATAATAAGAAACGCAGAATGAAAATTTTTCTCACTTGTTTGTGACGTTCCTAACATTACAGCGTTCATTAAAAATAGAGAAAAGTAAAAGTGATGTGTTAAATGTAAAATCAGTTGCGTAAATAACTATTTGATAGTAGAAAATTGTTCACGGGACAACACTTATGATATTCTCTTTGCAAGTCTGAATATACACTTGGCTTTAATTTTATTGTAATTCAAGAAATTTAATTATAAATATTTCCCCATACAGATTTGGACACAAAATTTATGTGGCAATTGATTACTCATAAAAAGTAAGTTTCGAATACAGAAATTAAATTTAATACAGTTTGCACTCTCATGTGCCATGAAGGAAAACAGTGAGGAAATACAACAGATTTTTTAGCAAAATCAATATCAGCATTTTTATCTTTCAGATATTGATTGCCCAAAATGACCTTATATATTAAGGTGATCAGATATTTGGAAGTGGAAATGAAGACAAAATGGCAGATTTGTCTTCATTTTCACTTGAAATGAGGGCAAATTTTCTAAAATGTAGAACAAAATATATGTAAAATATAAAATATTAGATGCATTTTAATTAGATAATACATCTGCAGAGTCCACCAATTATCAAATTATAAGTCTGCAGAGTTCACTTCAAAGATAAGAGCTTGCAATATTGTCCCAGTTGCTCAATGATAGAATGTCGGCTGGCCAGTTCGGAGTCCAAGGTTCGATTTCCGCTTGGGGCAGGCTCTTTACAATGACACCCGAAAAGCTCCGCAAGGCTCTTTACAATGACACCCGAACAAATTAACTCGGTAGGTTAGTGAAAAGATGTCGGAGGTCTGAAAGTAACCCCAGAATGAATAACATGAATTCAGTGGACTCTGGAAGACTGAGAGCCGATTTCAAATCGGGAGGATAATGACCACACAGGATACTAACCTGGGTAAAAATAGTCATGGCAGGAGTCTAACCTGAGGTAAAAATAGCAAGAGGTGGTCAGTCAAATTGTCAGCTGACAGCTAATCTGATATTAGAGGGTGGAGAATGCAGAGTCCACTTCGATGATAAGAGCTATCAATATCATCTCAGTAGCTCAACGGTAGAGTGTCGGCTGGCCAGTTCGGAGATCCAGGGTTCGATTCCCGGTTGGGACAGCAAGCCTTTTCGAGAAAAGAAGTTCAGAATATTCAAATATTGAAATTATTTTTATATATTCATAATCTCGACCCCCATTTCTAACAAAACAAGAAAAAATATTTACATTTTTATCTATTAGGTTCGGGGGTATAAGTTATAGTGCGTATATATGTGTGAATAGTATAAGCGTGTGCAATTTGTTTTATTGATGAATGTTAGAAACAAACCTTAAAGTGTGGCACTTTTTAACTAGTTCTTTTTTATCCCACAGACATGGAAGAAACACAATCTTCTCCTGCAAAGGCATACGCATTTGTGTCAAGGAGTTTCAAAGACGTGGACACGAAAACATAAAGGTATTTGTGCCGAACTTCAGACAGTCAGAATTTAATAAGGATGTACCAACAACCGACCGGGAGATCCTTTACGAGTTGTATGACGAAGGGATAATGATCTTTACTCCATCAAGATGGATAAAGAAAAAACTCATTGTGTGTTACGATGACAGGTGAGTAATTTTAGTGTAACTTAAAAATGTATGCATGTAGCTTAAAAATGTATGTTTTATATAGAAATAATACTATAAAAATCTTCTTACTCACATACACACACACGAGTTCGATTCCTGGTTGGGGCAGAAAGGATTTTAACAAATATTTTAAACAAATAGTGTACTCAAATACATCGATGCACACTAAAGCGCGAGTGTGATAAATACATAACTATTATTTCCATTTGTATAATTGTAAATTGAAATTCATTTATTAAAAGATTGTTTAATATCAGATAAAAAAGAGAGTGAAAATGTGCTAAAGTGGCGACTAATCCTTATGTAATGTTTTGAGCACATTGTAATATACTTGATGCATACTGTAGCTTTTAACCAATGTGGTTTCAGAATAACCTGCTAAAACGTTGTAAAGAAGTTTCGGAATTTGTAGTGTAGGGCTGTTTTAGCAACCAAAATATAGAACGTTTACTAGACTTTTTACAGAGAACAACGATTTTAGGCATATTTCCAAAAATGAATGTTTTTAAAGTCTCTCTAGCTGCATACTACATCATAAACCTTTTTGCTAAAATTTTCAGAAATCATTTACAAAAGCATATAATTAAATGAAACAATACTGGAAATATTTTTTACTTAAGGTAGAAAAGCTTTAATAAAAGCACACAAAACTTTAAAATGCGATAAAAAATTAAAAATTGTTATAAAATTGCAATTTTAATGTTAATGGACCTTATTACGTAAGAGATCGGTGGCAGGCTGTATAAAACTTTGTCATGCAGTCATTGAAAAAAAGTCAGAGGAATGCCAATGTACCGCATACCAATTTGCTTTTAATATTTTCTAGGATAATGATAGAATGGGCCAGCAGGCATGGCGGAATAGTCGTCAGCAACGACCACTTCACTGACTTAATGAGTGTCAGTCCAGCTTTCAGAGAAACTATTACAAAAAGGTATGAGCTTTGCTTCTATTTCCACATAATTATGCTATGTATTGTTACATGTAACGTCCCAAATTGTATAAATCTAGGTTAACCCGGTAAAGCCATTATCCAAAAAGGCTGGATAAACCTAGATTTATCGAACACAGTATAAATAAATGCGAAATAAAACTAATAAATAAATCATAATGTGTAAATAAAACTAATGTATAAATAAATCCTAATGTATAATTAAAACTTTAGCAATTAGAATTTTGGGGGCCGAGGAACTGTATAAAAAGTTAAAATAAAATGATTTTTTTTTTTTAAACCAAAAATGAAAAATGAATCGGGACTGGAAATCTTTAATTAAAACCCCCTCAAGAATTTGATGTTGAATCAATATCAATCATCATATTAACTCTCTGCTATCTATAGCAGATTCTGACAAAATTAGGGTTCTAAATGCAATAGAATGGAAAATATTTTTTAAGAATACATTATTAAAAGCACATCTAGTAAACAATTTTTATTCAAGAAATAATTCTGTATAGTAGAATTTATTGAGAGTTTTCTAGAATGTGCAATTTCTCTGTTATATTTAAATATTTTTCCAATGCTATATATTTCAGAGATAGCTAATTTTAATCAATTTTGATGCTAATTTGTTTTTGTTTATTTATAGATTGCTGCCGTTCATCTTTGTGGATGACGATTTCATACTACCGGAAGATCCGTTGGGCCGATATGGCCCAACCTTAGACAGGTTTTTAAGAAAACCATAAGTTTGAAAGTAATATATTTTTGAAAGTAATATAGAAATATCAAAGTATTAGAAAATTGTACTCTTACAAGCAGCAGTTTTATTTATTGTGATAATCAATAGTAATTTGAGACAGATAAAATAAGTTATCTTTATTTGTAAATGTAAAAATATTATGATATATTGTATAAAATGGATAGTTATTTGAAATTTTATTAAATTTGCAGATTTTAAATAATTTCCTTTGGATTTGGTTACTGCCAAGTCACCAAAATTAAAAACTGAAATATGTAATTATTATTTATACCAAATAGGTGAAATAAACAAACCATATAATTTTTAACAAAATAACTGTTTTAAATATGAGCTATTTTTGCCCATTTTTTCTTCTAAATCTGTCAGCATGTTAATTCTTTTCACATAATTGCATTAATTATTTTTTTTTGTAATTTATAACGTTAATAAGAATTAAATTAGGGACTGCTGACAGTTGTGAAAATATAATTTTATTAGAAATATGAAGGAATATGCCTTTTTATTAGTTATTTCATTAGTAACAAAAAAATTGCTGCTTATATTTGTAGATTTTAATAATATCACTCTTCTTCAAAATGTTTAGTGCACCACTATGATTTGTGTATTGACATTTATGAGCTCCAGAAATGTAAAACTTCCTATCTATTTTTGAGATATTATTATTTTCTATATCTCCAACTAATTTTCAGCTGATTTTGTGATATGGTGAAATGTTGGTATTATTATAAACCTTAGACAGGTTTTTAAGAAAACCACAAGTTTGAAAGTAATATATTTTTGAAAGTAATATAGAAATATCAAAGTATTAGAAAGTTGTACTCTTACAAGCAGCAGTTTTATTTATTGTGATAATCAATAGTAATTTGAGACAGATAAAATAAGTTATCTTTATTTGTAAATGTAAAAGTATTATGATATATTGTATAAAATGGATAGTTATTTGAAATTTTATTAAATTTGCAGATTTTAAATAATTTCCTTTGGATTTGGTTACTGCCAAGTCACCAAAATTAAAAACTGAAATATGTAATTATTATTTATACCAAATAGGTGAAATAAACAAACCATATAATTTTTAACAAAATACCTATGTTTTAAATATGAGCTATTTTTGCCCATTTTTTCTTCTAAATCTGTCAGCATGTTAATTCTTTTCACATAATTGCATTAAAAAAAAAAACATTCTTTTTTTTTTTTTGTAATTTATAAAGTTGATAAGAATTAAATTAGGGACTGCTGACAGTTGTAGAGATATAATTTTATTAGAAATATGAAGGAATATGCCTTTTTATTAGTTATTTCATTAGTAACAAAAAAAATTGCTGCTTATATTTGTAGATTTTAATAATGTCACTCTTCTTCAAAATGTTTAGTGCACCACTATGGATTTGGTTTGACATTTATGAACTCCAGACATGTAAAATTTCCTATTTATTTTTGAGATAATATTATTTTCTGTCTCCAACTAATTTTCAGCTGATTTTGTGATATGGTGAAATGTTGGTATTATAAAACCAATTCTTGTAGGAACTGGATTAAAATACTTTTTTTCCCGAAAATGTTAATTTTCTATATTGAATTTATCATGAAATTTTATTAAAAAATAATTTTTGCCAATTTTTAATATAAAAAACTAAAGCATTTTACATCTCATTGTTTTGTACTCCAAATATCACCATATACATTGCAGAGTTTACTTTAACTTTAATTTTACTATAGTTAACATGTTAATCCCAGTAGCTCAAAAGTAGAACGTCGGCTGGCCAGTACGAAAATCCGTGGTTTGATTCCCGGTTGGAACAGCAAGGTTCTATAAAATCAATGGAAAATGTGCAAAGATGTCGGAGGTCTGAAAGTGACTATAGAACGACTAGCACAGATTCAGTGGACTCTGTATCTATTGAGCATTAATTGTAAATCGAAAAAAAGATTATGACCACGCAGGAAGCTACCTGCAATATAAAAAAAGCATCAGGAAGCTACCTGAGTTAAAAGCAGAATGTGGTCAGATAAATTGTCAGTTGTATGCCAATCGGACACTAGAATGTGGAGAATACAGAGTCCACTTCGACTATAAGAGCTTGCAATTATGTTCCAGTAGCTCAATGGTAGAGCATAAGCTGGCCAGTATGAAGATCCATGGTTCAATTCCCGGTTGAACCAGCAAGGTTCTTTTCAACGTGAAATATGGTGTTTTTCTTCAGAATAAATTATCAAAATAATAAATTGATCTAATATTTGTTTATTATGGATGGGGTATTTCCCCAATTTCATTGCAGGGGTATTTCCCCAATTTTATTGAAGGAACTAATGTTAGTTTTAAAGAAAATAAACTAGAATGGCAAAATTAATTGATCCCATAATAAAACAATGTAAAATTTAAAATGTTTATGACTAGAAGTTGCTTTACGAATCAGCATGTTTAGTCTATTAACTGTATAAAAATTTATTTTGGCAATTTTTATGTTATCTTATTTTACTGGCTTATTTAGTCTGGGCCAGATTATTTAGTCAAGGTATGCCCTGGGTCCCTCTAGCTTCCATGAATAATAATTCTATAGATAAGTGTATAATTAAACATTTATGAAACTAATAGAGAAACATTTGATGAGATACAATGAAACACAGATAGAGTAATTTTTAATTACACTTTAAGTTTAATATAATTATAATTTTCCATCAATGATACTTTTAAGTATTATTATTAAAAAAACAAAAAAACATTGCCTTTAAAGCTTTAAAGACAATGGCACAATAGCATTGTACATAAAATTTTTACTTTTTTTATTCTTTAAAATTAAACTAACTTCCTTCATACTTTATGCAATATTTCAAAATTTTTATTATAAAAAAAAACACAGATAATTGTTTTAAAAATAATTTTATTTTTTAAGATGTAATCTGTAAATTTGCTAATTTAAATTACTGAATGCCATAAACAAAGAAGCTTCCAAAATATTGTTGACCCAGGGTCTAAATTTTTAGTTTGATACAGACTAAAGTGAATACACAAATTAATTAAAAAGTCAGATGCTCACAAATTCAGCTGAAAATAATTAATATTTGTTTGCAGATCGAAGCAATGAAAAATCTAAGCATTCAAATGAGAAAAACAAAGTGAATTACTTTTTTATTCCCATTTGAATATTTATACACCAAAATTTACATAATTTTATCTCGTTTTCTACTAGTTTGGTATTTTCAATAGAAACTGATTATTTCGATAGATTTAATGTTATTTGAAAAATGGTTTCAATTTATTAAATATGAAAATCATTGAAAAATAACTGAAGTGTGTTTCTCAAACAACATAAATATCGGATTTCCCCTTTTATTTAGATATGTGAAACATTTATTGTAAAAATATATTGAAAATAAGAAATGTCTTTATGTATCTGTTTTACATTGCCAAACCAACTATACTTGTGTTAAAATGACTTTAAATATTTTATTCTCATTACTCATGGCGGCTTAATTGACATTTAGTTCTTTTTTCAAAGATTTGTGTGCTGTGCATAATTTTATCTCTTGTTTTCTACATTTTTTGAATTTTCAATAGAAATTGATTATTTTGATAGATTTAATGTTATTTGGCTAAAATATAAATGTAATATATGCATATAAATGTAATATATTGAATGTATGTTATTTTACTGTATCATATATTGTACCTCACAAATTCCGAACAGGCAATAGCTTTTGTATGACTGAATATTGTTTTTGTAATTATTTATTAAGTGTCCTGCAGATATTAAAAAGTGAATTTTTGAAATTCAATTATCATATAAACTATGCAATATACAACTTAGTGAGAAGCAACATTTTCCATTTTAAGATATTGAGATCTGTAAGACTTAAGTACCATTTTTGCGGATTTACTTAAAATGGTTTTTCATATAATTACTGGCTACTTTAACCCTGTTTAAGAACAAGTCTGATTGTAAACTTATAGGGACTTTTAGCAATGTATATTAATGAGTAACATTGTTTACATAATTTTGTTATATTAATTAAATTAACAAGGTATTCAGTGCATCTAATTCAACTAATGTAAATTATATCAGATTTAAATATTTTATTATTGACTTTAAATATTTTATTCTCATTACTCATGGCGGCTTAATTGACATTTAGTTCTTTTTTCAAAGATTTGTGTGCTGTGCATAATTTTATCTCTTGTTTTCTACATTTTTTGAATTTTCAATAGAAATTAATTATTTTGATAGATTTAATGTTATTTGGCTAAAATATAAATGTAATATATGCATATAAATGTAATATATTGAATGTATGTTATTTTACTGTATCATATATTGTACCTCACAAATTCCGAACAGGCAATAGCTTTTGTATGACTGAATATTGTTTTTGTAATTATTTATTAAGTGTCCTGCAGATATTAAAAAGTGAATTTTTGAAATTCAATTATCATATAAACTATGCAATATACAACTTAGTGAGAAGCAACATTTTCCATTTTAAGATATTGAGATCTGTAAGACTTAAGTACCATTTTTGCGGATTTACTTAAAATGGTTTTTCATATAATTACTGGCTACTTTAACCCTGTTTAAGAACAAGTCTGATTGTAAACTTATAGGGACTTTTAGCAATGTATATTAATGAGTAACATTGTTTACATAATTTTGTTATATTAATTAAATTAACAAGGTATTCAGTGCATCTAATTCAACTAATGTAAATTATATCAGATTTAAATATTTTATTCTCATTACTCATGGCGGCTTAATTGACATTTAGTTCTTTTTTCAAAGATTTGTGTGCTGTGCATAATTTTATCTCTTGTTTTCTACATTTTTTGAATTTTCAATAGAAATTGATTATTTTGATAGATTTAATGTTATTTGGCTAAAATATAAATGTAATATATGCATATAAATGTAATATATTGAATGTATGTTATTTTACTGTATCATATATTGTACCTCACAAATTCCGAACAGGCAATAGCTTTTGTATGACTGAATATTGTTTTTGTAATTATTTATTAAGTGTCCTGCAGATATTAAAAAGTGAATTTTTGAAATTCAATTATCATATAAACTATGCAATATACAACTTAGTGAGAAGCAACATTTTCCATTTTAAGATATTGAGATCTGTAAGACTGTACCATTTTTACGGATTTACTTAAAATGGTTTTTCATATAATTACTGGCTACTTTAACCCTGTTTAAGAACAAGTCTGATTGTAAACTTATAGGGATTTTTAGCAATGTATATTAATGAGTAACATTGTTTACATAATTTTGTTATATTAATTAAATTAACAAGGTATTCAGTGCATCTAATTCAACTAATGTAAATTATATCAGATTTAAATATTTTATTCTCATTACTCATGGCGGCTTAATTGACATTTAGTTCTTTTTTCAAAGATTTGTCTGCTGTGCATAATTTTATCTCTTGTTTTCTACATTTTTTGAATTTTCAATAGAAATTGATTATTTTGATAGATTTAATGTTATTTGGCTAAAATATAAATGTAATATATGCATATAAATGTAATATATTGAATGTATGTTATTTTACTGTATCATATATTGTACCTCACAAATTCCGAACAGGCAATAGCTTTTGTATGACTGAATATTGTTTTTGTAATTATTTATTAAGTGTCCTGCAGATATTAAAAAGTGAATTTTTGAAATTCAATTATCATATAAACTATGCAATATACAACTTAGTGAGAAGCAACATTTTCCATTTTAAGATATTGAGATCTGTAAGACTTAAGTACCATTTTTGCGGATTTACTTAAAATGGTTTTTCATATAATTACTGGCTACTTTAACCCTGTTTAAGAACAAGTCTGATTGTAAACTTATAGGGACTTTTAGCAATGTATATTAATGAGTAACATTGTTTACATAATTAATGAGTAACATTGTTTACATAACCAAATTGGTAAAATAGATATAGAATGCTCTTCAGACTAGAAACTGCTTAAAATCCAAGTTTTCTCCATCTGGGTAAGAAAAGAAATTTTTAGTGAACTGTGTACATACAAATTTACCATACACAGCATTGTCATTTTAGGAGTATATCATATTTAGGAGTATATCAGTGGGCAGAGAGTGTCACAAATTGCACAAGTATTCATTTTCTGATTTCAAACTACAAAAATAATTGAATAAGACTATATATAGTAGTAATACATGGATAGAATATATGTCTATGGAAAGCTTGTATTTATGAATCACATGCTTTACTCATTTTGGCTCAACTTTTTACAGGGAGGACACGGACACACACACTCAAAGAATTGCAGTCATTGAAAGAAGTGTAAGTATATAATACTTAGTTCTATAAGTTTTACATACTCAGAAAAATGAAATTTTGTTTCCATCACTTAAGAACCAAGTTGAGAGTACTTAATAAGAGAATGAGATATCAACAGCAGTCTCAGACGAAGACACTAAAGACATATCTGGGCAAAACTGAACTACTCCGAGGAAAAAAGCAAAAATTGTGAATCTGTGAGGCATTTTCATCACTGGTACATGCAGACAACAAGAGTTTAATGTACTTAATATCTGTATATCACACAAACAAGTAAAATAAGTATAAAAAGTTTATTAAAATTTACAAAAAACAAGCAATAAAAGTACACACATGGCATTTAAAAGCATTCAGCAACAGTTATAAAATTACATAATTGTACATTGTTTAAAAATGCAAATATCTTTTAAAATGTTGAGACAAATTTAAACAATCACTTTCAAAGTGTCTTTAGTGTGTTACTTATAGTTTTCATAACAGAATTCAAGACTAACAATATTAATTAATGTCCATACAAATCAGTCCTTTTGATTATACAGTATTCGTAGTTACATAGCTGCTAACTAACTGAAATATAAACTGGGATATTTTCGTGATACCAAATAATGGTCAAATGGCATAAGCCCAAATAATATTCCCTAAAAAAAATTCAATTACTTTTAAAGACAAACTTTTACTGGCTACTTCAGTTCATACCTTTTCAAAATAAATGATCTAAATAACTTATGATGAGCAAATACGATTTGGTACATCATGCAATTTCACTTTAGATGACTTACTAAATATGGTCACCCAAAATGAATAATGTAAACCTGTTTTAAATGATATGGTAATCCCTACATAACACAACTTTTCCAGGAATGTAGAAAATTTAGACGGCTTGCAAGACTGTGACAAACATTCACAGATTCTTGAAAAAATCCTATTTAAATGATCAGAGTCTGAAGTAAAGTAGCACCATCAAACTAGTTAAGTTTGGAATGAGAGGATGATAAAAATCGAAGATTTTAAGTACCTTTGCAAAATCTAAATACAGTAAACTTCCGCTAATCCAGCATACAATGTTTTAGCATGGCTCTTGCATGTCATTCAGAAATGTTTGTGAGCTTGTTCCATTATGCAAATTTCTGTTCATTGAAATTTACCCCTTTTTTTTCTTTTTCTTTTACATACTGTCAGAGTAATGCAGTTTGTGTAATATTTTAGACAAATATCACATTTACTGTCCATTATCAGTGTGTGTTTCACTTAAAATTTTATGATTCAGCCTGAGCTGCTAGTGAAGAAATTGAGTTACGTCAATGAAAAATGTAAATGAGATGAAAATTTTTTTTGAATGCAAATATATCAAATTCAAATTTATGCTCTACAAATGTATTTCAAATGAGCCCAAATAAATAATGTATTAATAACATTATTTCAAAAAATATATCCTCATTTCATTAATAATATTTCAAACCCTAATGCTTATAATACTCACAGTTCCAAAAATCTGAGAGTCACTATTTTTACGATTTCCGAGAGTTACATATAAAACACAAGTACACCGATTATCTTATTTAAATAAATTTATCCATTTGTTTTTATCCCATTTCATTTTGACATCTTGTAATAGGGCACCACCGAAGTCCCGAACTAGTCATTGGACGTTTACTGTAATTTTCAAGAACTGGGATTAAAATTTTATACTACCTAAAAAAATGTTAATGTATTGCAGATTTTTTATTATTATTATTGTACTGATACATTAAAACACTAAAAATGAGATAAATTTATAACTTCCTCAAAATTTACAAAGAGATATTTTTCATCATTACAGAAATAAAAACAGGGAAATTAGAAAGGATTGCTCCAAAACGAAGTCTCCAAGAAAATTTTGAGAGTTAGCAACTATGTAATTAAGAGCAAACCTCATACAGAATCACAGCTGCAAAAGGATAATATTTTCAGGCAATTATATATATTAAATATTTACAAGCTCTTATAATTAAATCAATCATGCATGGATTCTACAGGGCGCAGTGCTTGGGGATCCCACTTTCTACCATTGGTGAGAGCTTCATTCAGTTTGTTGCACCAAAGCATTCTCTCGTCTTTTGTGTCTGCAGAGAGTAAATGCCTAGAAGAAAATTGGAGTAAAATTTATATAAAACAATAAAGATTAAAAAGTTTATATGCTGAAAACCTCCTAAGAAGAATAGATTCCTTAATCAAAAATTAGATTTCAAAATAAAACTTTTGCTTGCGGGTGGGACAGCGTCAATCCCAAACAAAGAACCTCTAAAAAAGACAAGTATCTGACATACCCTATCCCAAACAGCTCGATCCCCCTTTGCAGGCATTGGCATCCATGGATGCCAATGTCTTCAAAGGGGGATCGAACTGTAAGAGGTTCTTCGTTTGGGATTGACACTGTCCCACCCATAAGCAAAAGGTTAAGCAGGAATTAATTTAGGAATTAAACAGTTTTTAAGGACTATAATCCTGCTCTACCAGGATAGTATGAGATTAAAAACAATTATTGAACTTATTACAATAGATTAAAGATGAACACAATATGATTTCATATTTCTAAATTAAAACTCATTATTTTACTTTTTATAACTTTCCGCATAATTTTAACTATTTAGAATTAATTAATCTCAATATTTATAACATTAACAGCTTTTACCAATGTTTTTACTGTGTTTTTAATTTACTTTAATTCTTCATCTATTTCTTCATTTCTAACTACTTTAACTATTTCAATGTTTAAAAAAAATCAATCTTTGTGCATACGTTCCGATTTCTGTTGATATTTTTCAACATTTCTGCATTTGTCCATAGTCTGATTTTCTTTTCGAAACGTCTCCATTTACATTTATGCTCCTTTTTCACTCATTTGTAGTTTATAGGTTACAAATTAGAATATACATTAGAATCATCTGTAAAAACGAAGTCCACAAAATCATTGTCAGCTGTTCTGCTTCCATGCCAAAAAAGTCATGCATGCAATGCGTTGAATGATTTTTTCTTTTGTTAACAATACAGTACTTGCCAGTCCGGTGGCTGAGAGAGGCATAAAGCGAGCGTGTCCTCATGTTCTCTTAACCTGCCAGGTTGTGGGTTCCAATTCCACCTGTGGGTGTGGATGTTGTGATGCCTGTTTAGTATGTAATGTAATCCGCCCACTGTGGTGCACCAGGGAATGTTATGTGATGCTAACAATGGACAAATGATTAAGTAGTAATCAATCACCCATTAAAAAAATTAACAGCACAACAGGCATAACCTACTTAATTTCTGGCACAGAGTTATATTGGTTCAATTTTTAAGTGCAAAGAGAGAAAAGCTACATGTTAGCAATTTTTCCAGAAAACATAGTCTAATATAGTCAAATCCAGGAACAATAATTTTGATTGTTAAGTTTGCAAATTTTATTGCTAGTGGCAATAGTGAATCTTTCAAATAAAAGACAATTTTTTTTGTAACAATTTTAACAGAAAAGAAATAGCCATTTTGTTTATTTTTTATGATATATGGATGTAGCTATACTGCCAAAGATATGTCTTCCATGGAGAATTTTATAAGAAAACTGTGCCACAATTATATGGTGTGCTCAAAATTTCTGACTTTTTCAGATTAGTTTTTGAAGTTAGCACAAATGGCAACTGAGCAAGCATAATTTTGACATTGCATTCATTAAATATGCAATTTAAAAATAAAAAGCAATCTGAAAACAAAATTTTAAAATTCTTAGACTACTAGACAACAGAAAAAAAATGAATATTAGATTCTAAATATTGAATCAAAAAAATTAAATTGCACAGTTCAAGTGTTTATCTTCCCAGTTAACATTGTTACTAAACTTTTCTTTAACCCTTCACTGCATATAATGTATCAAATGTAATACATAAATTATTTTACTGCAAAACATTTGTTTGCAATATTGCAGTTAATTATCAGTTGTAATTAATTCAATTATATTTTAATTGCTCATTATCAATTGTCCCAAATATAACAATTGAAAACCTCAAGCTAAAGTCGCATCCCTATTCTAGTTTATTGAAGACATATGGCAACTAACAGTGATGATCAAGGTTAACTATCTTACATGACGTGTTTCTTATCAATTCACTCAACAATACTATTACAATATATCCTAATGAATCTGTGGATTTGCATGATATAAGGATGAGCAGGAATTTCTGGATAACTAAAGATTTTATTTAAAGCACAAATAAGTGTAAGCAAAAGCAATATACAGCTAACAACTCCCTAACTATTTTACAAGATAATAAAGCAAATGTCAGGTACTACAAAATAGCAATTAAAGACTTAACTAATTCACAACAGAAGATTATGTTCTCTGAACACTGACAAATTTCAAAATTCACTTTTATTTTATAACGTCAACTTTGTCTAACAAAATGATGACTCATTTATATCCCCTTTGTGAAAAGACCTTGAAAATTGAATGCAACTCTTAATATTCTTACTCAAACTAGAAGTAAATTCTTCGAGTAGGTTCAAAAAGTCACCAAGTTGGCAACATTTTACCAAATTTGTCACCACGGTCAAATGAAATGGATTTTATCTTCTTCTGGATCCATGGAAACAATACTTTTCTATGCAACCATGCTAAATCTTTAGTTATCCAAAAATTACACTAACTTTCTAAATTACACTAATTATTCCTAAATTACACTAACTTTCTGACTAAATGTTTGAAAAACATTTTGTATTAAAAGCACCTCTAACAAACAATTATATTAAAAAAAAATATTACTCTTCAAATAAATATTCTTTCCTAAATTCTTGTTCTTATTTTTTTAATTGTTAATTGAAGCATTCAATTGCAATTATAACTAAAAATTAACAGGTTTCATTGTTAAAAAAATGTTTATTAATTGCAACTAACAATTAAAAGTAATTGCCAATTTTTAATTATTAAATCAATTAAATTTTGCCTTACACTAATTAATAGTCATTGCAAATTAGATTGCAAAATGAGCCCCAAAAGTAACTTACAAAACTTTGTCTTGCTGCTATAAATAGTTTTAAGCGTTAAGCTTCAGTATCTCTATTTTAATTTGCGACAAAAAAAGAAGCAGATTAGATCCTGAACATATTCGAATGCTTGTATTCTTACGTGAAAATTTGCAGCAGGTGAGAAGCATTTACAATTATACAATTATTGTAATTAAAAGAACTTAAAATAAAAATCTACTCTAAAGTAATTAAAATTTAAAATAAAAAGTTCCATTTCTAAATTAATGTGGTTTTATTACACTTTTTACACTTAACATATTCACTAATTAATAAATACAAAGTATCAGAAATTAGAATAACTATTAGGAGAATTCAAATAATCGAGACCTGGTTAATATTTGAATTCGGAAAAAAAAAAGCATTTTTTGATCTCTATTTTTTATCAGTATTTTTAATTATTTCAAAAATAAACAAAATATTTTACTGCTCAAATACTTACTTTGTAGTTGTCAATGTATTCATACTCCTGGAGATAAGTGTATTTTTATCACCTTTTGCCTGTGGTCTCACTGTGACTAATTGAAATGTGTGAGGTCTTGCACAGACGTCTCTTGACACCAATTTGACTTGTCCAGTGGTACACTGCTTCAAGTCAATTATACCAATTGGTTCCTATAAAATGCACAATACACATATTTGAAAAAAAATAATGATGTTTAAACATAAATTTAATATGATCTATTAATATTTTTCAGTAAAGCTTCTGAATAGTAGACCACTGCAAGCAGAAAAAAAAAAAATCATAGTTCAGAATATTTATCAATTTAGAGGTTTCACAGAACTTTTACTTAAAAATCACTAAGAAAGAAAAAAAAAAGTAAGAACCTTTTGAATGCACTAAAAACATGCTGACAACTATGACCTAATCTCTCCAGCTTAGTGATGATGCTCATTTATGTGCTTTATGCTATAGTTAAATGATAAGAAAAGAGCAGCCATATATAATTTTTAGTCTCTTTTTCATTTTGAAGAAAACAGAAAACATTAAAAGTAATAAAAACATTTATGTTTTCAAAATATAATATGACGGTATATAAAGATGGCACCAATTTTTGGGCTTACTCCAAGATACAAATTGAATTTTTTCAGCCCCGCATTATATAGGGTGATTGAAAAATCACGCACCTCAAATTTTAAAATCATATATTTACCAAGAAATCAAAAATAATTTTTTTTGTTGGTTTAGTGGCACTAATATACCTTAAAAAATATATCAGAAATAGTGTCTGTTGCTTTTAACATGCCAAACGATCATTACAGACCTCATTTTTATCAATCAAAGATCATGATATTTTGCCAGAGTAAAAGAAATTTTATTCATTTTTATAAGAGTGTTATTAAAAAAAAAAAAAAAAAAAAAAAAAAAAAAAAAAAAAAAAAAAAAAAAAAAATAACCCCTAGAAATTAATCAATTATAAGGTTTGAGAAACTGAATATGTTGCAAACAAAGCAAGAACAGACAGGCCTTCCATTTTAACCCTGAATAAAATATCTGAAAGAGACTGTGTTGCTGAAATTCTGAAATGAGCTCTTCTGAAACTTTTCAATGACACTGACACTCTCATAAAAATGGCTAGAGAAATATTGCTCTAAAATAAAAATTCTCAAAACTTTGGGGAAATTCAATGTTCTTCAATTAATAACAAAAAGATCTGTAATTATCGTTTGATATAATAAAAAACTGCAGACGATATTTCTAATATATTTTTGGTGGAATATTAGTGACACTTAGCTGAAAAAATCCTACTTTTCAATTTTTCCCAGTACATTATCTATCCCCTTTATATTCATGTGAATAACTTTTTGATCACTCTGTACTATTATGCATGGTAGGAAAAGCAAAAATCAATAATTATATCAATATTGAGAAGGCAGCGGTCAACTTTAGAAAGACAATTTCACTGCCTTTCTATCCCTAATCTCACCTATAAAGTACCATATTTTACACAAACATGATATAATTTCTTATACTTAGCAAAACTCACTGTATTAAGAGGTGGCTTACCTTTTTATGCTCATCATCAGGGTACTTCCAGTATGCAAGATGGTGAGAATCCAAGGTGCACCAACGTCTATGCCATGCCCCAAAACCGCTCACATCTTCGAACATAGTCTGGAATAGTAGAGCAATCAAATATATAAATAGATTTTTAAGAATCTGTGTATTTTCAATACAGATGCCTGAAAAGTAGGCTAAATATCTTAATATATTTAACATGATTTATATCACTGACATTTTTATTAGGTAATGCAAAAATATATCACACAGGAAGTAACAATACTTTAAAGTGTAGAATGCTTAAAATGTTTTCTTTTCTTCTTCTTTTTTTAATTTTAATGTTTATTTGCAGAAAAATTTATTATTTCTATAGTTACACTGCTAGCATTGCAACAGTTGTTGAGTAATGATAAAGGACTGGGAGACCAAAAAAAAAAAAGTGTTCATAATTCTACTGTAACGTATTCGGTTATTTACCATTATTATTATTATTATTATTATTATTTTTTTTTTGACTGAAGTACCAATCAGATGGAATTAGAGCTTGATCCGAAGCTTTATGAATTACATTCAAACATACTACCATGTACGCTCTTTCAGCCATGCAAGAAATTGCCGTGAAGTACTTCCCAGCATTTCTTATAAATAAACAATTTCCACCATTCAGCATTCACCATGAGTTCTATGATTAAAATGTTTCACTAAATATGTACACTATAGTTCAAAAGTTTCAACAATAACTCACGATTTACTTTACATAAGTTTGAAGAACACACACATCAATGAGTTTAATATAAAAGAATACATCTATAAATATTAAAAAATAACTAAAATCCAGATATCAATATGGTGCAGAATGGCAATGTATCACAAACTCTGAAAGATGAAATTCTGCAGCAATTTTAAAGTCACTTTGCAGTTAGTTGTACATGGTGTTTCTGTTTATCAAATCCGACCAGTAGTTGATTTTTATGAAGCTTACTAGCAGATATATTCGTCTTTTGCTCTTGATTAAAATTTGCACATTCTAGAAGTATTCCATATGATACTGTTCTTTAAAAAAACATTATTTAAATATACAATTTAATTCCTCTAAAGAGAATGAATTAATTCCATTACTAAACAAGATGATAAATATTTCTTCAAATAAAGTTTAAAGTTTAAAAAAACAATCATCTGCCATTTGCTATTTCTATGAAAGACTGTCTTATTAATATTTCAACAACCCCCGGGCTTACAAAATCGAAACATGGGCAGGGTTACCTGCAGTGTAGAGAATAACCATATTAAATTTTTAACAAGAAAGATCAATCATGCATAAAGCATTGATTATGAAACACTTTCCAACTACAATGCATTTAATTTAAATTAAATGCAATTTTATTTAAACATCTCTAAAATGCGATACATTCAGGGGTAAAATTTTTAAAATTATTACAATACTACAATAATTTATTATATTTGAAAATTAAACTGAAATTAAAAGGAACTTTATTCAAATGATGTCATTCAAATATACATTGCCTGGCTCTCTATGAAAAAACAGTAAAAATTTCATTCATAAACATTTATTCTAGTCCTTTCATTCATCACAATACTACAATTTATTATACTTAAAAACTTAAAACCATGGGGTAAAAGTAATTTAACTCTGTGCTTAAAACTTTACCGAAAAAGTCTGCTATAAAATCGCCTGTTCTCTAGGTAAAATCAATGACTGTTCCATTAATATCAATTATATTGCAGACTGCAGTACTAAATAACTTTGCATTAAAGAAATTCAGGAATTCTTATACAACTCATCTTCCAGATTGATGTGTTTACAATCTCCATAAGTGAAAATTAGGCTTCATTGTTGAAGTAATCAAAGTTTGATGATCATTTAAACTCAAATATATATTGTAATTGCATTGTTTCAGAACATTGATGCACAGAATTTAAGCAAAAATAAAGCAGTTTTAGGACGGATACAACACCAAATACAAATGAAAAGGAACTTTAAAAATCACGATTTTGACACAAGATGAATGCCATATTTTATTTTGAAGTGGGTCACATGATTTCTTCATATAATGGTCACGTGATCTCTTCATATATTGGGTCTTATTATTATTTTAATTTTTATTTAAAAAACTTCTGAAGATATTTTTCTGAAATTTTTTTTATATATTTTATGTGATCATTTAAATATTTAAAACTTTCGAAGCAATTAGTGAATTTTAAATTTGCTTAAAAAATGTTTGAAAAATTGGGTCTCATAAGGTTCAATGTATTTCATTTTTTCAATCCAAAACTAATTGGGTGATATTATTCATTTATATTCCTATACACAGACAGTCTGAACAACATACTAAAATTTCATTTTGATAGTCATTTTTACGGCAGTTATCGTGCGAACAGACAGACAGAATGAACAAAGTCATAAACATTTTTCAACTATGTTGTAAAGTGTTAATAAAAATTGTTTACTATAGAAGAAAACGTGTTATGTGCTGCAATGGGGATTCAAAGCAAGACCTATAAATTTTTAATGGCATTCACTTTTACATTAAATTTTACACTTAAGGATGTTACTTTTGTAAATATTCTTAACAGTTATATTTTTACACAGTTTCAAGAGAGAAATAATACCCGGAATATTGACAACCTTTGAATTCCATAAAAATAACTCAATTCCCCTAGCAGCATACCAATCTTTGGCAAATAATGTATACCTTGCCATTTCATTGGAAATATTTCCAATGTAAAACCAATATTTGAGAAGCATTGGCGGTCAATACTATACAGGTATTGGAATTGCAATATTACGCCAATATTGGCGTTTGTTATAGTCGAAATATTTCTTATATTTAGGACATATTGACAGCCAATTCTCAAAATATTCGGCATATAATGGCAAGCAAATATTGACTAGTCCCAATATTTATCAGTATTGCCATGAAATGTAAAAATTTTAAATGTTTCAGGAAGGCGAGACCGTACAATAAATACATAATAAGAAACTGTATAATAACAATACAAGAAAAATCAATTATGCATAAAGCATTGATTATGAAACACATTCCAACTTCAATGCAATTTTATTTAAACATCTCTAAAATGCAATACATTCTTTGGTAATATTTTTAAAATTATCATACTACATTAATTTATTATATTTGAAAACTTAAAACTTCATTGAAAAAATTGAATTTTATATAAATGACGGCATTGAAATATAAATTGTCGGGTTTAAACATCTCTAAAATGTGATACTTCCTCCGTAATATTTTTAAAATTATTAAAATTATCACAATACTGAATTAATTTATTATAATTGAAAACATAAAACTTCATCGAAAAAAATGAACTTTATACAAATGATGGCATCGAAATATAAATTGCCTGGTTTAAACATCTCTAAAATGCGATACATTCCTCGATAATATTTTTAAAATTATCATAATACTAAAATAATTTATTATATTTGAAAACTTCATTGAAAACAAATGAACTTTATTCAACAGACATCATCGAAATATAAATTGCCTGGCTCTCTGCATAAAAGCAGCAATTCATTCATAAACTTTTCCCATTCCTTTCATTTATCACAATACTATAATAATTTATTTTATTTTATTTAAAAACTTAAAATCATGGAGGTACAAGTAATTTAACTCTATGCTTAAAACTTCATCGAAAAAAGCGTCTGCTTCTCTTTGTAAAATCAATGAATGTTTCATTCATATCAGTTATATTGCAGACTCCATGAGCTAAACAATTTTGCATTAAAGAAATACAGCAATTCTTATACAACTCATTCTACATCCTCTATAAGTGAAAATTAGGCTTTGTTGCAGAAATAATCAAAGTTTGATGATCATTTAAACTCAAATATATTGTAATTACGTTGTCTCAGGATGTAGATGCACAGAATTTAAGTAAAAATAAAGTGGTTTTAGGATGGATACAACACTAAATATGAATTAAAAAGAACTTTAAAAATCACGATTTTGACACAAGATGGATGACATATTTTATTTTGAAGTCAGTCATGTGATTTGTTCATATAAAGGGTGTAACTATTATTTTAATTTTTATTTTAAAAACTACTGAATATATTTTGCTAAAATTTTTTTTATATATTTTCTGGGATAATTTGAATATTTCCTAAAACTTTCAAAACAATTTGTGAATTTTAAATTCGCTTACAAAATGTTTGAAAAATTAGGTCCCATAGGGTTCAATGTATTTCATTTTTTTAACCTGGGTTCAATCCAAAACTAATTGGATGATATTATTCGTTTATATTCCCATAGGTCCCACAGACAGTCTGAACAACATACTAAAATTTCATTTTGATAAAGTCATTTTTACGGCAATTATTGTGCTGACAGACAGACAGACAGAATGAACACTTTAACTATGTTGTAAAGTACTCGCCAATCTTTCACCACATGTAATTTTTTTTTTCAATTGCTTACCTTATATATGTAACATACTAAATGACTTTGTTAATCAAAATATTCTATTAAAATATTTAATTGAATGGTCCTAAAAAGAAGCTTAAGAATATCTGTTCTTGCTATACAAAATTATCTTCATGGGCAGATCTGAAGAATAAGACATCCTGGTCCAGGTTGTAAACAAATGTACAAAAAATATGAAATTGAACTAAGATATGCAAAATAAAAGCGCTAAAATTGTATGGGACCCATACTACTTATATTCGTGAATATTAGAAGACATACTGGTGTATTAGTAGAAGATTACACGTATTACAACATATGAGTTTCTAAAATATTTTCCGAAATAAAACAGAAGAAGTAATAAATTGAAAATATTAATAATTCTATAATCTTTAAACCTAAAGGTCGTAATTCATTCCAATATATGCTAATATATGTCAATATACCTGTACTACTTATATTCTTTTAGATTAGTAGATATACCCCTGCATTTGTGGAAGATTACCTGTACTATGTGCAATATATGAGTTTCAACAATTTTTGCCAAAATAAAACAATGACATAATAAATTGAAAATATCAATGATCCCCGAAACAATAATAATGTTTAAACCTGAAGACCATAATTGATATCCAGTCAAAAATGAAATATCGGTGAAATTTATTTTATATATATATATATCTTTATTATTTAAATTGGAAAAGATTTAATAAAAGTCTTTTGCCACATACACACATTGGGTTTAAACCGTTTTCTAAGCGACATGATATAATTTTTTTCAAATAAATTGGCGGAAAATATATCATCTGCATAATGCTATCTCTAGGAAGGTTTAATTGCTTATTTTTAATTAATATCTAGACAACCCCAGGTCTTAGAAATTCAAAACATGCATTAAATTTTTAAGTGAAACTACGTATTTCAAGGCTACCCATAAAATTGCATTGAATTCAGTTCAGTCGCTCTCCTGTGGTGATGAGACAAACATACAAAACACACAGATTTTCAATTTTATATATATATATATATATATATATATACAATCAGACTATAATATATATATATATATATATATATATATATATATATATATATATATATATATATATATATAATAGTCTGATTGTTTTTTTCTTTGTCTGCTCCGTATAGCTACACCCTTAGATTAAAATTTTAAGTGTTATAAATCATATATGAAATACAGGTACTTAAGATTATATATATATAGGTAGATAGATGAATGTATAAATTTTAACAATTAATTTTGAATTACAACTTTTCTAACATGATATCAAAAACTTAGCCCATCTCGACCCAGCCAGGATGGGCTAAGGTCTGAGCCCCATTCAAATCTATAATACACAACATATTTAATGAATATAAACTTACCAAAAAGCCTTTCTCTATAACTTTATGTTCAGCATGAAGTTGAAGCTTGATTCTCAAGACCCCATCAAGAGGAGAGGTAAATGGCACCTTATTGAAATTCATAAAATAAATTACTACTAGACAAAACATAAAATACAAAATGAGAAGTTCTACACCAATTTCACATATATTAATCCTTTACTTTTTCAGATGTTCTTATTAAAAGATGGTAGCTATTGCAATATAGGCATCATAATCAAAAACTTGAAATGAAATACTCTTAAAAATGTAAACACTTTAGGTGTTTATAACTCCAAACCAAATAAATAGAACTATAAACAATTCATACTTGTTTTGCTGGAAATAAGAGTACTACTTATAAATACAAAAATAAATTTAACATTTTAAACTACTTGTTTCTCTGTTTGTTTGGGTCAAATCTTAAAATCAATTTTTGCTCGACTTCTACTGAATCAATATCCTTGAAATTTTACACACATACTTTTTTTTTTCCGGCCACACATCTTGCTACCATAAGCCTTCGGGTTGGTCATGTGGTCTGGGTTTTCAACACATACTTATTTGCGATGACAGTAAACTCAAATTTAAAGACATTGCATTACAATTTCTTTAAATTTGAGTTGATTCCCTCCTTCCCTGGAATCATGCCAAGAATGACCCATAAAAATTTCATTGTTGTGAAATAGTATTAAAAATTTTCACTTATAATATATATATATATATATATATATATATATAAGTGTAATATATAAATGCATATATAGTGAAGCCGAATTTAGGACTTTCTTTTAATTATCGTATAACAATAGGAGCGAAAATTTTTTGTTGACCATTTCACAGAAAATGACGATTCTATTTTTCGAGGATTCGCCAAATTTTAATAGATTAAAATGTTGCACTGGACAAGCTGTGCATTAAATTTCAGATCTTTAGAATGTAGAGAAGTATGCTAAAAATGCAATTTGAAAGGTTGAAGCAGACAGGCAACCATCAGTCATGATGAATTCAATGAAAGATTTTTAAAAATTTTGATTAGATATCGGATGAAAAAATTGATTGCAAAATTGCAAAAGACTAAAAGGTATACAATAAAATATAATCAAAAAAATTTTTAAGTGACATGGTTTTAGTTAAATGCACTAAGAAGAAAATAATTCTTCACTATCACAACATTCTAGGTCATATGTGACTATAAATAAAACCATAGGGCACCCATAAAGGAATTGTATTTAGACATTAACAGAATTTTAAGGAACAATAGAGTGATAGCTAAAATTTATTTTTTACTTTTTAGTGCATTTTACTAAAACTATGTAACTTAAAAGTTTTCTTATCATATTTTATTATACAACATTAGCAACCATCTTAGTAAGTTGAAGAAAAATAAAAATTTCAAGTTTTAAAGTTTGTAATGCATATATCTCAAAAACTAAAAGTGCTAGCAATGAACAAAGTGAGTAATTTGTAGCCCTTGAAAGGCTATTTAATTGAATTTTTGATTGGGTTCCCAGTTTTCAATATAATTTTATTATTTTAATATTTTGAATTATTTTAAAATGGTAGTTCTAATTTTGATATTTTAGGTACCTATGAACAATAAGCTAATTTGTAGCCATTTGAAAGTCCTACAAGGATAAATAATTGGAGTCTTATTTTACAAGGCATTATTCAAGCAAAACCATTTTGACTCAAGGAGCCAATGTCAATTTTTTTTTATATAAAAACAATTCTATTTGGAGACTTGGCACCAACTTTCTGATCTCTGCACCACTTTAAAGTATTCTTGACCTTAAATGTAAAAAATCTGATGACTTTAACAAGTTGTATTTCCTTGTATTCATATTACACAATGCACAGCTAGTCACTTTTTAGGAAATTTTGATCATTAGCTAAATATGGAAAACAGTAGTTGCTTTATTCAGGTGATCAATATACAAAGATGGTCATGCAATCAGGGCATGTGCTAAGAATTTCAAGACTATTACTATTACTCTATTAGACTATTACTATGACCATATTTGTACTAGTCAAATTTCTAAAATATTACAGAATTCCTGTATATTTAATCAATATAACTATTAAATAAATAAAACTACTTAACTAATAAAAAAAAACTACTTAATTTACATTGAAACTAAATCAATACAGCACATATAATTATTTATTTTTATTATGTAAAATTTTAATTAAAGGACTTCATGCTTCTACAGCATGGAATTTACCTTTTAATTGTTTTATAACTTTAAGCATATTTTAAATCAAGTTCTTAAAAGCAAATTGAGCAATATGGGGGGGGGGGGGGGGGGGAATCCACAAATAGCCATTAGCCAAACTTTTAAATTGAACAAAATGGATCACTGGTTAGGTTTTGCAATCGTGACTAAATTATTGTTTTCCAAATATTTTTGTCAAAATTGATTTTTTGTTGCCAATTTCCTGATTTATTCACATTTGGCGAATGCTTGGCATAGCCTATATTTAACCAGGTTTTACTATAACAAATTAAAATCAAGAAAAATAAAATCTATTTTGGAGGACATTATAAAATAGAAACAGTCTGAAACACAATTTTTGAAATAAAAAAAAATGTACTCACTTTATCAAGAGTGAACGTCTTCTTATTGCAGTTTTGTAAATTAAAGCGAGTATAACCAACAACACCAAAACTTGGTGATCTTACAGCATTGGGTCCACCTGGACTGCTTATAGCTAAAAAAAAATTTAAACAGCATATATATTACAGGTATAACATATTTTAATACAATACAAATACAGTAAAATCCACTTATAATGAGCCTGTAGTTAGTTAGATTCCATATTTAATCAGCAAATTATGAACTTTTATTTGGTACAGTGTTAATGAAAACCTGCTTTACTCATTTTACTTTTTCTACAATGCATGGTAATGCATAGAGAATGCATTACCATGTATTGAAAATTGGAACTTGAGTTTTCGACAGATCTACATGTTTCGAGACCTCTAGAATACGAAAATGCTATTTTAGCATGATATTTAGCATGATTTTAGCTCCATATTCACTCCAGTTGAAAAGGTATTTAACGAAATTTCATAAAATTTGGTAGGTACGTCACTTATGGGTTACTCGGGTGCTGATTCAATTTTGTACGATTCAGAAAGATAGAACCTGCCTTTGTGAAATGGCCATAAAAAATTGTCAAAATCTGAAAAAAAAAGACTAAATGAGCCTAAATATATAAATTAAATACATGTTTTGTACATAATGTTTAATGTTAAAACAAGATCAACCCCATTACTCTAGGATGAATTGTTCTCGAGATATTTAATATTTTCTTTTAATTTTGAAGAGTTGCTGGCATTTTAAAATGCATAAAGTTGCCAAATGAAAGAAATGTAATAAATCTGCATATGGATATATTTTCCAATACATATCTATGCTAGTTTGTGCAATTAAACTCAGCAGATTATGAAAAAGAAAATAAATTTGAGTGTAGGGAACGTGAATTGCTGTACACATTAGATATTTTAATTTGCAACATTTCATTTTCCCAGATTTATGGAGAATGTGAAAATCTAAATGAAAGTCCAAAGCAATGTTCATACCAGTTGGGTAAAATTTAATTTAATTAATAATTAACATAAAAATGTAATTGTTAATGAAATGAACAATTAAATTTCTTAATCATTATTGTTGCGAATGATTGAATGGGGTAATTGCAAAGAATAATAACAATTACAATTCTGTAATTGTTAATTGCAATTATAGTGAATCAAATGCTAAAACTTTAAGTTATTTAAAGTTTGTTTTTTTTTACTTAAGTTTATTGTAAACATATTTAAATGCTCAGGAACATAGAAAAATCATTAACCAGTTCATAAAATATTATGCATCTGTTGAAAAAATTTTTAGCAGCAGGAATGTGTGGGTGAAGATTGAATAGCACATTTCATGAAAATAATGAAGTTGTAAGGTCATGAAATCTAAGGAAATGCGAGAGCAGTTACTAAATATTTACATAATAAACAGTTATATGACTTGTAATTGAAATTGAATACAGTTACAATTAGGCATAATAATTGTCACTAATATTTTGTTCATTATATTTAATTGCATTACTTCAATTTACATTTTGATTAGGCAATTACCAACTCTGGATCATGCCCCTTTTAAGATACCAAAATTAAAAACTTCTAAGCATTTCAAATTATGAAATTTTACAAAGCTAATATTATGTATGTGGCATAAAGCAATTATCAGATGCCCAAATGACTCTAGTCAGTAAGCAAACTTCTATTTATAAACACTACACAGAAACATGATAAAATCTTACCATAGGCGGAGCTTAAGGGTACTACGCACACCTAAGCTCTGCTTATGGCAAGACGCCTTGCAATGTTTCAGGCACTATATATTGTATTTAAATTGATAGGGGCTAAAGGGGCTTTATCATGACCAAACTAAAAATCCTAGTTCCCTTTATGGGTCTTTAAATGAGATAAAGAAAAAAATCTTGACATATACATGAATGGGTGTAGAAGTAAAAAGAAAAGGTCATGCCAATTACCCTAGAAAAAGGAACAAAATGACAAAAATGTATTGTCCATATCACATTCCATAACAATTGAATTGGTGTACCTTCGCCTACAACTTTTCTTTCAAGGCAGAAGGCGATAGTAATGATGAGAAGTTTTTATGCAACAAGAGTTATTCAAAAGGAAAATAAATTAACACAAAACAAACTACTTTAAACTATTTTCATGAGATTTTAAAAACAAATGTACTGAAGCGATTTTGCAACAGAAAATATGAAAAATAACAATTAAAGAGATTGCTAGCTTTTATTTAATAATATATTTAGGATTTGCAAATGTTACACTCAGATTGGAGGGGGGGGGGGGGAAATGAACAAATGAGATTAATAATTTACATCCTAAAACACGTATGCTTTTTATTCACAATACAACTCACTACACCACTGAAAATACCATCTGCATAACATAAGAAAAAGATCTTTACACAGTAAACATAAACAAAGAGGAGGATGCTGAACTTTCAAACTGTGATACCAGCCAGAACTTAAGTTGGTTGAGACCCCCACCCCCTTTTATATGTCACTGCAGAATATATATTATAATTCAATATCACATAAAGTATAATAAAACTAGCTGCAAATTAAAAAGGAGGAACAGATGATAATTTGAGGCATTTTATTGTGTAGAACAATGGTTTTCAACAGAGGCACCTTCAGGTACCTTGAATGCTAGCAAGGTGCATTGTAAGAGGATGTAATTATTACTTTTTGTTACAAAATATATAAAATATAAGAATATTTTCAATTTCCAATACTTTTGTGATGGCCATTACACCCAGAGGTGAACCACAGAATGTAGTTGGTTAAAGATGTTATGGACTCAAAAAGGTTGAAAACCATGGGTCTAAAAAATAAACGAATAAAAACTAAATTGCACAGTTGCAGATTTTAAGTTTTTTTTTTAATAAACTGTAAACATATTGAAGTCTCCCCTATTATTAATAAGGGATACTATGAAAATTTAAAAGTTTCTTCAAAATTTTAACACTGCAGACCTATACATAGGTTGCTTTATCATTGTGAAAAGTTTAGTACTTCTATAATTAAAAGTATGACCTATAGAGTGTCACAAACAGGTTTTGGTAAATTTGTACTGCAAAAGCGGTTATGTTTGCTTCATATCATATATTCAAATTCTGTGTCAAAAGTATTACAGGTTCAAAGATTATTTTACTATAACTTTATACAAGATATTATAAAAATATATTTGATTTCCCTTACCAGGCATTAAAATTTTACCATCACCTTTTCTTCCTTTAGGTGTGAGGCGCATTTTACTGTGTTCCTAGAAAAAGAAAAATGGGAATTAAAAAGTATCAAAATAATATAAATATTACTAGAATTATTATTTTTAAATACATAATTATAAAAAATGTTTATATAAATGTAGCTTCAGTTTAGTAATGAAAGTATCACAGTATTTTAAGACTGGCAAAAAAGAACAACGCAAAACCATTAAAATTCTCTAAATTTTGATGGAGTTCTAGAACAAATGGGTTAATAGTACAGTATTATGGACTTTCCTTGCATTTTGAAGTCCACCACATTGACTACAATTTCTGTATTTTGGAGCATGCCAATTTTGATCTAAATTTGATAAAAATTTAGATTTTAACAACCGAGCATGCAGTTTTGTAAAATGTAGTCACATGATCTTCTAAGCATACAATTTACAAAATTTGCTGCAAATCAGATAAAAATTAGGATATTTCAAAATGTGCATGTAGAACTTAAGCATCGAGCAGGTGTACTACTCGAAATTTAACTTTCTTTTGTTAGCTACTCATATCAAGTTATCATAGCATACTAAATTTTGTGTGAATCAAAAAAAAACTCTAATTACCATAATGTAGAGTTTCTTTTTCTCTAAATTACTAGCTGGGCATGCCAAGCAGAGATTGCCACAAAGAATTTTTTGAGGAGCAGTTTTATTCTTTTCCTAAAATTTGAGGAGTATTTTTATAAAGTGGGGAGTAATTAAAAAAATAATAATGGATAATAGTATAAATCACTTTTTTATATTTAAAAAAAAAACATTAAAACATATGTCGACAAATGTTTTTCTGCTTTTATGGAATGACTGCTCTGTTTCTCTTATTTCGAAAAATGCTTATTTTGTACCTGAAACTGTTTGACATCCTTAAATTTTTGTTTTATGGTATTTTACTAATGGAGAATTCTATCTCCAAATTACATAGTTTCAAAGATGAGGAAATAATCAAGATAAATTAGTAGGATTTTGAAATAGTTCAGCAGTTCTGCTATTTAGGATCTATTTTGATGGAAGAAAATTCAAACTAGATAGAGTTTAAGGTGTGGAAGACCTAGACCACCTGACTCACCCTAGGGTATGAGCAGCAAGATGAGCAGCCGGAAAGAGAGTTTAACGTATGCATTGCTGCAGGATATATATATTATTTCTCATTGTTGAGACTAGAAATATTCTGTGGTCTCTAAAAACTTAAAATTAAGAATACATAAAACCACTATTAGAACAACAGTTACCTAAGATACATGGACATTGACTCTGGCTGATATAAATTCCCTTTTAATTTTGGAACATAAAATTTTGAAGAAAATCTTTGGCCATATCACTTAGAATAATATGTGGCATATTAGAACAAATGTAAAACTGGAGGAGTTATTTGAACAACCTAACATTTTAACTATGACTACAACGGCGAGAATCACAGATGACTGCGGCATACGGAGGGAATAGATGCCAATGTATGTGTAAAGAAACTATTTAATGGTAAGCTTAAAGGTAGGAAAAGAGCAGGAAGATCATGATAAAAGAGGTTGAACTATGTGGATGAAGATCTACACTAGACTTGGAGTAAGAGGTTACAGAAAGCTGAAAAGAGATCGGAATGGAGTGCTTTTGTGCAGGAGGCCAGAGCCCTTTAAGAGCTGTAGAGCCACAGTGTTACTGTTGTAGATTTTTATCCACAAATAGAAATATATTTCATATTTATTAAATTTATCTAATAGTCAATGCTTTATTATTATATTTACCAATAAAATACATTTATACTATTTGAAAAAATAGTACAAACAAATTTTATTGATGGACAAGATTTCATATGGATTATTTTCATTAACAAAATAAATTATCACAGAAGTGCGGGCTAAAAAAGATCAGTTGCATTGCATAACAAGATATTGAAGATTTTTATTAACACTTTACAACATAGTTGAAAGTGTTACTTCTACATTGAAGTGTTTATGACTTTATTCATTCATTCTGTCTGTCTGTCTGTCCATTAGCACGATAACTGCTGTAAAAATGACTATGGGACCTAATTCTTCAAATATTTTTTAAGTGAATTTAAAATTCACAAATTGTTTCAAAAGTTTTAGGAAATATTCAAATTATCCCATAAAAAATAAGAAAAAAATTTCAGCAAAATATATTCAGTAGTTTTTTAAATAAAAATCAATATAATAATTACACCCTTTATATGAAGAGATCACGTTCCACACTTCAAAATAAAATATGGCATCCATCTTGTGTCAAAATTGTGATTTTTAAAGTTCTTTTAATACATATTTAGTGCTATATCCATCCTAAAACCACTTTATTTCTGTACATCTACATTCTAAAACAACGTAATTACAATATATTTGAGTTTAAATGATCATCAAACTTTGATTATTTCTACAGTGAAGCTTAATTTTCACTTCTAGAGAATGTAAATACATAAAGATGTAAGATGAGTTGTATAAGAATTGCCAAATTTCTTTAACACAAAATTATTTAGCTCTTTGAGTCTGACATCTGATATTAATGAAACATTCATTGATTTTACATAGAGAACAGATTTTATAGCAAACTTTTACGATGAAATTTTAAGCATAGAGTTAAATTACATTTACCTCCATGGTTTTAAGTTTTTAAATAAAATAAATTATTGTATTGTGATGAATGAAAGGAATGGAATAAAAGTGTATGAATGAAATATTTACAGCTTTTACACAGAGAGCCAGGCTCAATTCCCTTCGCTGCCCAAACTGCCACCGCGTTCACACAGATTACGATCACATTAAACATGTGGGTTCATAAGTCCTTCCGAGAGGTTGGTGGTAGGGGAAGGAGGGTAAGGGCCCTGTTGATGCCTCCCCCACTGGGTTCCGATCTAAATTGGGTGGCTCTTCCCGGCAAGTCAAACAGTTACCTTACACCTTTCTTGCAGGTCGAACGGTCTGAATCTCAACAACAACAACAGAGAGCCAGGCGATTTATATTTCAATAACGTCATTTGAATAAAGTTCATTTTTTTTAATGAAGTTTTAAGTTTTCAAATATAATAAATTAATGCAGTATTGTGATAATTTTTAAAATATTACCTCTGAATATATCACATTTTAGAGATGTTTAAATAAAATTGCATTGCAGTTGGAAAGTGTTTCATAATCAATGCTTTATGCATGATTGATCTTTCTTGTTAACATATCAGTGCAAATTTTAAAGCAAGCTTTTAATAAAGAAATAGCATACAATAAGATGAAAATTAAGAAAATTAAATGTACAGTAATTAAAATATAAGGAAGTAGGAAAACTTGAAAAAAAAAAAAAGCTCATTTTATTGCTGCAAATATTATGTATGCACAGGTAAAATTACAATGAGTAAATATTTATTTTGATGCATACCATAAGCATAATTACATATTTTGGCAAACTCTGATGTCAAGATAATCCATTTTCCACAAGTTACTGACTCGCAAATATACATTTCTCTTCCCATAAGCTCCTGGCTACATTGTGCATGTAGAAATGTAAACACTGAAATGTAAACACGTTGTTGTTGTTGTTTCAAATGACCTCCTGTAATCGATATCAAGGCCGACACAGGACTAGTGATGCAGGAAAGAACAAATAAGACAAGACAAGAGAACAAAGTTTATTACGGACAAGCATCACTGACGAAGGTCTGAGGGTGTGCAGCTTCACATTTTAGATGAGGACCCAGAAGGCGGAAGACTGACTTGCCTCGATAAACATCTATGCCTTACTCAGAATTCGAACCCGAGCTCATCGGACAGCAGCCGATGACGCTATCCACTTCACCGCCTAGGCAACATAAACACATTGTGCATGCTATGGAATTTAGAAGCACATGTGTACACCATACAAAATACTTTCAAATTTATAACTAATTTTAGAGATACTTCTCAGACCAAATACGAATCTTCCCTTTCTTTGCTACTTCTAATAAATTTGCCTATTTTGGAACTTAAAATTCATTAATATTTTTACTTCTTTAAATATATATATATAAACATATATATATATATATATATATATATATATATATATATGTAATAGTCTATTTATCTAATTTTATTACTATGATTCACATTGAAGGTTTGCAAAGTAGTTTAAACATTTATCTATGCAAATACATTTTATTTTCATCCAAAAAACATAAATTCATTTAAATCTAAAGTAATACTTTACCATAAACTGACAGACAATCACGAATCAGTCAATCACAAAACATGGCTATGGAATGAAATATTTCAGAAAATATTTATATGAAAACATAGACTAACTACTTACAAAATATTGAGTGGACAAAAGAAAAGGTCAATATTAATTATGCTACTACAAAACTACCATGTTGGTACTATTTTAATGTTATTATACGGTTCTCATGAGACTATGTTTTCTACTTTCAATTTATGTTATGTCAAAGCTTCAGCGCTCAAAGTAATTGTTTATGCATTTTTTTTAACTTGATATTTAAACTTAACTACCCATTTTTAAAAATGGACATTTTTGAAAATTAGAAACAATTAAGTGGGAAACAATTAAGTGCGGTTTTCAGGTGGATTTGGGCTATTTTATGTTGAGCAGTTCAGGCTCAGGATAAAAATATATAAAGATTGAGCTCTAGAACTCATCTCTAACAGTTACCACTTTGTTGAAAAGTAATGAGTACAGCCCTCTATTAACACTGAAAATAATTGTCCGAGATAATGCAATTACTGCCAATTTTGCACAAAAATAACCAACCTATTATAGACCTGTAACCCATTATTAAGAAATCACAGCTAACAACTTACCCTTTTAATATGATACTTCTTTTCATGAGGTAGATCATCTTTCTTAGTTTGCTATAGAAAAAAAAGCAGAAATAAAATAACTATTTTTTAATTTAAAAAATTACTAGTTAAAAATTTCTCAAATGTGACAATTTACATTTATTAGGTACCTATACAAAACCAAGTCAATACAAATCCAGCATAGCAATGCAGTTGTATTGACAGATCACTTTACGCTACAATGACATTTTGTAATGATACAATAACTTCCGATACCAGGGTTGCCACTCTCCAGAGAATATGAAATTCCCTGACTTTTCCAGGTTTTCCAGATAAATTCCAGGTTTATAAAAAACAGCGCAATAAACTATTCAGTTAACCTAGGCTTACACGTATACCTTTTCTCTGTGTTTTAACATAGAGAATATAATATTATAATTGGGAATATATTAATTGGAGTGTAAATATTAAAATATTTACACTTCAATTAAAAATTTGTTACAAATTGGGACAAATAAATAATATTTGACATACATATACAAATAAAAAAAATCAATTGCTTTGGTAAATTAGACAAATCATGTACACTTGTTATAATAAATGTGGTAAAATAAATTAACACCAAAAATGTTAATATACAAGTTATGTGATAGTGAGTGAATATAGTATGTAGAAAAAATATTATTTTTGGAGATTTCTTATTTTGTCTTCAATTAGTGCAGCTTCTTTTTGAGCACCTACCATTATTTTGCTTTTCTTCCATTCTAAACTTTTCAGTTCTAAAGCAACACATTTTCGACTGTCTTCCAATTGTTTTTTATTACTTTCTGCTTCTTTCTTTCTTTGCATAGTATCAATGTACCTGGAATGTACACATTTTACTGACTGAATCATGGCCTTTGTTATATCAATTGCTTCAACTCCCCCAGCATTGTTTATTGCTCCATAAACTTGTCTTAATGCTACAAGGCTTTCTTCTGTTTGGTTATCAATAATGCATTCTGCATTAATGGAAAATCCCCTTTCAAGAAATGAATTACCATGTGATAAAATGGAAAGCAATTTTATAAAAAAGGTCAAATCACTAGAAGCTTGTTTTAGATGCAGTATACTAATCCAATGATCGTTAAGCCTTGTATCACTTCTTTTGTAAGATTTCATCATGTTTACTACTGAAGGCTCATTGAATCATTTTCGGAACTCTTGATGAATGCTGTCAGCTTTTAATCCTGATATCCATTTTTTAGAAACCAATATTTCTAGACATGCTGACAAACGCTCAATCGCCAAATCATTTTGAAGAAAAACTGCAGGATCAAGAAACGACATTGCTTTAGTCAATGGAAATCGTACAGGTGAACGCTCAAAAAGTTTATGCACAAATCTTTGATATGCTTTAAGACATGAATTGTTGTATTTTCAAAATGTCTATATTCTTTTTATTTTTTATCTTTCTCAATTCATCTTTTAAAGGAAAACTAAGGGTCACTTCAGAGGCTGGGATCAAGTTATCTTTTTCAAGACCATCAATTTTGTAAAGACATGAAGCATTTTTGTCTAAAACACAAGGTTTTACAAATCTCACCAAAAGTGACTGTGCTATAGTTGTCACAGATTCATAAAGAAATGGTGCAAGTGGTTCATTAAATTTCAGGACAATAAATTATAAAACAAAAAATATATAAAGGTTTTATCCCGTGAAAATTACTTTATAATGAAAACAAATATTTATGTTTGGTAAAACACAGGTTTTCACTAAAAAAAGTAATAAATATTGATCTTTAATAAATATATATATATATATATATATATATATATATATATATATATATATATATATATATATATATAGAATTATATTCCTACTAAAATGGTTTCCTTTTTATTTGCCTAAATCATTGCTTTAATACCACTTTTGGGAAATATCCCTTCACAGAGTGAGTTCATGCTACCCATTTTTCAAAATAGAAAAATTTGTATTATGCAAATATAAATAAAAAACTAACCTTAATAATTAGCCATAATAAGAAAATAAACTAGTTTAGTCGATCTAATATGCAACATTTAAATGATGGAGATGGATGGAAAAAGATACTAACGTACTCTCGGCAATTCACGCGATGTAACTGAATTGCGCAATCGCACTGTTTATGCGAAAATAATTAAGAAATCAACCATAATAATTAATCAGAATATGAAAATAAGCTAGTTTAGTCAATCAAAAATGCAATATGTAGAAGATTGAAATGGATGGAAAAAGATATCATTGTACTCTCGGCGATTCATGAGAATAAACTGAATTGCGCAATCGCAGTGTTTATGCGAAATTAATGAACAAAATAACATTTTAGCGATTTATGCTGAATTAGACAACCTTTGAAGAAGTATATTTATTACTTTCATAAAATAAGCGATCGATATTTTAATTTACATTACACGCGGCCGTAAATCTCCGTTAATTTCATTGGCTTTACCCTGCATTTTATTATGGATTTACTACGATCCCGGGAATGGTAGAAATCAGTGCTAAAAAAGTGGAAAATCGGTGTTTCCGAGGAATTATAGTATGTCTGGTTAATTGATAAATTTCAAACAAAAAAAGCCGGAGAATTTCGTTAGTAATCCGGAGGCCGGAGAAGTAATGAAAAATCCGGAGTCTCCGGCCCCGGAGAGTTGGCACGTCTACAATACTCTGAAGCCAGCAAAATGCACGGTACTAGGCAGCGCCGGCGCCGCGGCGTCAAAAGTTGGATGGTTGGTTTATTGGGTTGAAATACGCGTTACGCCTAGCCTAGACGGCGGCGGGCGGCCAGAAATGTTTGCGTTCATCGAGCTAATAACTGGTTTTTCCGATCCTTGATCTTTTGAACAATCGTTCTTAGTACACATCGTGAATTTTATTTGCATTATTTAAATTTAAAAAAAAATTCCAGATTTCCCGCGAAATTCCCTGACTTTTCCCGGTTTTCCCTGACTGTTTTCAAATTCCCTGACATTTCCCGGTTTCCAGGTTGAGTGGCAACCCTGGATACATACTGTATAAAAAATAATGTACAATTTGGGATCCTACATTTTTTTTCCAATGATTTTTTTCATTATTTTAAAAAAAATTATAAGTGATGATTTGGTTCTTAAGTTGGGATTCTGCATTTAAATTAGTCACATTCATTAATCTAATGTAATAATCAACATGCATTTAAATTATATTATAATTATCTTTCAAATATCATAGTGTGTTAAAATAAAAGTTATCCATTAGTTCCTAATTTAATCTTTGTATAATCCAACTTTGAAATTATAAAATGCAAAACTCAGAAAATTTAATTATTTTTTAGTCAGAATATTTATGACATTGATACAAAACAGAATCAATACAATAACGAGCAATATTGATACAGTATTGATATATCACTAAACAATATGTATCGATCACCATATTGTTACACAACATAAGCTTGTCTATATCACAAATCCTGGGCTACTTGGTATATAGTCAAGGTGCCCAGCTTTTACAACTGGGATATAACTGTATAACTGTTCTTATAATTTCAGTTTACTAAAAATTTAAAGTTTGTAGAACCCTCAAAGAACAAATGAACATAGGCTTCATACTCAAACTTAGAAATGAAAACCCCGAGTTTTCCAAAAGAATTTTCATGAACTTCCAGAGTCAGAATAGCAACATTTTGTATATCTAAACAATTCATTTAGAGATATAAATAAACATTTAGTAACCAGCAAAAAATTAAGATGGAACATCAACAATTTTAATGATAAAACAACCATGAACACAAAGTTCCAAAATCAAAATTTCAGTGTCAAATACAATAGGGAAAAGAATACTTACAAAAAAAAAGTGTAAATCTTTCAAGACAAAAGTCTCTTTTTTATTTAGTTAATTTTTACAGGACATTTCAATAAAATAGATAATTTCTTTTCCAAATTGTACTAACATTTAAACAAAATAGGGTTACATTAAGAGACTTTATTATCAATTTTCGGGTAGTTTCTAAGCTGGGTTGAATACATACATAGCAAACATACACAAACATCATATAACAATTTGTGTATTTAAGTGCCCACATGTATAAATCCATCAAAAACTTTGCAATACCATTCCAACACATTTTCCCTATACATTATTATGTATGACAGGGAAATTAATTAATAAATACTAGTAAAAAAAAAGTCAAATTTGATATGTAATATGACACATAACAAGATCAAATTTTGGTGCATGTATTGACAATGAAATGTCATTACATGGAAAGCAAATTGAGAAACAATATTTATTTTCTTTCTAAATCAAATAGACGGAGTTACCCCACTTTAAATACCTTTATTTTTGTATTGATGACTCATAGCAATAGTTTCCTTTGCTCATTTGTGCAACATTATCTTTTTTAAATAACATAAGTATTAGTCTTTTCATGATAACAAAAGTAGAAAGGACTGTTGGTTAAAATCTAATCAAATATTGCCCTTCAAGACAGAAATTAACATGTGATCCAATTTAAAATTCAACTGCAACATGCACACCTACACAGGCCAGGCACTTTCATTTTGTTTGTATTTTTACATTTAATTTTAGCAGAAATCTTGGATGCACTATAAAATTAGAGGATCGGACAATCCTTAGACTTTCCATGTACAGCAAGTGGGACATTCAACCTCTGAGCCAAACTATATACATTTTTAAAAAAATTTACATGAACATAATATATGCAGCATATTACCCAAATTTGGTTCAAATTACTTTAGCGATTGTTGAGATAAGAGTTGCTAATTTTGCCAAAACTTGTTTTATAGCTAAACTACACATTTTTTTTTGGATTTTTATTTTGTATGTGTGTGTATTCACATCTAGCTAATATATGCAATATACCACCCAAATTTGGTCCAAACCGCTTTAGCGGTTTTTGAGATTATAGAGAGCTACCAATTTTGACAAAATCATGTTTTATAGCTAAACTGAAAACATTTTTCAGAATTTTTTTTTTTCATTCACATTTAATATATAAAACTTTCCACATAAATTTGTTCTAAATTGCTTCAGTGGTTTTCGATATCATGAACAACCACTTATTTGACACCTACAGACCCACCCACACATCTATAAAAGTCTATTTACATAAGAACCTCACAGATGCATTTATAGTGAAAACTCGACTTGTAATTAAATCAAGATCACCATACTTTTCTTAGGCTACATCAGTTAAAGTAAAAAGAATACTTAATCCACTACTAAAAGTATATCTATCACGAAAAGTTATGTCACAATCACCATACATTTCTCTAGCTTAGTGCAAGGTAAGTAAAACTTATAGAAGTAGAGCCAAACACTAATACTTACCAAAGCGTAAACTTCAAAGACAACGGAGAAATCAGCAGGCAAGTTTTGCAACTTAATGTGATTTGTGAAACACAGGGCTCCGTCGCTCACTTTGTCGGTAGTGGACATCATTTGAGTCACTATGACTTGTGCTCCATGACGAATAAGGCACAAAAAATAATGAACAGTATCAGCTACAAAAAGAAACATGTTACTGAGAAAAGGAGGAATGAAAAACAAGTAAATATAATTACTTAGAATAGCATGACATGTTTACATAAATCACTCAATGACAAACAATTGGGTTCCAAATGCTTTTAGTAAACTAGATTCTTCTACAATGTAGAACTGGAGTTATACAAAGTGATCAAAAAGTGATGCATATCAAATTTTAAAATTATATAATGTACCAAGAAAGAAAAATAGTACAATTTTTTTTTTTTTCAGTCAGGTGGCACTAATATATCCTCAAAAATATATCAGAAATATTAAGTGATGTTTTTAATATATAAGCCGATAAGTACAGATGGGGGAAATGGAACACTTTAGGACAAAGCCCACCTTAGGACAAGTTAAATTTTAAAATCAGGTTTGAGGTTAAAATCTTATTGTTTTATGTACTACTAGATGGCTCTCATGTTGTGTTTTAAAACTAAATTGTAATTAGGTAATAATTTAAACTTTTTTGATTTTTAAAACAGTGAAAATACTTCTATGTAAATTTTGTAGAAACTAACAGTGAAACTAAAATATAATTTATTAAAATAAAACTACATATCAAAGGAACAACATATTTATTTGAAATGGCCATTTTACACGTCATTTCACGAGTTAAGCCTGAAAGCCTGGAGACCTACTGGTTCACCAAGTTTCTGGCAAAATTTAATGCATATCCTTTGATCAACTCGTTCTTACAGCTTGATGTGTTTACATTCTAGACACATGAAAGTTAGGCTTCGTTGTACTTTGATCAAAGTTTGATGATCATTTATACTCCAAAATATTGTAATTGCGTTGGCGTAGTATATTTAGGAAGGATGCAACACTAAATATAAATTAAAAAGAACTTTAAAAATCATGATTACGGTCCCTGTGGATGCCTCCCTCACTGGGTTCTGGTCTAAATTGGGTGGCTCTTCCCAGCCGTCCAAACAGTTACCTTACACCTTTCTGGTAGGTCGGACGGTCTGGGTCTCAACAACAACAAGATGGATGCCATTTTGAAGTGGGTCACGTGATGTTTTCATATAATATGGGTGCTATTATTACTTTAATTTTTATTTACAAAACTACCGAACATATTTTGCTGAAATTTTTTTCATATATTTTATGGGATAATTTGAATATTTCCTAAAATTTTCGAAGCAATTTGTGAATTTTAAATTCGGTTAAAAAATGTTTAAAAAATTAGGTCCCATAGGGTTTAATGTATTTCATTTTTTCAATCTGGGTTCAATCCAAAACTAATTAGGTGCTATTATTCATTTGCATTCACATACGTCCCACAGACAGTCTCAACAACATACTAAAATTTATTTTTGATAAAGTCATTTTTACAGCAGTTATCATGGGAACAGACAGGCAGATAGAATGAACAAAGTCGTCAACACTTTTCAACTATGTTGTAAAGTGTTAAAAAATGAAAACTCGCTCAGAAAGCTATTTTTTAAAAAAAAGTTTGAAAAAAAAAGTTCAAAATATTAAATTATTGAAATTATTTTTATATATTCATAATCTGAACCATATTTTCGACAAAACAAGAAAACTTATTCACATTTCCATATATTAGTTTTGGAAGTATAAGCCTACAAAGTGTTTACATTTTTCACAATGCTCCGTTTTTCTACTAGAGGAATCCCAACCATAGATTTTATTCATGTCAAAATTCAACCATTCATTTCAATTTCTCCGTACATTATGATTTAAAAATTCAAGTTGCACAACTGTTTGAACACCCTGTATTGGTTCCCAACCAATTTCACAATTCATATTTATGTCATGAGTATTCTGTATAGCAGTGGTTGGTTTCTTCTCAAAACATCCTGGCATGGTAGTTTTTCTAATACTTTCCAATACTCAATTATAGTAGAGCAAGGAATTTAAAATAGAATTTAAAAATTAGCATGATAGATTAAGGATGCATATTCAAAATACTCATTGAAGTAAAAATAAACCAAGCTTTTTCTAAATAATAAAAAAAAAAACCAAAAAAAAACAAAAAAAAAAAAAAAAAAAAAAAAAAAAACTTTACTTTCAGATACCGGCTACATAAATAATAAACACAGAATTTTAATTTTTTTTTTAAATGCTAAAGATATGTGAATTAAGTTGCCAAGGATATATGTTTTAAAATTTTGGATTACTAGCAAATAAAGTTGGAAACCACAGATATAAAGTAAATATAGTACAAAATTGAGAAAACCCAAAGTAATAAATGATTTCAAATTATTGCAAATACCAGTATTTTAATATTTTTTTTCGCATTTTGATTAAGTTAATAAAGTTTAATTTACCACATTGTTGAATAAGAATGATAAAAATAATAGATCATAACGTAACAGCTTGCATGTATAAATAGAAGAATGATAAAATTAAAAAAAAAAATAAGATTTTTGATATTTAAATTTTGAGAAAACAAACAAAATAATAGTGCAATTATTAAAATATTCAAAAATTAAAAAAAAATACATACTTCCCCTTCCTTCAAGTTGAGAAGCCATGAATTCCCGTTTGAGAGGTAGCTGCATATCAGTAATAATTAAAGTGCCTTTGCCATCAGCAACATTCTCCCCTTGAGCACCACAAGTCTTAAAACGAGAAATCTCATTCAAGAGTGCTTGACGTTTTTGTGCTGGGAAAAAAAATTGACCATAGTGAATATATGTAGCATTTTAGCAGGGAATATTAAAATATACTTGAAGAATCAATAAATCAAAGAATAATCTACATAAACAAATGAAAACAGTGCTTAGCTCGTATATTTCTATGAAGATGTGGTGGGTTTGTCCAATTTTTTTCTTAAATCCAGAAAAAAAAAATTATGACAAAAATTTTTTATGAAAAATTCAAAAACTCTTGGCAGAAAGCACTTAGCAAATTGCCCATTCTTGTGTTGCTCTTAGCAACTTTTTTTGTATCTGATTGAATGCTTTCATGAATTTCATTAATTTTAAACTTAAAATTGATAAAACATATGTGAAGATATATATAACACTCGAAAATGTACCTGGTGTTGCTTCGGATTTAAGATGGAAACCTCTGATTAAAATTACAATGGAACATACACAGAATTCCCTGAAAACCGAACAATGCTTTTACTATACACTTGTTTGGAATAAAACCTAAATAACTGGCAGCATGGGAATAATACATCCTAAATAAGTGTGTGGGGTGCATGCAATCTGAATACATGGCTTTCGTCAGCTCAAGTTAAAAAGTATAGTCTTTGAAACAAAGCTCTAGCATAATTAAAAGTTGAGATTCACAATGATCAAACTAATACATTTTGTCTTACTTTCTCAGAACCCTGATTGAGATAACAAAACAGCACAATGATTAATTAAGAATGAAGAGGGTAAAACACCCTGTAGACAACAGATGACACAAAAGAATGTGCAGACAGACAAGCATCTTTTGTTATGTAAAATTATATTTATTTTCTTTAACTAACATACTCCCCCACCCCACCCATATTATGTAAATGGTCACATTTAAAATTTTCAAGTCATAATTTCTACATTTGTAATTTTATATATATAAAACAAATTCCTTCTCTTTATATATATACTTTGTGAAGAATCTTTTCTTTTACATTTTTTATTTTAAAAAGGGTTCCTTTTTTTCTAACATGGAATTTTTAATAGGAATTTTAGTTAAAATAAGAACCTTTACTCTCCTTTACCTCAACTCTTTACCCAGAAACTATTAGTAGACATCTTTTACTGCATTACAATATACAACATTTCATTGCAAAAAAAATATGTATGTACAAACTTACTTGCTATTAATAAAAGTCTTTCTCCTTCAACTTGCTCGGTAGAACCTGAAAACTCAGCAGTTGCACTGCAAAGGTTCAGAGCTTGACTAGTTTGGCTGATGACAGTTTGTTGTCTTAAGATTTCTTCTTGTAGAGCCTAATAATTATAAACAAGGTATTTTTTTTTCACATTTCTGTATTTTAATTAAAAGGGTTCTTACTTAATTTTAAAATCATCTGAGTTTGCAGAGGAATTTTTAGTAAAAGTCCAGAGTTTGAATTTTTGTACAAATATAAATCTCTAAATGTCAATAAATTGAAACAAAAGTTTGAAATATTAAAGAAGCAATTTAAAAAAAGTTTATATTCTTCAAGTAATAACAGTAGTGTATTTTCCTAAAAAACAGCTCTGCAAACACCACATGGATAACAATGCACTAGAAAAAAATCCAAAGATAAATGGAAATACTGCAGCAAATCTATGTAAATAAAATTGAAAATTCATCTATTTGCATGCATGTCCCATCATCACAGAACGGTTGAACAGAATTTCATGAAATTTTGTGGACAGTCATAAAATAGCTCAACTTAAAATTGAGTCCATGTTTCAAGTTTCTAGGACCAGGGGTTGTCAAGATATTAATGGAAATCAACCACCCATAAAGATAGCATTATATAAACAATATTTTTGCTGCAAATTTATGTGGCGAAAAAAAAGGATATAATATTGCTAAGCAATGGAATTAAACCCAATGAGTTTATACAGCAGATGATTTTTATTAAATCTTTTCCAATTTGAATGATTAAGGAATTTATATAACAATACATTTTATTGGAATTACATTTTTGATATCATTCAGATTGAAAAGTTACAAGGATTATTGATATCTTCAATTTCTTAAGTTATCCATTTTATTTTGGCAAACATTTTTCAAACTCATATATGAAGGTTAGCTAATTGTTGAAACAGAATAAAAATCGTATGGGTATATCTTCTAATATCACATTTCAGCACTTTCAATTCAGCATATTTCGATCCAATTTAATATCTTTTGTAAATTTGTTTACAAACAGGACCAGGTGTTTTATTCTTTAGATATGTCTGTCAAGACAATTTTGTATACCAAAAAAATGATATTCTTATACTTCTTTTCTGGAGAATTGAATTAAATTAAATTAAGTATTTTAACAGAATGTTTTGAATAACAATATCATTTAGAATACTATAGGAATCGGTACATAATTGCAAATTTTAAGTTTCTTTATACATTTTGTATGAAAAACAGGTTTATTGCTTGTATCGATATAATATCGATATAATATCGAATAACATCGATATTCACAGAACTGACTGATTAAGTGAGGGAGGCATGATCAAAATTATCCAGCACTTCCGCTATAGCTAGAATCATAATTTTGGTGTCATTTGATCTGTCTTGGTTGGCTTTGAGACCAAGGGGAAAATAAAACTTTCCAAATATTCAAATTAGGGGTGACAGTGCAAAGGAATAATAATAATATTAATAATAAACCACTTTGCTCAATTATAGTGCACTTCTACTCGATTCAGAATATTGGCTTTAGTCTCATTCAATTGGCCTCAGATTTAAGATCCACAGAAAATAATCCTCGATATACTTTTTGTATATGTTAAGTAAATTGCTTCACAATAATTAAATAATTTTGTCATGTAAAAATGATATTCAAGATATTCACAAATCAGAAGTAATAAAAATGTTCTTTTGCTACCAATTGGAAAATTAAACAAATCATTTTTTTATAATTAGAAATAAGATTCAATATATTTTCTCATTTAACATGTTAACAGAATTATAAAATATGCTTCCTTTTATGTTTAAATCTGAAAGTGTTTTTGATACTCAGCAACTTTTATCAAGCATATAGGTATCACATTTAATGACCACTTGCCGTCTGGAATGCATAACGTTGGGGTCGAAATAGATATTCAATAAATACAAATTAATTACTGATAATTAATCAGTCATTCCTACAAGTTTCTTAAATGAGAGCTGGCAAAAAGTCTCAATTGCATAAATCTAATGCTCTGATTTACTATGGCTGAATTCATCACAGGGGTACATCATAGGCAAATCAGTGAGGAGTTGCCATGCTTGGAATAATTATCACTAAAGTACGATTTATACCTGCTTAAATTTTTATATCTACAATATCAGATATAAATCAGATATCTGTAATATCAGATATAAATCAGCTATTTGCAATATCTGTAATATTAGACAATCTGTAAAATGAGTATTCTCTACTAATTTCTGGATTAAACAATAATTTAAAAATTATGTAACAAATAAATTTCTAAAGAATGATGTGCAAGTGCAAAAATACAATTATTTTTAAAAATTTATTCACTATTATATTTATTTAATTACAATTTATTTTGGATTTTTTAAAGCATGTAAAACTTTTGCACAATAAACATACATATTGTAGAAAAATTTTCTTAGTTTGGAGTTGGCATTTAATATAAAGTACTTACAGATATTATAAACATTAAATTGTACTTTAAAAATAAAAACCACCAAAACATTTTTTTGGACACAAAAGTCTTTTATTAAAATCTACTTTTTACGACTCCTTTTTACAATGTTACAACATTACATGAGAGTGTAATCTATGCACATGAAATCACACTTATTTGAAAAAGTAGCTATGAATAGTAAAGATGATGCAACTTAGTGCTGGTACTAGGTTAATGTACAAAAGAAACGAAATTATGGTAGCATGTTCGACCGAAATTCCTATTGACAGAGAATTTTTATTGAAAAATCCCTAATTTTAGGGAATTCTAAAAAAAATGGACAAAAGTCGGGAGATTTTCATTAAAATTTGGGAAAACGGGAGAAATCATCAAGTCCAAGCATTTTCTGGAAAAACCAGTAGAGATGGCAGCTATGTCTTAATTAATAATATAAAAAGTTTACCAGAATACAGTTTAAATACAGTTTTAGAAGTAAAGTGGTTTTGAGGGAAGGGCAGAAAATAACCTTCGTCAGGACAAACAAGAAGTGCAACCTCACTTATTCAAGCAAGATCGGCATCTGAGGTAAAATAGCATACATAGCTGAAGGTAGGAGAAAAGTTGCCAGCACCGTGAGGAGAAATGAGAGATAGGATACTAAGGTAGTAAAAGAGTAGGTATGGGAGGCAGGATACAGCAAATAAATACTGAAAATACAAAGGAAAGAACAAATAGCAGAAAATAATGAATGAATAAGAATAAAACATAAAGGTAAGAAAATGGATACTAGAGCAAAAAAGAACAACTGAATAGTGAGTACCCCCCCCCCCCCCCAAAAAAAATGGTAGTGAAAAAACATGAGATGCTTAAACCAGCTGTAAAATACAAACAATCGAAATAAGTAGGAAATAATTGAAAACAATGGGAAAATAATTAGGAAAAGCAGAAATGAAAGCAAAAAATAATAATGAAGCAACCGGTTTGAAAGGTTATATAAGCTAACTTCATTAAATAAAAGTGCAGAAAAATAACTGAAATCCAAAAACGGAAGACAAAAATCAAAAATGTATACAATGACGCAAACTGGAGTGGAAAATTAAACCAGAGATTTCGGAGCAGAAGGGATGAAAGGGCAACAACCATTAACGAGGGATTTGATTGAGAAACAAAAACTTTCAAGAAAATCAAGGAAATATTGAATTAAAAAAGTATATTAAGATTAACGGAATTAGGAGTAAATTGAATTAGGAGTATTAATGGAATTAGGAGTATGGAGGATTAATGCTCTTAAATTATGAAAAGTAACAATATGTTTATATACAGAATAGTGAGGGCAGATGCATTAAAAATATGAAATTGTTTTCATTTGTCTAAGCAATTAGAATCAGTCCTTAATGAGCGAAAAGTTATGTTCGGGAAAAAAATAAATTTTTACATTTTAAAAGCAAATTCTATTTGTCTCATTTACAATGCATTTTCTAGTGGATGAGGTCAAAATTTTGAATCAGAGCATAAGGACATTAAAATTAGAATCTAAAATGATGGACCAGCATCTGAATTTCAATTTTGACCACTCTACTGGCTACAGAAATGGGGGAAAAAGGATTTTAATATATCTGCCAAAGAGGTGATATAAGTGCCAATAAAAAAAAATTACTTTCAAATGTTTTCATAGAAGTTTTAACAGACTCTAGTGATGTATAGGTGGAGACAATATTTCCTTATTATCAAAAGTTTATTCTTCTATATATGAATTAATTTTTTTTAAGAGAGAAATGGGTTATCTAAAGTCTACATTTCAGGCAAAGATAGCAGAAAGTTGTTCCAAAAACTCCTGAATTTCAACTTATTTTATAAATTTAATGTCTATACTTAAATGTATAGTTGAAAGCATACTATACATCATTATTCTATTTAATAAAATAATTCGAACTTCAGTAATCAATAAAAACATGACTTTATAAATTTGCTATTACAACAAAACAACCATAAAAATGTTAATTTTTGTATTAAAAGAAAAGACTAAAATAAAAGAAAAAAATCCAAACTTGAAAATAATTGGAATTGTTCCAAAATTGAAAAAAGAGGAATTCGGTTTCTCATCAAAATCGAAAATAAAGATATTATTTTCCATTTGATAAATATTTTTTTTATAATTCAGTACTCTCCTCTGACCATGAGTATTAAACCTTCAAAATGTTCAACAAAATTTAAAGCTTTAGCATTCTGAATATTTACTTGAAAAAGTTAAACAAAATTTTAAAAGCCTAAAGGTATTCACAGTCATTCAATCAATATGCTTCAGCAAGTTCATAAATATAAAAGCTCTCTACCTTTATGCGTTCTTGAATTATTTCTGTATAATCTGCATCAGGTGAATCTGGACTGTTAACTTTCTCACGGCGGATAATCGTACGCACAGGAGTTAATCTTGTTTCTTGCTTTTGCTTGCGATAGAAACTAACAGTATATAAAAGTGGAACTTCAGGATTTTTACTGTCCTTGCTGCTCACAGGGGTACTATTCGTTGCACTTGAACTAGCGACTTCATATGACCTTGCAGAACTATCACTTGTGCCACTTTGACTTCTTGATGCCTATATTACATAAAAAGGAACTATATTACAAACATATTCAACTGAAATGAAAACACTTTGTTAACAGCATAAAACCATTAAGTAAAGGTATACAACAGGTTGAAGAAGCAATAAACCTCCTTCATCAGGATAAATGAGCAGTCACTCCAGCAAAGTCAGGAAAATGTTTATCAACAAAAATGTGTGTCATGTGACTCAGAAAGATAAGCGACACCAATTTAAAAGCAATAAAATTAAAAAACTGACGAACTATAAAACAGTGAAGTAAATGGTAGAAAATTGTAAAACATTTGTTCAAAACATTATAAAAGTAACTAAGTATATAAGATTGCAAAATTTGGTAGCATGTAACAATACATAAAGGAAATTCATCATGATGAAAGAGGTTCTTTTTTGCATGCAAAACCAATTTATATTTTAATTGTTTTATACAGTTTTATTAATTATTCTTTCGACATTTTGAGAGATTTTATTGAAAAAAGATAATATTCAAATTTAAAACATTTTAAAAGCAAGCAATTTAAAAATTTTGAATAGCAACTTCAAGAGCGTAAGTGTCCCAAGTCCGTTATTTAATGATGATAACTGTAAAATACACCACAAACAATGTTTATATTCATTCTATCCCCATTCACTACCAACTCTTGTTTTCAATGTGCACTTATCAAAATTTCAAACCCAATGAACATATTTTACTTTCACCCAATTTGTGTAGTATAAGTCGAATGTCAAAGTTAAGTTATATTTGTATGAAAATGTTTCAGTTCCTTTAAAAAACAGCTGATATTCTAAAATTATCTGCCACTTTTAAGTTTTATACTTTCAAGAGATTTCCCTCATAAATCCATGACCTTCTAGCTCACTTTATGAATCCCTGACAATTCCAAGTGTTTCCTGCTTTAAGTAAGGTGGCAACCCTGATACAGTTTAACTAAACTAAAAATGTAGAATAAAGAAAACAAAAGATGCAGGATAAAGATGAAATTAAAAAATATATATTTTTTACCCTTCATTACCAGAACTCAAGGTTCTTTAATATAAGTTTGGGCACTCAGACCGGCAACTCATGAAAAGTTGTCAGTTTGACGTAATGAGAATTAAGATTCGTTCAGAATCTAGAGTAAAATTCGAGAGGAGTTACCAAAACACCTGCATTATTACAGTTAAAAAAAGTTTGTTAATTTTGAAGTGACAACATCTAGGCATAAAAAACTTGTACAAAAATTTTAAGTTGTTCTGTACACACAGGATCCAGTGATGTTCGAGGACATTTAGTGATGTGGTTGAACAAATTTAGTCCCTCTTGAGAGCCCGAGAACAAAGTGCATGCATTCTTAATTCGCATGTCGTCATATGTGCAGAGAGAGGCAAAAATAATTAAGCCGATCATGCTTCGGGACGAGCACCCCCTGACCAGTACTCTAAGAGCTAAGATAAAAGTTTTAATTGTTTAATATACTTTATATACTCATACTTTAAAAATATGCAAAATTATAACTATTATAATTTTTTAATATACTTTATAAATATGCAAAAAAAAACCTTCAATAAAACTGTGGAATGTATTTGTTGGAAATAATATTGGAACTAATTTTTGGTAAGTTATAAAAAAAATGCTCATGATCATAGATATTTTCTTCTAAAAATATGAATAACATATTTAAAATTGTGAATTAAAACTTATGGCTATAAAATAAAATATGCATAACATGATTTGAAATGTACATCTATACAAATTGTTTTAACATAGTTGACCTCCCTTTAGTCAAGGAAGTACAAAAATTTGCATTATCAAAGGGTACAAAAATTTGCATGAGTTTAATAGTTCTAAATCAATTTTTGAAAATCCCTAGCTTTATTACATTTTGGACTTTGATAAAAATTTCTAACTTTTGGGCCTACTTCAATTCAAATTTCTTAATAATTCAAGGTTTATCCTGTTTTCTAAGTTGAGTGACAAACCTGTTGCAGAGATAGAACTTGGATGATTAATTATATATTTTCTAAAAGACTGAAACATTATTTTAGTGTATCATACGAAACTATGTTGATTTAATGGTAAAGTTCTTAATTTTTGTCATTTTTTACCAAAACATTTTTTTTTAGTTTTTTAGTCATTTAGTTCTTCAGCATTTTTGGTTATTGAGTCTTTATTTTGCCTATTTTAGTATTATCATTAAAAACAGTCTATTATATATATTAAAGCATTATTGGATAGTTTGTTTTTTTTACACCTTTTTTATTTTGCCATTTTTTAAAAACTCTTTAATGATCTTCTCAAGATAGCAAGAAACTGCTTAGTTTCAGGATTCATGGAACATATGTCAGAATTCTGCAAATAAAAAAATTGAATATTCCAAATATGTGATTCCCAAATAAGTGAAGCATTCCATATATAATTCCCAAATAAATGAAATATTCGAAATATATAATTCCCAAATAAATAAATAAATGAAATATTCCAAATATATATGATTACAAATAAATAAATAAATGATTCCAAATATATGATTACCAACTAAATAATAAATGAAATATTCCAAATATATGACTACCAAATTATTAAAAATAGAAAAAAAAAAAAATAAATAAAAATAAGAGTGTGGACAAATATTTAAAACATAAAACAAAATAAAGAAAATTGTTGAAAATTCAAACTAAGATGAAGTACCTAATTTGTTTCCATTAATGATAGAACAGCCATCAAAGTAACGTGAACCCAAATTAACTTTGATAAAACAAGTAAACTTTTCAATTTACTACTGACAATGTAATTAATTTTTTATGGGCTTTTTAAATATATTTTTGTTCTATACATCATTATAGGTTGTAACAGTACTGGGCAAATCCTAGACACTTGATCATCATACTACCTATGAATGTATTTAAGGTGCATATTTTAGGGGTTTAAAATAAATTTTAGGCTTTTGTGAGGTCATTTACAAGTAATTTTTAAAATGCAATAGACAACATAACTCGAGCTTAAAGAGAAAAATGTACTTGCATTGTAATTGCTGTCATCGGAGTAAGAAGATATGCCAGAATATCCACTCAGAAATGAGATTGCACTTCTTGCATTTTGACTTGACATGGACTGAATATCTTCTCGTTGCCAACTGATTGGTTCAGAGTTGCAATCTTCCTCCAAAGATTTTAAACTTTCTGGTGTGAAAAATAAATAAATGAGACAAAATTGACAATAAACTAAAATTATAAAAATTTATTCAATATAAGAAAATGCAATGTACAAAACTGAATTTTAAACAGTATCTGCAATTTTTACTATAAAATTAAACATATAGAAAAAAATATAAGAATACTAATAATAAAATCAAAAGCTTGTTTATTCTTCCTGGTATGATAATTCAAAAAGCAGTATAAATAGAGTGACACAAACAAACTCATAGATAACAAAATGACCAGAAATGCAAAAATGAAATTACTAAATAATTCAGCTACTTCTAACACAAATCATTTAAAGAAATATATTGCATTTCCCCAAAATCAAAACTAACACTATATTTTGGAAAAAAAAATTCAACTTTCAAGTCTTAAGTGAGTACAACCTCATTCGTCTGGTAATCAAAAGCACAAATGCTTTCTTAAATAGCACAAATGCTATCTGTTACCTATCTTTTTCTTTTAGAAAAATCTGCAGAATTCCTTTTTTTAAATTCCTTCTATATTTCTACAGAAATCTGTCAAATTATTATTTCAAATTATTGCAGTTGCACTATATTATCAAATGTACTCGGACACCGAGTCCATATGATATGGATTCAGAAATGCCTTACTTTAGCTGTATGTCACTAGGTAGTCTGTTGAGCTTTGAACTTGCAGTATGGAATTTGGTGATTACTCAATCTAATATTCTGAACATTCCTGAGCTTTTTATATTATACCATTTTTATGAAATAGAGTTTTTTTTTTAACTTTATGATATATACAGAAGCAGTTTGTTAAAAATTCATGCAGAAATGAAAGACTAACATATTTAATAGTAAATTTGAACACAATAGAACACCTCGGAAACAAAATTCAGCACCTATTTTGATCTTAGCCAAGATAATCTTCCAAAGCATCTGCTAGAGATTCTGTACAAGAAAATAATCCAAGCTGCAGATTGCCTTAGTGCATTTTTTCTCAACCAGGGTTCCATGGAACCTTGGGCCTCCACGAAAGTTTATAAAATCTTGCAAAAAAAAAAAAGGACAGCTTGCATTCTTTTTGTAATTAAGATAATTAAAATAATGAAGCTTTTAACATGATCTATTAATAAAATATTGAAATATTTTGAAAGTTTAATTTGAGTAGATATTTGAGTGATAGTCATAATTTCAGCAAGAGTTGCATTTGTGAAGAGAAATTTTGTCAGTGCGAGGAGGAATTTTAGCATTGGTACTTGTAATAAATGCATAGTCCTGGCAAAAGTCCTATATGCATAATGTAATTAGAGTAGACTTTATTGCAAACTCATAAAGAAACTCTAGCTATAGTAAGCTAAATTAGAATGGAAAATTTGCCCAAAAGGCTTTTCACATTAAACTTCTGAATATCTCACAAGATCTCAGTAATGTTCTCGTAAAAAGCAAGATGGAATTCATACAGCATATGCACTGGCTACAGAAAGACAATGAACTTTTTGACTAATTTAATAATAACCTTTAATAATAATTTATATAATAACATTTTATAATAATTTTTCAAAGCATTTTTGTAAACACAATTGGCAACAAATAATGTGTTACTTCAGACAAAAAAAAAAGTATAAATGAAACTGTTACATGGATAAGATGTACCATGTTTGTGAATGCATTGTAAAATTAAAGTTTAGAATTATACTTATAAGGATCAATCTTTTACCCGAAACTACCTTTAGCTATAACGAACATTTTTCATGGGTTTGTTAAATTGGTCTTCTACAGTTGTTTTATTTTAACAAAAGTTCACAAAAGATTTCGGATTTACAAAAAGGTTTTTATGAAGTTCACAAACAATTTGTATTTCATTAAGAAGTGGAAGTGGTCATATTAAATATACATTCAATTCTATTCTATTACATAGAGAAGTAAAAACAAATCACAGAAATTTCAAAGAGGCCATACCTATTTCAGAGTCTTGCATTTCAAAAACATTTTCAGCTATATCCGATTCTAAATCGGAACAGTCCGCATCCTTTTCCTCATCCCTTTCATCCTCATAGTCTTCTTCACTTGCATCATCAGAATTTGATTCTTCGCCATACTCAGAAGGTTCTGGAACTGCATCTGATTCATAGGAAATCTTTTCTTCTGAAGCTAAATGATTCCTCTCCTAAATATAAAGAGAGAAAATAGTAACAATATATAAAAACTAGAAACATAGCAATACAGTTTGGAACTGTTTGCAAATGGAAACTCTCAAACACAAATTTTGGAAGTGGTTTTAGAAGAATGAAAGAATAGATGAAAGGAGATGACACTTTTTAAATCTAAAATCATTATTTTTAATAACATCATATTTAATAATTTTAATTTTAAAAATCAGAAGTTACAGACGTCATAAAAAAATTGGGGGTTTTTACCCAAAACTACCTTTAGTTATAATGAACATTTTTCGTGGGTTTGTTAAATCGGTCTTCTACAGTTGTTTTATTTTAACAAAAAATTCACAAAAGATTTCAGATTTACAAAAAGGGTTTTGTGAAGTTCACAAACAATTTGTATTTCATTAAGAAGTGGAAGTGGTCATATTAAATACATTCAATTCTATTCTATTACATTGATAAATAAAAACAAATAACTTATTTTTAAATTTAAGAGGTAAATCTTCAAAGTAGAGTATTTTAAAAATTAAGGAGCTATATATTTTTTTTTCTGAGATTTTTTTAAAACTGCAATACTTATTTTCAAATGTATTAATAATAAAAGCATCTGTTTACTGGTTTACCTACTTTGATGGAGTGATGCTCTGTCTCTTATTGAAGACTCATATTATGAAAGATCTACAAAGCTTATATTATGTATTGAAGGACGCTTGAAATTGAGGTTTGCAAGGGCCTAATTCTAAAATTTTTACCTGTCCCAGCTCGAAAATATAAAGATTTGACTCAACACGAGCCCAAGAATTTTTCAAAACAATTCACACAAACCCAACCTAGCACGATTTTTTTTCATATGTTGCAGCCTGGTTAAAGTTAACACGCTGTTGCCTTATATCATGATCATAATTTGCTATTTAAGGAATTAAACAAAAATTATATTATATATTACATAATGATTCAAATCAGCAGGTGAAAGCTGCGAAGAGCAATGTTTTATTTTGATTTCAGAATGTCTTTGAATAAATAAATCTTTATTTTCCATCTGAAATTATTAATTTTATGTATCTGGTTCTAATTTACCCATCTGCATTTCAAGTACAGAGCAGACTTTTATTACTTAATATGGGACAGGGCGACTTCCATTTGCTTATTAAGAATTTTGTTTCATACATAATTTCAAATTTTTCTGTTTGCTTAAATTTTTGTTTAAATTTTAATCTGATTAGCCTGACCTGATCCAAATACTTTAAAACCTGACCGCCTGACTTGGCACAAAGAAGTTTCCTTAAAATCCGTCCCGGCCCATGGGGCCAAGTCCGAGCAGATCTCTAGCTTGGAGGTAGGTATCATACTCACCCAAGTACTATTATTTATTTTATACTAAAAAATGCACCCAGGATTTAAGATACAAACCTCTGATTAAAGCAGGGTTCATACTCAATTTTGAAAACAAAAATTAAGAATTTTTAAGGCTTAAAATTCTCAAGAAGTTTATAAGATAACATATTAAAACCCTCAACTTCATATTGGCACTGAAACAAATTATAGTGTTTACTGGATCCTAAATAAGCACCTGCTACTTAAATAATGAACATGACCACTCAATTTCCAAATCACTTGTTTTGAATAAACATCCTTTCAATGCTCCCATTTTTCCATGTTCCACCATGCCAATTATATATTGCGGGCATACTATGCCCTAAGTAAGTGCTTCATTGCCAATCACTGGCAGAATGACAAAATAAAAATACTTGAAGTCACAAAAAAAAAAAAGTTCCTTTACCCATAAAGTAAAAAAAAAATTTTGCTGTCCCAACAAATTTTCATTCAATTTAAATCAAATTTTAGCACAATACTCATATAGGTAATACCAAATTAAAAAATCTGATGTGGGCAGCACATGACTTTCCCTGCAGACTTATATCCATGTTCTCTTTATTTTAATTAAATTTATTTAACTTTTATTCAATTTTCGTTCTCATTCGGTAACCGGGCTTATTTTCAAAGGTGACGTAGGGAAAGTACGAAAAACTAAAATATCTGGAGAACGGCTAGTCCTAGTGTAATGGGGTTGGTCTTATTCTTTTCGTCGTTAAACATTACGTATTAAACGGGCATTTAATGGATATATCTGAGTATACCTAGTTCTTTAGTTTAGATTTTGAAGATTTTTGCGGGCCGTTTTGCAAAAAAAGGCAGGTTATTTTTTTCCGAATCGTACCAAAATCTAATCTGCACCAGAGTGACCTATACGGGACTCATCTACCGAATTTTGTGAAATTCGGTCCATTAGTTTTTCAGCTAGAGTGGATACAAGCTTTTGCGGGCCATTTCGCAAAAAAAGGCGGGTTCTTTTATTCCGAATCGTACCCAAAACTAATCAGCACCAGCCCCGCCCACAAGTGACTTACCTACCAAATTTTGTGAAATTCGGTCCATTAGTTTTTTAGTTACAGTGGATACAAAATCTGCACAGACAGACAGACACACAGACAGACAGACAGACAGACAGACAGACAGACAGACAGACAGACACACGCACAGACGTCACGCTAAAAATCGTTTTTTCGTATTCTAGAGGTCTCGAAACGTGTAGATCCGTCGAAAACTCGAGTTGTGATTTTCGGCATGATTCCGATACTTTCCCTATACATTACCATGTATTGCAGGGAAAGTAAAAAATAAGACAAAATCTTTTAAATTCGCAAAATGAAAAAAACATTAAATTAAATGAGCCTTTAATTTATAGATTCTAGCACTTTGCTACCACTTAATGTGCAATCAGCTGTTTTTCGTAGTATTTTAATCAAAACACTTGCTCTCGAATTATTGTCTGTGGCAAAGAAAAAATAAATTTAATTTGACAATATGGCAGAAAAATTGATTTTCAACTTTAATAACTTAATTACTTTTAAACTAATTTGGAAATTAAAAAATAATCCAATTTTTAAAACTAAGTTCTAGTATAATTAAAAGTGATATGTGATCATATTAGTAATATGCCTAAAATGAAGGGGTGAGGATGCAATTCTAAAATCATATCATGTTACTTCAAAAACATCAAAAAATTAAAACAACACTATGATTAATCTAAAATTCAATTTCCCAAATAAACACACTAAAAAAGTATGTTTATATTATGAAAACTTATCTACTAGAATTTAAATAATCGCTTACAAATAACATCTGAAACGGCTGAAAAAAATATTATTACCGAGACCATAAATACGTCATTACCCCCCATTCAACACCCAGGTTGTGATGTCAAATGCATAGCAACTGAAGAATGAAGTGATTCGCCACCAAAAGAGAAAATCTGAATTTTTCTGCTTTTATTTGAAATTACATAAAAAAAAAAAAAAAAAATTATTAAAATGCAATATACACACATATTTATACCAAAGGACATAATTGTGGTTATCTTCAATTTTTGAATGTGACAAAATAAAAGTCAGATAATCTAAAACATGCATATTTTGAAGCATTCAAAAATAAATAAATAAATATAGAAGGGACTGTCCTACAGATTTGGCTCAAAGATCATTGAAAAGAATTTCCAATGGTGTCAAGATGGAAACTCTGTGATAATACTTTCTGTTGCTGAGGAATTGATTTGTGTGAAAATCACTCAAAATTATGCATCAAAGTAAAGTAACTAAAAAACAAATTTGAATTAAATAAAAAACTCTATAAAGGTCTGTCCTCCCAAAAGTTCAGCTAACTCTGTACTGTATTTTGAAGCTGTCCGAAATTCAGATTCTCCACTCCAGAAGACACACACACACATATACAGACAGACAGACAGACAGAAGAACAGACATCTTCTTTTATTATGTGAGATAGGCAATTAAGCTTAAATGAAATCTAATCAGAAACAGAATTCCTTTTAATTAAAAAGTTAAATTTTTAAATTTGGAATTCTGTGAAGAATTTTAAATTTGGAATTATAGAAATACAGAACTAAGGCCCAGGCTCAGATTACTTCAAACAGATCCCCTGCAAAAACATATGCATCCAAGACAAAATGAATATAAAGAACAAGAACTTACAACTTCGGAATTATTTTCTACACTTGATGATGAGGACAATTTCTCCCAATGATTAACTAAACTGGAGATTTCCTGCTTTCGTTCTTCAACTGCTTTGGCAGCAATTTCCTTCCCTTGTAAGCTGGAGCTAGAATTTTCAATTAACTTTTGTTGGATAAAGCGTGTGTGATTTCCTATATTTTTAGTCGGAGATGGAGTTGAAGTGGCTGGTGTTGAAATAATATTTTTAGCTGGAGAACCTGCGAAAAGCATAAAAAATTATAGTTAGTAACCAAGTTATAATAACAGGGTCCCACTCTTTATGTGTAACAAATGTCAAGGATTTTTAAAGACTCAAAATGTATTTCTAACACACTGAAGGATTTTTATCATTTTGGAGGCACAAAGCATAACATTTTTAAGGGTCCCAAATAATGTTCAAACATTTATAAGTAAAAAGCACTTTATGCAACGGATGAGGTAAAACCTGCACAGCATATTTAAGCACAAATAGAATAATAATACAACATACAGCTGTTTCGAGGATATGCTAGATCCCCATTGTCATAGTAGATAACCAACAAACCCAAGTCAAAAGCCATGCTTTGGTGCGATGTTCTATAATATTTTAGTTCTTTATATTTTCCATTTTTGCCCATTTTTTAGTCTTTGGGACTCCCGTGTATCATTTTGACTTATTTTTTATCTTGCTGAAACATTTCTATTGTGCTTTGGAACATTCCAATCATACGTGATAGTTCTATGTTTGATTGGCTGGGTTATTCTCATTCTACTTTCTAACTGATTTTCTCAGGTGGACTCTTAATCCACGACTTGGGATACACCTCTGTTTCTCCTATTTGTGTCTATTTTATCTTTTTAACTTCAGGTTCGTTCATTGTTTAGCACTGTAAAAGGGGATTCAGCATATCCTCAAAACAGCTGTATGCTGCATTTTTAATCCATTTGTAATTAAATATGTTGCTGAAGGTTTTTATTAATGTTTGAATAACTATACTTTTATCAGTAGTAATATATTTATGGCTTATGTCAGTTTGCTCCCACCCACCTCCAAAATTAATGTCCATTATTTGATAGAGATGGTTCTGCTTGCTACACATGTCTTAATTTCACACATTTAAATACAATACTAAAATATAAAAATTGTAAAGCATGTCAATATACTTTCATAGATTTTCCTATTAAAAAAGTGCCCTGAGTTGTCCAGGTCGTAAATAAATGGTCGCTACTTAAATAATATCACCCAGTTTCAAAATTGCAAAATTAGTTTCAATCCAAATCATCATAAAATGCCAAAAGTACCACTCCATAAAATGCGAAATCAGTTTAACCACATTTCACAAATGCTCTCTGCAAATGTAGAAAAGATAAAATAAAATAAAGAGGTTTATTAAATGCATTTGCTAATGGATGGCAGTAGCAGTCAGTCATGAAAAAAAAACGATTCGGAAATTCTAAAAGTTGGCTTACTTAAAATTTTTAATTAATGACTGAATGGGTTGAGGAATTTTTCTTTTTCTTTTTTTGGAGAAGTGTAATATTTAAAGGAGTTGCTGTTAAATTATGAACATTGGATTGCCAGTCAATTTTCTATATTGCAATCTAAAAATTGGGGGTGTTTTAAACACACAATAAGTATATATTTTTTTAAGTCATGAAAATTAGTCTATTAATTATATGGATTCCATTCAAAGTTTGTATGAAAAACAAATTTTCAATCTCAAGATGGAAATGCTGTGATAATATTTTCAGTCACTAAAAAACCGATTTGTGTGAATAATGCTCAAAACCGAGATAAATTGTGCTAAAACATAAAATAACTAAAAAACAAATTCAAATTACACAAAATAACACCAAGTTCACATATTCGAGTCCTGGAGTACCTATGTACCAAATTTCATAGCTATATGATGCTTAAATTTCCCACTACAGACATCTACCTTTATAATGTAAGATACATTCAAAAACATTAGCAAAAGTATGTACCGGGGGGAGGGGGGGGGGTAACTTTTAGAAAAGGATTTGAAGCACCTTCCAAAGCAAATAAAATGCCGATTAACATCAGTTTTAAAAGATTTGGTAGCAACTAATTGGAGAGATTTGTAACTACAAACTGTTTTCTGTCCCAATTCAATAACAAAAAAAATATACGAATTAAACATAAAAAAAATATGTACTGAATAAAACAAATTATAATCTTCATATGTTTTTACACTTGACTTACTTAAACAAGCCAAAACTTAAAATAATTATAATAAGCTAATACTACAGAATGAGAATAAATTTGCCTTTTCTTTTTTTTTTGTATAATTATCAAAATATGAAACATTGATCCCCAACTTGAAAATGATTTTGTTCATGAAAATGCAAATAAAATGTTTTCACAAAACTTTTCTTATAAGTAACGACCTAGATTGCGAAACTAACTTTTAGGAGTATGATAGGAGCAAATTCTACATTTAAAAAAAAATTAATGTGCACATTAAATTACTAGCTTTATCTATAATGCAACATACAATTAACAAAAGGTAGTGAAACAGGGAGTAAGAGCACATAGCTAAGGGTTTTCTTGTTCTTTTCTTTATAAAGAAACACCATGAAATGGAAACAAAAATGCTACCATTTTTTTATTATTATTAGTATTCCCTGACTGTTCCAGGTTTTCCTGACTTGTATTTTAAATTCCTTGACAATTTCAGGATTTTTCTATTTTAGAATGGGAAAGCCTGTCATCTGGAACTGGTAAATATTAAAGAACAGGGTTCAGAAGCAAAAAACACAATGAAATAACTTATGCCTGAAAACATGGTACAAATAAGCATTAAATTGCTCACTTGGCTATTCCATCAAAACCATTGAACCTACCCAGTAAACACTTCCCTCCTTCAAAGGTGTGTAAACTATAAAATAACCAAAATACATAAATCAGATTTCTTAGCTTCTCTGGTAAAGGAATTGAATTTTTTTTTCTCATATCAAGTCATGATGCATGGTATTAGCATAAGATATTCAATTTCTGTACCTAAAACAGCTTATAAATTCAAGTTTAATATGTTTTCTTCTTAGTCATGCCTTCCCTCACACCTTGCCGAAAAACAGCAATAAATATGAAGCTAATAAAGATTGATGACGAAATGAGTAAATAAACTACTTTTTCTTTTTATAAAGAACAGTGTCACACAACTTTCATATGGTGCTGCAAAATAGTCAATTATCACATTCATTTATGAGGTACAAGTTTTTGAAATGTATTATAATTGAAGAGGTTTTATTAGTAAAAGACTTTTAAATTTTCAGAATTACCTTTGGAAATAACTTGATTTGTCTTAGCAGGGCTTTTCATAAAATGACTATTTAATTCTTGAGATGTCTTGACAGGACTTTTTGCAACCTGATTACCAGCTGGGAATGTCGCTTCTTGAAATCCTTTGACAGGACTTTTTGCAACCTGATTATTACGAGCTTGGAATGCCTCAGCAATACTTTTTGTTGTCTGACTATTACTGGGTTGAACAGCTTTCACAGGACTTTTTGCCATCTGATTACTATTAGTCTTGTCAAATTTAGAAAAGTTTGAAAGAGCTATACGCTTAGGTTCCTTGAAGTGCACAGTGTTGTTCACAGCTCGAGTTTTAACTTTTGACGCATTTTCAAACATGGCAGTTCTCTGAGCTACTGACAGCTTATGATCAATGACACCTTCATTTAATTTTGGGGTTCCACCAAGAAGTGCTTTTTCAAAAAGTGCTTTTCTTTCAGACAATGGTAGCTCTGCAGGGTCAACATTTGAACGTATAGGCTCTTCGATGGCTGATGCAACTGGTTTGCTTACTGAAAAAAAAAATAATAATAATAATCAATTAACAGTTTCAAATGCATGGCTTTTATTCATTGCATCATATTTCAAACAATTAAATGCAGTGCATATAAAATGAATGAATGAATGCACATAAAACATTTAATTAATTATTTTATGTGTACAGGGAGATAAAAGTATTCCTGTTCCAAGCACCCTGAAGAAATATCTAACAGTTAAAACTCAAACTTAATATAATAGCAGATTAACACTTGCCATACAAAAATTGGTGAGCAACTTTTAAAAAATAACTGGTAAAAAAATGCACAACACTCGACAAAATTGAAAAGTATACTTTTTTGTACCCAGTCCAGTATGATAGGCAAAACCAAATATCACAAGCCTTAAATTGTACGATTCAATATAATCCTGCCAATTTTATAAGAAATCCATAGATAGAATGTAGAAGTGAAACCTTTATGTAAAGAGAAAAAATAAAATTTTGTTTCAGAATAATCACAAATAATTATATATACTAGTGAGACCCATGGGCATTCTGCCCTATAAGTAATAAACAAAATACATGCAAGAAAGTTCCCTAGTTTTCTTTGAAGAAGCTTGAAACATTTTGAATGTTAAACATGTTAACAAAATGAAGGTGACACGCTGAGTTTCATGGTATCTCAAATTAAAATTTATAGAATGATAAAAAAATAAAATAACATCATGGTCTCACTTTCAGTATCTGATGTCATATGCTATGTAAAGCTTCATGGTTACATCGCAGTTTTTCCCTGTAAAAAAGTAGTCATTGCATTATGTAGGAAATGGGCCACCCACATTATGGACTCACTTTCAGTATCTGATGCCATGCGTTCATAAAGCTCCAGAGTTCTGCTTTGGATACATGCAATAATAAATACTTCTTAAATATGTGACTACAGAAAATAGTTTTAATGTTTCAGCAAGTGGCATAATGTATGCAAACTTTATACATCGCAATAAACAATAGAAAATGTTTCACTCATAGTGAAAATATTTGGCTACCAAAAATATATTTTGGCCAGTATCTTTTCGGAACCCACTGCCCAGTAACCAAAATTCTTAATCTGCAGCTTTAAAAATCAGTAGAAATACTCTTCAACACATATGATAGTCCATGGTGATGAAATAATTTCTTAAATTAATTTAATATGAATTTGTTCATTTTTGTTTTTAATTTTTTACATTTCTCTTAGACTTTATGCAGAATTTCAATAATCACATCTACTTCCTTTTATATAAATAATAAAATTATAGATTTAAAAAATATTTAATTATATTAAAAGTATTTAAAGTGACAAAATGCCATGATGGGAAAAACTGGTGGAATTGATGAGGAGATCATAATTAGAATTGCTAAAGCCCAAAATTGTTTTCGTGGGCTCAACAAAGAGTGGAGAGCTTCGGAGATAAAGCTCAAGACTAAACTAAATTTGTTTAATGCCTTGGTGAAGAGTGTACTGTTATATGGAGCAGAAACGTGGAAAGTGACTAAATCCCAAAGTGCCAAACTTAATGCCTGGCAGGGCAAGTGCCTTAGGAGAATACTGGGAATTTTTTGGCCTAACACAATATCAAATGAGAACTTATATAAAAGAACCAATTTAAAGCCCATTGAATATGACATCAAATATCGAAGATGGAAGTGGGTAGGCCATGTTTTGAGAATGCCATTGGACAGCATTCCCGCCGTTGCCCTGGACTGGGCACCTGAGGGCAGGCGGACAAGAGGTCAAGAGGTAGACCGAAGTTAACTTGGAGATGGTTGGTGGAGAGTGAGAGAAACCAGGTGGGATGGGCGAGCTGGACTGAAGCGAGAGCTGCTGCACGCAATCGCCGTGTTTGGAAATCTAAGCTGAAGGCCTTAAGTGCCACTTAGGCATGAAGAGAATGATGATGATGATGATGATGATGAAAGTGACAAAACACAAAATAATCTGGAACAAATCAGTGTCAACTAATTGATTTTGTTAACTTAAACAAAATTAGCGTGAAAAGTTTCAAGCATTCTTACAGGCAGGATACTTGCTTTAAGACAGAGATGCAAGTTCGAATTCTGACTGAACCAAAATTTTATATTTGATGAACTGATATTTTTATCGTTGCTTTTGATATGAAATGTAAGTTGAAGGATTAAAAAATAATGGAGAACGGCGAAAAAAAAGAAATTTGAATCATTTACAAGTAACATAAAATTTAAAGCATTTAAAGGTAAATAGAAATATTCTGAAATTTATTAAATCTTTAAATTTAAAAAATAAATATTTTTTAATATAAATAACTAAAAGACAAAATATTTTAAAAATGTAAATTATTGAAAAAATATAAGTTTTTACAATTTAAATTACTGAAAAGTACATAAAAGCATTTTAAAATTTAAACAAGAAACGCTAAAGTTTTTTAGATGCAAAGTTAATTATTATTTTAATGTGTTTAAATCTGTATTTTTATTGTTGTGTATTCTGTTGTTCACATTTTGTGGCAACCACGTAGTTTGAAGTACAGAAAAAAGCCAACTCAAATGACGACCATTTTAAAAGTGCACCAATAGAAGTCAGTATAACAAGGAAAAAGTAAAGCAATGCATTTAAGGACATATAAATTAATGATTATTAAAATATTTTATTTGTGCTTAAATACATTGCTCAAGTTTTCTTTATCTTTTGCAAAATGTGTACTTTATTTATTGGTGGTCAATACAATACTCTAGTACACCCACCCCCTCCTCCCACACAAAAAAAAAAAAATTACCTATTTGAGGCCTTGTTTCTACATTCAAGTTTTCATTTCTTTTGACTGGCTTAATTGGAGAATAATTCAGTTCCATTTTAACATTTTCTGTTTCTGAACTAATTTCACCATAATTCTCAGCAAAATCATTTTCATCAATGCTTTCATCATCACTACATTCGTCCTCAGCAGAACTTTCCTTTCTCAGATTGGAGTCCACCTTCATGATTTTTCCTGAAGTTTTCACTGGAGATTTTCCAGGATATTTCACAGTAGCAGGAGTATCCTGAGAAAAATAAATAATTATAAAAATAGTAAATAAAAGGTTCGATTATGTTGGACTAGCCAAAATTTCCGACATTGCAGGAATAATGCTGAAATAACATTAACATTGAATAAAATGTTAAACATTTGATCCAAACACATGCTCCTGATAAGCTTAACAAATGAATTAAATATCTAAATTAAGCCACTTTCAAATTATAAGTGATCATTTAAGTCAGAGAAAAAATATTTTTAATACCCCTTTGTTCCAAGAGGAATTATAGGAGGTATCTGAAAAAATTAAACACCTTTTAAGTACTTTGGTACAAATTTAAAGATTTTTAAGGACCATAACACAGTAGTGTGAAAACTTTAAAATTACATTTTCAAGATACTTGTAAATGCATAAATAAGTGACATCTGCAGAATTCTGATTAGTATGCTTGAAAAATATTTATTTTAGAGGTCTGCATCAGCTGATGGCCAGTCTGGCCTATATACTGCATAGATTTTTAGGTTTCAGATTAAGCTGGATATAGTCTATTCAAATAGTTATAAATCAAATTTAATATGATATGATTTTTTGTAAAATATTTGTACACATTTAATACTTTTTGGAATATAAAGAGAAATGTTCACAAGAGTTCTAGCAATTCTGAACTCAAATATGGCATAAATCCATGCACAAAATATACCATTAAATCTTACCAAAGTAGCTGCAACAGCTTCATTCCAAGCCTGCATTCTTCCATGTATACCAGCCCCACTACCAACTCCAATGTTAACCTTTTTAGAAGAACCAACAGCCAAACCACCCTTATCAGACATAGAGGCAGAAGGGGTAGAACTCTCTCTAGAACCCAATTCACCATGCATCCCTGTATTGACTGTATCAGACTTATTAGAATAATAAAGCTTCATTGAAAATGTGTTAGATTTAGAAGTAGAGTTAGGAGTGTAAGTAGGAGGAAGAGGAGGTTTAGAAGTATTGCTAGAGGTAACATTGTTTGATGACAGTGTGGGCTGAGTATCATCTTCCCACTGCTTGATATCTTCAGCTAAGTTAGCAAATCTTGATTTTTTTCCAGAACATAAGTCGTTGCTGTTAGTAGAAAATACATAAGTGCTGCTTTTATTCACCTGAGACACAGATGCAACTTTCATTTTAGGTTCCTCATCATCATCATCATCTGAAAGAGATGATATTCATTTCAAGCAAGGAAACAAAGCATTAAAAGACTTTTACTCAATTAAAATATGACACTTATGTTTAAAAGTGAACACAAAATATTATTTGTATAAATTTGATAGAGCATCAATATTACCATCAAAGTAAAATAAATATACTTTGAAAATATAAAATACTGTTAATAACAGTAGCTACAGAAGTAAGTTACTGTTATTTTGTTAGCAAATAGCTGCCTAATAAGTTACTTAATACTATTTTAACACAAAATAATATAACCTTTTTATTAATACTTTCATGTCCAATAGCATTAAATTCAGTTGTTATATTATGAGATATAATTCCAATAGTAATGTTCTGAGGTTTTACTAAATTTGCAAAATAGCTATATTTCATAACATACAAATCATCAAACATTTAGGTTAGTAAGTTGAAAAAAAAAATAATTTAGGAACCTGAACATCCATAAATTATACAAAAGTTTATGACATTTAACAAGCATTTATCATACTTCTCAATCTAGACCTGAAAATAGGCACTTGCCACTTGTCGGTAGATTAAATAGTGTGGTAATTAAATTAAACAACTAACTGGCCACCACTCCCCTCTCCTATTCTATTTTAATCAGGAAATTACCTTGAAGTTTACTAACTGTGTGTTCTTCTCTTCCCGCTTATCATCTTTCATATGTATATAATATACATATAACTAGAAAATGCACTCAGCATTGTCCAGGATATAAGATGAGAGCTCATGATGTAGCCGTGCGTACATCAACACAACATCATCATCCCTTAGTTTAGACAAATTGATAATTAATTACTTTACAACATTAAAAATGGAGTTAAATAAAATACCATAAGGCTATTTTAAAAAACATCCAATTCTCGTATAATTATTCTTGATAAAATGATAAAGAAAAATATCAATTAGTATTTGTTTTATTTATTTTTACTTTCCTTACAATACAGTAATGTATAAGGAAAGTATTGAAATCATCTCAAAAATCGCAACTCAAGTTTTCGACAAATCTACAAATTTTGAACACTCTATAACCAGAAAAAACTATTTTTAGAGTGATGTCTGTATGTGCATATCTGTCTGTATCCACTTTAGTTCAAAATGTATGTATCCACTTTAGTTCAAAAACTAATTGGTCGAATTTCACAAAATTTGGCAGCTAAGTCAGTTGTGGGTGAACCTGGTGCTGATTAGATTTTGGTATGATACAGAAAAACATAGCCTGCTCTTTTTTGCAAAATGGCCTTTAAAAAATCGTTAAATTCTAAAATTAAAGACCACATATGCTCAAATGTATCAATTAAATGCTATTTTCTTGCATAATTTTTTGACGATAAAAAGAATAAGACCAACCCCATAACTCTAGGACTAACAGTTCTTGAGATATTTTAGTTTTTTGCCACACCCTTTGAAAATATGTCCAGTACAAATTCGGTGTGATTTCAAATAATTATCTATGTTATTTTGCACAATTAAACTCATTTTAATGAATTATGAAAGAAATAAAGATAAATTTAATGTGAGTCTGTAGGAAAAGTCATGTGCTGTCCACATCAAATTTTTTAATATTGACTCACTTTTCTTATCTATTGCTACAAAACAAAAAATTAACAAAGACATGGGGGCAAGGTCTTCAAACCATGATAGCGCTCATTAAACTGGAACATATAACCATTATGGATCCCAATGAAATGAACAAAAAATTAAAAATTTTAATTTTATAGTAAGAATATGGAAAGACTTAAAAAAAAGTAAACTTGAAAACATGTTTGTAGTTACCGACAAAATTTTTCTTTAAGGCAGCCAGGCCCCTGGCTTTTGAAGCAGAATGAAATGGAACAAAAGCCGCATCCGAATCTTCATCCTCCATGTGATTATTTTCTTTGTCTTGAGGTGAATATGAGATTTGGATAGCTTGGGTGCATTGGCGTTTCGGAGATTCTTCAGTTGATATGTCTGCTGATCCTAATATTCAATGCATAATTCAATAAGTGATTTTTAAAATATTGATAAAACTTCATATTATTTTAATTGTTGACTGCAAAACAAGCAGCATATAATAAATATATTATACAGAAAATCTATTATTTAAGTGAATTATTTCACTTTAAAAAATATGAAATATTATAAAGTTATATAAAAAATATTTAAAACTTCAAAAAATATTTTACTACAGTAATTTTTTTTCATTTGGTTTCTTTAATTACACGCTTAGTGTACTAAGCCAAGTTAGGGGATGTGAAACTAAAGAACACATGGAAAAATTCTCAAATAATTCAATCATTTGCCTTATTTCTACATAATCTCTCTTCTCTTCCTTTTTATTAATGTAGTTTTATCATCACTAGTAAATTCTGTATCTTGATTTTATGGTGATATAATGCCAAAACATAAATCAGCATCTCATTCTCTCCTTGCTAATGCATTTTTCTATATGAATTATGTGTACATTTTTTCATACAAAACTATAATAAATTCCTGATATATACACAAACAGAATAAAATGTTTATTTCATACAAGAAATTTAAATTCTCTATTTTTTCCTACTCTGGTAATTTTTTCTTTAAAAATTTCCCATTTTGATGAAAAATTTCTAATGATCTGTCAGCCTTAGCACTGATCAAATTTCCACCAATAACTGATGTCACTTGATAAAATGAAATATTTGAAATAAATGGAGATATTTAAAAAAAAAAATTTCAGCTCGATAAATTGATGTTTCAATTGATTTCAATAAAATAAAAACTTTCATAATCATCTTTACATTCTTTCATCTTTTTTCTTTCATAATCATCTTTACATTTCTAGCCTAATACATATACTTTTGCACTCGATTATGGGTCATTCCATGTCAATTCAACCAAAAAAATGTGAAAATATCACCCACCCCCTTAGATTTTTCTCAAAATCTTTACAAAGCTACACATAACAGAGTTATAATGCCATACAAAATTTGAGTTGATTTTATGCATTAGTTTTTTAACAATAAATTTTCAAAGAAAATATTTTTTATTATTATTCTTTAATTAGTTATTATTCTTTTTTAATTTGTACTCTTTTCATTATGTAAATTCATGTGACTTTTTAATAACTATATCAAACACAACCTTGATGTTGATATATCTTACAGTGATTTAAAAATTTACTTCTCTTATATAATTTTAGACAAACAGTATTATTTAATTTTCTATATCGTTTTGACCTTTTAATTTTCTTTTACACAGTAGTACTTTTCAAAACAATTAGAAATCTACTTGCTGAATCAAAATAAGTTAGAGAACAGTATCTTGACAGAATTTTGCCAATTTTGTTATAAGAGTCATTCCATGTCATTTCAACCAAGGGATGTAACCCACCCCTTCGGATTTTTCTGAAATTTTATAAAGTTACATACAACAAACTTTACTATGCAAAATTTTAGTTCATTCCATGCATTAGTTTTTTAGCAATAAATTTTTAAAGAAATGGAGAATTCACTAGGTGCCGCTCTGCAGATGCATGAAATGAAAACTTTATGTTTGACAAAACCCTTTCTTGCTCTGCATCTAATTGTCAGAAATACATAATTTTTTCTGTAGGTATTCTAGAATATATGCTTATTGTCAAACGGCATACGTCTTGATAACATTTTAATTAAAACCTTGTTACTTTTTGACTCAAAATTGAAAAATGTAAAAGAAAAAAAAATTTTAATTCTGCAAAAACAATTTTTAAAGGATTTTTTTTACATATTTAAATTTTCTGATAATTTTTTATATGTTTTTTATACAGTAACCTTCTTACCATAAAAAAAATTAGACAGCTGATTTTTGGAAAATGTGAAAAATTTTTATGTTCTGGTAAGATGTAAAATGTCCGTATTTTCATTAAGTCAACAGTAAAAATAATTGAGCTAATAAATAATTTATTAATAATTAATTACATTAGTTTATATATTAAAAGCGTAACATTTAAAAAAATTACTATCATAAATTTTTTAGGAGGAATGCAGTTACAAATACAAGGAAACATATCGCTTTAATTTACTGTATTGATTATACAACTACCCTATTTTGATTTTATATATATATACCAGATGATTCAAAAGGCTATAAAAAAATATCTATAGGTTGGAGAGACTTGCTGTTTGCAGATTAATATTCACCGTGGTGGGGGATGTTGTGTGGCATGAAAAAAAATTAGTTCAAACTCTCGACATTCAGGGGGAGGGGGGGGGGCTGCGGCACATAAAGCCATGGAGGTGATTGCACACATGACTGGCCTGCGAGATCCCCAGATCTCACACCCTGTGATTTCTCGTTGTGGGGGATACCTAAAATCCCGGGTGTGAGATCTGGGGATCTCACAGGCCAGTCATGTGGGCAATCACCTCCACACATAAGTCATCTCCATGACTTTATCTGCCAAGATGATGGAGTTAAGGTTAATAACTGAATTTTTTTCACAATAACTTGCCTGGCTTACTTTCTTTTGAATTTTGGTGATTAATTAATTAAAATCTTTTAATTGATTAATATATATTTCTGTTTTCTTACCTTTTTTTTCTCGTTAGACTTGAACTTTAAATATTGTACTTGAAATTGTACAAATTTCTATTGTTCTACATAAGCAAGAACTAGTTCAGATTTTAAAGCAGAAGTGGCTGAACACAATTTTATACTTCAGTACATTCCTTCTCTTCATTACACACTTCCGGTATATAACTGGAGCTTCCTTCATACTTTTCAGTAGTAGATTTAGAAGAATCTCCAACATCAAACCTATCTTCATTTATTTTTGTTTTACTTTCTTTTTCTTCTCTTTTTTCGGCATGTAATAGAGATTTTTTTAATGAAAATAAACATTCTTTTAACTTTTCTACAAGTTGTAATGTAATACATTTTAGTTTTGATTTCATATCATTCCTGTGGCAAGTAAAAAGATCACAGCACTTTTACTGGATGCATAGGAAACTCTTTTTAAAATTTCTGTTTATGATGAAGGCACACAGTTACATCTTGGTGTATACTATAATATGTTCTCTACATAAGAAGCTGCTGATCATTACAAGATAAATAAAAAATGTCCTTTAGATTTTTATTATATAATTTTGAAAAATTATCACAGCACTTTTACTGGATGCATAGGAAACTCTTTTTAAAATTTCTGTTTATGATGAAGGCACACAGTTACATCTTGGTGTATACTATAATATGTTCCCTACATAAGAAGCTGCTGATCATTACAAGATAAATAAAAAATGTCCTTTAGATTTTTATTATATAATTTTGAAAAATTTATACTTATTGTACACTGAAAACTGCATGAGGCCATTAACTATTTAAAAAACAATAAGATAAAATTTGCACTAATTCTTTTAGCTAGCAAGAAGATTATATTGAAAGAGGAAAACTGCACATTCTTAATAGCTACTAATTCATTAACTACCTTCATTAATAGCCTTGGAATTTGCAAAGAAGCCCTAGTGGCACACACTAGAGGGAAATCCTTTCCTAATTGGACTGTAGTCATGACCTTGAAAGTTAAGTAGACATTATTTATTGCTGGAAGGGAATATCTCAGTTTCTGGGAGGGTATCAAATTTATTTTTCTCTGTTTTGGACTTTTCCTATACTTTGGGGGAATAATCTCACATTTTGGGAAGAAAAGAAAAAGGGATTTTTTCCCTTAAAAGGTATGATGGTAACTAAAACATATCTAATTAAGCTTTTATATGGCTTAAAATTATGCAGTTTAGCTATTAATATAGTCACAAGAGGAATATTTAAAAATATTTCTGTGTATCTTATATTTTTCTATAAAACTGATACAATCAATAATAATATATAAAAATTGTTAATTTTTAATAAATAAATTTCAGTTGATTATACATAAATTTATTAAATAAGTAAATTGCTTTTACTCGATTTATGAAAACGCAACCAAGTAAAGTTTTTATATTTTACACACACACACAAAAAAAAAAAAAAAACTCATTTTTCAAAAAACGCTTCCATATATATTTATTTATTTTTTTTATGGTAAGAAGGTTACTGTATAAAGAAGATAAAATTATTAGGAAATTTAAATATGGAGCTCATCTTTAAAAAAATTGTTTCTGCTACAATTAAAAAAATTTTTTTTTTTACATTTTTCAACTTTTAGCCAAAAAATAACAGGATTTTAGTTAAAATGTTATCAAAATGCATATTTTTTTATAATAGGCATATATTTTAGAATATCCATAGAAAAAATCATGCATTGCTGTCAATTAGGTGCAGAGCAAGAAAGGGTTTTATCAAGAACAAGGTTTTCATTTCATGCAACCGCAAAGCAGCACCAAGTGAATTCTCCATTTCTTTAAAAATTTATTGCTAAAAAACTAATGCATGGTATGAATTAAAATTTTGCATGGTATGAACTAAAATTTTGCATGGTAAAGTTTATTGTATGTAACTTTGTATAAAATGTTAGAAAAATCCGAAGGGGTGGGTGACATGCCTTGGTTAAATTGACATGGAATGACTTTTATAACAAAATTGGCAAAATTTTGTCAAGATACTGCTCCCTAACTTATTTTGATCCAGCAAGTAGATCTCTAATTGTTTTGAAAACTTCTACTGTGCAAAAGAAAATTAAAAAGTCAAAACGATATAGAAAATTAAATAATACTGTTTGTCAAAAATTATATAAGCAGGGATGTATCTACAGTGGTCGGTGGTGGTCAGGGTTTCCACCACTCAGAATTTCTGACCACCACTCATCCAAAAAAATATACATATTATAATTACATTTAAAAAAAGTTATATTCAATTTTATCAAATGTTTTTTCTTTAATATAAAAGTATACAATACTAATACTGTTTGTGTGTGCGAATTAACGTGAAGCTCGTTTCGAAATTTTATATTCTCAATTATAATTGTTCTTGAAAATCAACCACCACTCATATTTCTCTAGATACATCCCTGTATAAGAGAAGTAAATTTTTAAATCACTGTAAGATATATCAACATCAAGGTTATGTTTGATATAGTTATTAAAAAGTCACATGAATTTACATAATAAAAAGAGTACAAATTAAAAAAGAAAATTATGGGCTTTTTATGGGGCCACTAAGCACTCTTGGTGATTTAAGCATCCCTATAACTGCACTGACACCTCTGAAACAAAACTAGTTATAAATAACAAAATATAAATCCTGAGAAACTTAAATACCTTATATCAGGGTTTCTCAATCTGAGGTCTGTCTACAATGTAATGAGGAAGCTATGACGATAAAAACTGCATTTTTATACATGCATAAATGTAGATAACTAATTCAATGTTAATATACCATAACATAGGATGAGGGGTGGGACCCATTAAATAAAATATGATTTTCAAGAAAGCAAAGAACAGTAAAAAGATGGTAACTTCTGTTTTAAATAAAAACATGGATTTATAAACGCAAAAAATTAAATTTCAAAAATTGGCAAATTTTAATATTACCAAATTTAAAATATTATAGCACTGAATAAGAATATAAACTTCAAAGACTGATAAATTTAAGTAGTTCTGAATAAAATAATAAAATTAAAAAATATATATATATAGTGTCATACCATAACCACAATTTATTGGTTGCTCATCTAATGCAGCTCTCTTTTTCCCTGTAGAAGAATAAATATCTGTTCTCTTTTCATTAATATACTCCTTTCTAGCCTTATTCCTTTGAATAAGCTTCTGAAAAATAAATAAAAGAATTAAAATCACAAAATTATGCATAGTTAAATAAGGCAGAGGCAATAAATTACTCAGACAGACAATTGAAACTATAAATTGACAAAAGAGAAAATAATTCTCCAGGGATAAATAACTTTATATACGTAAAAACTCTGCTGTCAGAGTTAAAATGATAGAATTTATTAGATATGATGGATTTAGTACTAAGCAAGTACTTACTAGAAGAAATCTGGAGTTATTTTCAGAAATTTCTAAATGAGAAAGATAGACCTTTCATAAAATTCCAGAATTAAAAATTACTCCATAAAAATTTTAAAAAGGGCATTAGATAAAAAAAAAAATGATAATACACTTCTAAGTCCAATTAACCAAAATAATTAATTCACGAAATGTAAACACTATAACATATTATCAGTTAAAATTTTAAAAAAGCTTATTTGCAAAGCTAAATTAGTGAAGCCAACAAATTTTCTATTGCAAGTTCTTGAATTTTTAATAAAAATTTGTTTTTCATAAAATTAAATGTTTATAATAATGGAACTCTATGCTACATAAGTGTTTGACAAAAAAACAATAGTGAGGAAAATAAAAACAAAAAAACTTTGATTAAATTTTCATGTTACTTATTGATTCTTTGCAGAAACTTTAACTTTTAATAATAAATAGTCCAAATTCTGGGCATTTCACATTTCTAATAAACAAGTTAATATACATCACCTAAGTAAAAGTTTTAGCAAAAATGAATCTTTAAAATATACATGTATAAATCTTCATAACACTGAAAATTCTTTGAAAGATTTAAAATTAGCAAAATAAATGGAAGCTAGTATAAAAGAAAACAAATCACAAGCTTTAGAAAAACTATATTAGTAATTTTGATACTTTTTTGTTAATAAGGACCACATTTTGTAATCAAAGATAAATCTGAATTATTAATAGAACGAATTACCCAGTGTTGTACACCACTAGGTATAAATGATTAAATAAATGCCTACTACGTATAAATAATTAAATAAGCACCCACTGCATAAATAATACATTTGAACACAATTTAAAATGGTTTCAATCCAAAAATTGCATGAATTAAATTGCAGGCACTCTCCGAGAAAAATGGAAAATGCACAACTGACAATATATCCAACCGCTGATAAAACAGGCGATTCTGTGGAAATATACATGCACCCTAATAAATTAATATAAAGCAGCCATCTGTCTGGAATTCCTAATCTCACAACTAAGACATATGTCTATGATCTTGCCAATGTGCCTCGAATGAAATTCGAGCCACATTTTTCTCCACATGTTTTAAGTTTTTAACAGTCATGAAGAAAATTTAAGCCTATAAAATAAGTAAAAAACTAATTCAAAATTTAAAAAAAAAAACTCCGAGGTGCACCTATTCAGGCCCTGAAGAAGTGTACTAAATTTCATGGTCATACAATGCTTAGATTTCCCACTTCAGACAGACATCTTTCTTTATTAAATAAGGAATATATTAATTAGTTAATATAAAATATGCATGTGTATGGCATAAAAAACAGCCATTAATAAAGATGCTAATAGTTAATATACCTAATGATTTAACATAAATATTTAAAATAAGTGCACAGTGAAGATTCTTAATACAGACAGTCACGGGGCAATGAATTTTGCCTACAATTTAATAAATAAATTTAGAGTGGAAATGGAATTTCACAATGGGTACTACCAAGAGCTCTAGAATATAAACATACATAAATGCCATACAGATATTTTTCAAATCGTAGCTAATTTTGTAGATACTTTTCAGACAAAATATAAATGTTACTTTTATTGCTGCATTGCATATGCAATCATAACACTTAATCATATTTAATAATGAGGCTAAAATAACTATATGTTTTAGCAATTTTTTTGTCAATTATATTATTTTATTTTTAATCTATGTTAAAAAGAATCTGCTGCAGCAAATTTTGTTTCAACATTTATATAAGCAGATTGTATAATTTTCCTCTGTGGGTACTTTTGGGGCAATAAATTGTTAGCTATTTAAAAAAGGCTGTTATTGAGAAATTTTGGTGCATAATAATAAATATAAATACTAATAGTTAATATTAACTATTACCTAGTGCACATTTTAATAAAGTTATACATTAATAGTTAACCTCAAGAGGAAAATAAAAATAAGAAGTATCTTCATACATAAATGTTGCAATAAATGCAAAAATAAAAGAGTTAGATTTATATATATTTTGTCTAAAATGTATTTGCAAAATTAGATAAAATTTTTAAAGTATTCACATACAGTATAAGTTTACATTAGGTTCAGATTAGCCTCGAATATATGTAACAAAATATAGCATTCTGTTAACAAAGAAGTTAACTTACGTAACATTATCTTTTCTCAAAATATAAATGTCAATAATTTTAATGTATTCCAACAGCAATTCCCATGCAATTTACCAGGTGGTAGCACTACTGTTTATCTTATGGAGCAAAAGAAATCTCAAACTTTAAAAATCAATGAGTTCAACTACTTGAGCTTTAAAATAAAGGTCAAATGAAAACCAATATCTTACTTAAAGCTAGTTTCACTTAGGTAGTTTTAAATTTGTTTACAGTGAACTATTAACCATTTACTTTAACAATTAGCCGTCAACTTTGTTCCTAACATATAAACAATAGTCGCATTCCTAATATAAAAGTACATTACCTTTTAAAAGTATCAAATAGCTGCATTAGTACAATATATTAGACAGCATAGAAATTAACACTGTATTTAATATACATATATTATTGTTACATAAATTAAAATGTCTTATCAAAATATCTAATCTAATTAGCATTTAGTTATTATTCTGTCTCACAGAAGTCTACAGAAACTTTAACCTCCTGCGAGATAATGCTCTATGTGCATATGCATGTTTGCTCTAAATTTAATTTAAAATTATTTATCAATCAGCATTTACAAATTACATAACTTTACACAACATTTCCCAATAGATTACCAAATAACCCTATTCAAACAATATAAATAAGCAAAACGTGCTCGAAATCTGATTTGTATACATCTGTAAATATAAACAATGTTGATTTCAGTCATTTTTTTTTCATTTCAGTTAAAATTTTACACTGAAATGTAAAAAAAATTCAAATAAACTACTACAAAATTTCGATCAGAATACAAAAAAAAAAAAAAACCCTCCTCTTACTATTCCAAAACACTACTGCTCGAGTCACAAAATGAAAAGAGGTCTATAACAATGTAATTCTTGATAACACTCTTATATCTTGAAAAGTATCGTTATTTAAAATTCAAATTAAATAACCAGTTGAAAATAAGAAATTAATAAATTGCTAACCACTAAGGGTCAAACAGATATACTAATATACATTGAACAATTTGTAAACATTACCTAATATTATACTGAAAATAAATGACTAAATAAACAACTGATAACTTACTTCGGTAAATGAATCATCTAGATTCATAATTACTAATTTTATAAACGATTTGAGCTGTAGACAAATTATTAATTTGACGCAACGTATATTTAAAAACACCCACTTGACGCAACAGTTTACAGGGCCGACGGGAGATGAATTTTGAATTTTGCGCCAAATGGGTTACCAGAAAAACGAATGAATCCCAGTGGATTTCACACGAATTATAAATTTATTTTATAGTTAACAGGAAATATTAATATGCAAAATAAATACTAAACATCAAATAATCCAATAAAATAATGAATTTAAATTAACAATTGAAGTACAGTTCATATTTACGATCATAAAACTGCAAGCATGAAAAACTACAAGCTAGGACTTAAAATATCGCCAAGTTTGAGGCCAGCGAACGGTTGCAGTTTACAACAAAAATATACAACCCTAAAGCTCAAGTGAGGCTTTTCAAATGCAGCCAGCTCAGTAGGGTATGCGCAAGGTTTAAAAATAGTTATCTGCTTTTTATCAATAAAAAACAAACCCAAAAGTAAACAGACCAATCTGATTTCGTATTTTAGGTATGATTTCAACAAGAAACTCAAATTTCCACACAGTTTCAATAATTTAACATATTGATGCATCACAGTCGTATCATTAGGACAAAGTCCAACAGAAATGCAAAGTATATAAAAATGAAATTATTTTAGCATCAAAAAAGTCTAGTCCTACATTTATTCTAGTCATATATTTCTAACGAGGGAGAACAATGAAATTTTTAAGTATCTTATTAGGTGCATCATTGTTAAGCATTGGCGCACTTTGCGCATTTGCGGTATCGGAAGATGACATCTACGTAAACGGAGGAAAAGCTTGCGCAGGTTAGTTTCTGTTTCGTTGTGTTTGTTTTTTAAAACAACTTATTATATGTCGACAGTATGTAAAGTAATCTAAATTTTAATAAGTTCATTTCATTCTAAAGAACGCTCAGACCAGCCATTGCTGAAGTGTAGTTGTTTTTTAATTTTTGGAGCTTCTAACTATTTTATAATTACAACTTTTTAATTACATATCTATAATTATATTTATATTATTATTTTAATCATGACTTTATAATTATAATTATTAATAAAGGCATAATTGTGCTAGCATTATCGTCGGGACTTAAAATTCGTAAACATTATTTAGGGAGACTTTAATCAAATTACAAGTTTTATTCTATTTTTCGATGTTAAAATTTCTTGACATGTAGCATTATATTATATACTATAAGACACTTTTTCTTATATTCCATAAATTATTGCTCAAATTTATTCGATATTAATCTTCTTTGTGAATAATTAAAATATTTACATTTTGAATTACTGCATTTAGCATTTCTCCGTGATTGATATTTTAGAAAAATTTGATCAAATTTACAATCAACAACTGTCGATAAAGTTAAATAGTTAATTGAAATTAATTTTAAACAAATATTGTCCATAATAAGTGGGTAAAAATCATAATTTCAGAACTTTCTTCATTTTTCTGAACCTTTTCATTGAAAAAAATTATTTTCTATCGAGGATACAATGAACTGTTGACTGAAGTGCAACATGCAAAAAATAAAGAAAGCAAATAGAGTAGGTAAAATTTTAAAGTAACTTGAAAATGTTTTAGTCATTCCAACTTATAATACAAATGGGGGATTTGAAGTTCGTCCGCGGCTTGCTTGTATGAGGTAGCAATGATTTAGGGAGGTTTTTACAGAGGATCTTCTTTAGTTTTAAGAACAATCTTAGGCGCGATTACCTTATAGAAAACTTATGCCTCATGAAGTTAAAAAATTTCAATATGCAGCTTTTGAAAGTCATTTTAGCCTATTGCATGCATTGCAAATCACACAGAAAATTGTTTTCCAATAATAGAACTCGATCTAGATATAATTTGCTTGCTATCATGGATTAGTGTTTTGATGAGTGAATAAGTGCATGCAGTATTTCCAGCGTCTAACTTTTTCCCTATTTACCACCCTTCACGCAAATTATGACTACAACATAAATTAATTATTACACAATGCATGTTTATGCTTATTACCATTATTCATGAAGTCAGAAAATTATTTTGTCATATGTATATACGAGTATTTATGACTAAACATCTATATTGCTCACTTCAAGTATGGAAGGGGACGAAAGCCTTTGTACTGTTTATCTGGTGAGGGACCTCTGTCTGGCTAGCATATTATACTCAAATATATCAGCATGAGCTGAAACGGGTTTCTTCACTGATAAAGTATTACGCTATTTAGTTTTGACAAGATGAGACATTAAATGATAATTTATCATTGAATACAATATCAGTATGAAAGTGAAAGATAAAGATGGTGAATCTCCTAAACACTGTCGAACGTTTTATTTCGATAACTGAAATGCAATTGATTAAATGTATTCTTTAATGAATGAACTTTGCAGACCATTTTCATTATATACGCTATTTCCAAGCAATATTACTTCACAAGTTTCACAATATAACTTCACAAGTTAAAATGTATATTCAAATGAAATTACATCAAACTGAATAAAACTGTCTACGATTAAGTGAGGTGAAGTAATCACTTAGCATTTATGTAACACCTGTTTTATTAGAAATGGCTGACGAGAGATATGGGCAATGTCGGATTATAACCCAAGGATCTCGCATCTCAAAGGAGAGGGGGACGTTTTCAGATAAAAGAAAACCTTTTTAGGTTTCGTAGGAAAGGCCTGGAAACCAAAATTTCACTTCACTTATATACGCAAAACTACATTATGCGGAATCATTCATTCGTCGAAAATGGAAATGGCGTGAAATGTTTCTGTCGGCGATTTCCCTAAACACTGACAGAATTTGATATTCGCACATTGTTCTTCAAACGCCATTTCCTTTTTCGACGAACGCGAACGACTACTGTTCACTGCCACGCATTGTCTAGAAAAACGCTGCATTGCGGACTTGCTTCTTCCATTTCACATCTCGCGTTACATGTGCCTCTACGCCAGGGTAAAATAGTACCCCCTCTTCTCCAATCAGGGTTGGAGATATCAGCACAGTCTCCGAACTTTTTGATCCTACCTTGTATATGTCACTTCTGTGTCAGCACTTCTCTTGTTCCTTAAAATTCTCTTAATATCCAAATGCAATTCCTTTACGGGCGTTATTTTTCGTCGCATATGACCAAGAATGTTGGGACAGCTAAAAATTATTTTTTATTTTTTAGCGTATTTTATTATAACCATTCAACTTGAAAAAGCTTTTTTAAAATATTTTATCTGATGAGACAAATTTATTTAATTTAATACGTCCTTATAACTTTCTGAACCATTTTCTTTTTAATCTGTAAACTATCACATTTAAAATTAAAAGTTAATCAACATATGAATGTATCTAACCTCTCTCGTTGACTTACTGAGAGTTTAAAGATAAAATTTAATTTTCGTTCCCATAAAACACAATGCGAAACTCCTCATTTCCTTCCAAATTATCCAAAGATCTTGAAGCCATGATCGACGGATTGAACATCACTGTTCTTAAATATATAATTCCATCAGAATCTCGAATTTAAAAAATTTGGTAAAAACAAATAAATAAAAGCAATCTATGTAGAGGATGAGAAATTAATGAAATAATTTTATTGTATATCCTTTCGATTTATTATTTTAAAATTTTCTTAATTGCTTATGATGAAGAACATCAAATTCAAAAGCTAAATTTCTGTTTATCATATACTTCATAATTTAAGTAGGCTTGAATTTTTCAGACATCGCATAAACATACAGTTTCGCGACATCTACTTTATAATAGGGTGTTGCATAAAAGGGTCTACTCTATAATAGGGTGTTGCAAAGACTTGATGGAAGAAAGTGTTCAACTGATCATCCATCACCACCCGGGGATCATGGTTTCGCGGTTAGTGCCGCTCGTAGTCCCTAATCACCTCATCGCACTGTTATAGTGCAATGAGCATAAAACTCCAAGAACAAGGATATAAAATGTTTGATAAACAAAATTTTAGTATTAAGTTTCTACCCAATTTTTTTTTTTTAAATCCTTGCTTTAACGAGTTTTGCACTCATTGGAGTCATCGCATAAACCGTGTTCATCAGCTCTTGCTTAACATACAAAATTTTAAAAATCGGGAATTTTTCTAAATTCAGCAATGACAATTGTTTCAGAAGTCATTTAACTCGGACTTCCTCGCCTTAATGAGTTTTGAGAACAGTTCAGCGACGCTTAAGGGTCCAAGAAATATTGGGGTCCAGAGCCAGCTGAGATTTACGTCGCCAAGAAAAAAAAAAATCTGATGTGGGCAGCACATGACTTTCCCTGCAGACTTATATTCACGTTCTCTTTATTTTAATTAAATTTAATTAAATTTTAATTCAATTTTCGTTTTCATTTGAAGAACTGGACTTATTTTCAAAGGTGACTTAGAGAAAATACGAAAAAACTAAAATATTTCGAAAACGGCTAGTCCTAGTGTAATGGGGTTGGTCTTATTCTTTTCTTCGTTAAAAATTACGTATTAAACAAGCATTTAATGAATATATTTGAGCATATGTAGTTTTTTATTTTAGATTTTGAAGATTTTTGCTGGCCATTTTGCAAAATTTTTCCGAAATCGGCGTAACAAAAATGCAAGAAATTTCAAGTATCTTGAGAACGATTAGTCCTAAAGCATAATGGAGTGTGTTATATTCCTTTCCTCGTCAAAAATTGCGCATAAAACAAGAATTTAATTGATACATTTGAGCATACGTAGTTCTTTGTTTTAGATTTTGACGATTTTTGCTGGCCATTTCGTAAAAAAAGGCAGGTTATTTTTTTCCGAATCGTACCAAAATCTAATCAGCACCAGGGTGACCCACAAGTGACTTATCTGCCGAATTTTGTGAAATTCGGTCCATTAGTTTTACAGCTAGAATGGATACAAGCTTTTGCGGACCATTTCGCAAAAAAAAAAAAGCGGATTCTTTTATCCCGAATCGTACCCAAAACTAATCAGCACCAGATTCGCCCACAAGTGACTTACCTACCAAATTTTATGAAATTCGGCCCATTAGTTTTAGATCCGTCGAAAACTCGAGTTACGATTTTCGGCATGATTTCAATACTTTCCTTATACATTACCATGTATTGCAGGGAAAGTAATACTTGTTCCCTTAAATATTTTATTGAAATCTAAAATAACACTATTGTTGTTATTACAATTATACGTATTAAGATATTTAAGACTAATAAAACTGATTTTTATGAGAAATACAAAAACTGTTTTGCACAAACTCAAAAAAACTATTTTGAACAAACTCAAAACAACTATTTTGCAAATACGTATAATTGTAAAAATATAAATAAAAATATATTCTCAAAGTTTGATCCCCCCCCCCCCCCCCCCTCTTTACCCAGCGCGAGGCGAGAGTCAGGCCGTGCGGAGCGTTTAACGAGAACCTCATTTCACAATTGCCTACACTTCACAGTGAGGAGCAGCACACTAAGTTGTTGTTGAGACCCAGACCGTCCGACCTACCAGAAAGGTGTAAGATAACAGTTTGGACGGCCGGGAAGTGCCACCCAATTTAGACCGGAAACCAGTGGGGGAGGCATCCACAGGGACCATACCCTCCTTCCCCTACCATCAACCTCTCGGAAGGACGTACAGCCCCACATGTTTAACGTGATCGTTCTCCGCGTGAACACGGCGGCAGTTTTGGCAGCGGAGGGAATCGGTGCAATTCCCGCGCGCTAACCACTGGGCTACCGCGCCCAATATAGCACACTAAGTGTAAATGATCAAAGGTTCTAACGGATTTTAATATAAGTGAAACTGTGAATAGTTTCACAAATTGAAAATCATTTTCATTCAATTATCTCTATGGCTAGCAAGAGTTTATGTAGAATTAGTGGAGCTACAAAAAGAGGAAAAGCAAAAATAAAGCAAGTCAAATTAAAGAAAATACCAAAAATGTGAAATTTTCGTTATCTTCTTATGAAAATACCCCATGCCCCCTCCCCCCCCCCCCCAAATAAATGCATTTTCTTAAATGCATTTATTTTGGGAAGTCAAAATTTAAGTTTTTTCGAAAATTGAAATTTGGGGAGAGGGTGCAAAATTTCATCCCCCCCCCCCCCCCCAAATAATAAACATTTTCTTAATTATTTTTATTTTGGGGAGCCAAAACTAAAATTTTGGTGTCCTTTTTACATATTTTGCAGCCCTAAAAAATTTTCTAGTTACGTCCAGTGTTTTTTTCAGGCATACCTCAGGATGGGCGAAGCTTCCCCCCCCCCCTCCCCCTGAAGATGAGTAATCCGCCCCGGAGACGTTTTATGTTAACCTAATTTCTATTTATGCGACAGCATTTAGATATGTTTATATAGGGAGAATAGGAAACTTCCTCTCCTTAAAATTTAATTCCCCCCCCCCCCCGGCCCAAAAATTCCTAAAAGAAACACTGGTTACGTCGCTACTTCCTGATATTGCAGACCGGATGTATTCGGCGTAGAACTTATCTGATATTTTCAATCGATTGGGATATCTGTCTCACGTTACATCATTGTTGTAAACGTCAACTAGAAAACTGTAAACAATTCGTTTGTCGTAAAGGCTCGTCCAAGTTATCGCTGAATGAAGGCCAATCCCCATTGTCTTACAAACGTTTCAGTTTTTGAAATTCTCGTACGATGGTATTTATCATCTTGCTGTAATTATTTGATACTTTGTTATCATTTGGACCGAGAAACAGCAGTCGTGTATAAGAGATTATCGAAATTTATTTATTGTCAGCTGCGATCAGACTATCTACGATTAAGTAGAAAACACTTTGTGCAAGTATGGGGAATAGTTATCAAGGATGTCTGCATAGACATTTTGCCCCAGAACTAGATAGGAATGTTTGTTTATGTTCATTTATTTAAAAAAAAAATTGGCATCATGCTGTCACGTGACTTGCTCGGTTGAGCTGAACCGTCTTGCTACGTATACATTTCGCGAACCAAAAGTCAAACTGGAGGGAAACTTGGTATGTATATTAAGGTAATGCAAGTACAAGAACAGATTAAAACAAGAAAAAAAATTATACAGGAATCATACACTTTTTTTAATAGATACCAAAACGCTGTTTTTGTTTTTCATAAGATAAAACTGAAACAACTCTAGTAGTCGGTACATAAGCATTAATAGGAGATGTAGTCACCTCTTGCTGCACGTAAACTTCACATCGATTTTTCATGCTTTCTATGGAGTCGTCCATGAGCTGTGTGATCAAAAGTCCCATTCCTGAAGTAGATTTGGTTTTAGCTACGGAGTGGTCTATGGTAGAGGCTGGCTGGATACCATTCTTCTACCTAGTACATCCCACGCATGCTCAATGGGATTCACATCCAGAGCTAGTCACTGCATTTTCTGGATATCTTCACTTTAAATAAAATCATCAACAGACTGAGATTGGTATTATGCGTGTTAACGTCCATGAATACATGTTATGGACCGTCAGCAAAATTGTAAAAAGCCGAACACGAGGTTCCAATATGTCGTCTTTGTACCTCTTACTAGTAACAGAACCTCTATCGAAGATGTGGAGCTTTGTGTCTGCATACATTAAGACTGCACCACCTCTAAATTGCCCTCTTTAGTAAACAGTTGATTCTGTAGCCAGTGTTTCTTTCAGGACTTTTTGGCCGGGGGGGGGGGGGGGTGATGAAATTTCAGGAGGAGTAAGCTTTCTATTTGCCCTATCTAAATATATCTAAATGCTGTGTCACATAAATAAGAACTAGGTTAACATAAAATGTCTCCTGGGGGGGGGGGGGGATACTTATCTCCGGGGGGGGGGCTTTGTCTCTCAGGAGGTATGCCTGAAAGAAACACTGTTGTAGTTGCTACAGTTCTCCAGTAGACATTGTTCTGCGATACTGGAGAGATGTTGCTGTTGTTGAGACCCAGACCGTCCGACCTACCAGAAAGGTGCAAGGTAACCGTACTGGAAAGATGTTATAACACTTGGATCACCTTGTACTGGCTGTCGTCTTACGTCTCCAGTGTTTGTTTTAGAAGCTTCCGTACTGTCTGGAGATTAGACATAATATATACCACCTGTCAATAACTTTTTGGACGCAGTGGGGCATAGAATCTATCAAGCTGCAGACATGTTCGGTATTCTACCGATATACTAATTCCCACGACACATAAGCGGACTTCCAAAGCTAACTATCACTAACATTTTATAGAAGAGCTTACCTTCAAACATAGCTACAGAACATAAAGTTTGCATAAAAATACGTTCTTCGAAGTCATTATTATGCTTTTCTAAATATAATTAATAAGTCGAAAGTAATTACAATATTTTATTAATAATTCTATTTTCAATAAATTCTAATTTCAATTCTATTTTCAAATTCATTGTGAAATTGGGGCTAGGATCTTCTGAACATTTGATTCTACCTAAAATCAATAGGGTTCTCGCATTCGTTAATTGTAACAATCGTATCAAATTATTTTCGAAACGCTTCATTCGTTCGTGAGATATCGCATCCACCGATTCACTGGGACACACACTGTCACACACACACACACACTAACATACACGCATACATTAACAAGCATGCACATACACATAAACATCACCTCAAAATCGTTCGATTCGAGTTAATACATGCTTAAAACGTGCTCTTCAGGCGAAAGCTCGAATTTGAATATTCGATCCAGTCACAAAACTGTAAAAAAAAGCAAAAAAAAAAAGCAACAACATAGTCATATGCAGTCTATAGGTAGTCACAGCCCTGCCAAGTTATCTTTGCGGCAAGTATAGATGTGGCGTGCTTATTACATCCGGCTCGAAAGCAGTTAAAAAAACAGTAAAATACAGATTGTGAAACAACTTCGGAAAAACTGAATAATTTTGGTTACTTCATCACGTTCCACTCTAAAAATATACTTTTGTTTCAGCTGTATCAGACATGGTTAAGAATTCGGTTACGATCAGACGATAGCAAAGTTCAAAAATCAAAGAACATATTTTCACTTCGGTAGAAGGTTATATCGCAATAATGTATCGAAATTTGTTATCTGGATATCAATCGAGGCCTGTTTGAAATCCAAGATTTTAAGAAAATTTGAAACGAAGATAATAGAATACCGGGAAGTCAAACAGTGCATACATGAAAGTTAAGTGCATTCTTATCTGCCAAGAAAACTGTACGCTTTACTTTTTATAAATCTAAGTTAAGTGTAAAATGCTATAGAAAAAACGATAAACTTCCGTTAAGTTATATAGTATGTTTAAAAATGATTGTACGAGTATAAACGGTTCCAATTTAAGTATGTTAAACTATCTTCGTATGCAAATTTCGATCAAGTGACACCTTTTAGTAAAATAGTATAAAATGTAACTTTTTATGCACGCATCCTAGAAAAAAGATGTTGAATCAAAAAATAATTTTTATAGCTCAATTAGTTAAATAAAACAGTCCCATTGTCTATCAAAATTACATGAGATATTATTAACAATAAATTTATGAAGGTTACTTCAACTGGTGGAAAGTAGTGTGTATACTTCATTTTCGACCGTACTATTGACAATTTTTATTCTCTTTTGCTCTACGTTAGATTAATTTCTCCCCAGCCGAACGTTACCGTAACAGGCAAGCTCAGAAGGAATTATCAGATCCTAGCATAAATTTTGTCAGGGAAAAAATAATAACCGAACAACTACAGTTATACTTCCTAATTCCAACCTCCCCCTGTCTCCTCCAAGACTTCTCAGATTGTTCTCAATGTTCAGCAAAAACAAACCCCCTCCCAGTCCAGCACGTAGAAGATGTATGTCCTAAGAATAGATGGTGTCTTCCTATGTTTTCCAGTACTAGAAATCTGAGGGTTATTACCAAACAAATTGAACTAAGAAACTACACAGACAGACTATGGCAACACACCGTTATACCTAACCAGATATGACTAACTCACAGAACAGATCAAACTCGTAATTTCAAAACACACAAAAAAAGAAGAAAAACAAAATCTGATGTGGGCAACACATAACTTTCCTTATATAATGCAATGAATTTACTACTTTTACAGCAAAAAAAAAAAAAAAATTGGTTATTCTTATAGTAGATACTTATATGCTTTCCAAGATATTGAATTTTCGTTAATTAGTCATCATTTTCATCGATTTAGTGTCATTTTTATCCATTTGGCGAGATTTTCATTAATTTAGCAACATTTAAAAAAGTCGCTAAGTTGGCTACATTCCGTCTAATTCGTCGCTAAAATCTTACCAAGGGTTATGGACGGAGAAATAAGTTATTCTTATAGCAGATAAATGACTATTGGCGTTCAAATACAAGTGTATTACTCAAAGTATCTTTTCTCGTGAATGGAACGAACTAGATCCACGAGAATGATGTCACCTAATTTATCGCATGATATTACATATGAAAAGTGAGCAGTTAATATATATTTTTTAATTTATGGTATTTTTTTTATAAATTTATTTGAAAAATGTGTAATATCTCGAGAACGGTTCATGCTAGCGTTCTAAAGTTTATGTCAATCGTTTTCTAAGAAAAAATTACATAAGAAATGTCTATTTGCGTAACTTTATTAAAGGTTTTGATTTTTTGATGATTTTTTCAAAATTTCACTCGAAAATTTAGTTGGGTTCTGAACATTCGATTACGTTTAAAAACAATAGGCTTTAGTATTCACGGATTGTGATTTTTGTACCAAATTTGATTCGAATCGCTCCATTCGTTCGTGAGATATCGTCTCCACAGACTCACTGACACACACACACACAGACATCACCTCAAAAATGTTTGATTCGTGATCAGGGATGCTTGAAACGTGCTCTCCCGTCAAAAACTCGAATTCGAATTTTCGACCCCGTCACAATACTTTCCTTAGCCAATGACCCTACTGTGCTGAAAACACCGGTTCTCGTTAGATCACCGAAGTCAAGCAGCATCGGGCGTGGGGTGGCGTGGGGTATTTGGGTGGGTGACCATCTTTGAACACCGCGTGCTGTTGGCCCATTTCGGACGCGGTAGCCCTGTCGCTTGCGCGCTGGATTTACACGCTGCCACAACTGCCGCCGTGTTCATGCGGAATACAATCACGTTAAACATGTGGGTCCGTAAGTCCTTCCGAGAGGTTGATGGTAGGGGAAGGAGGGTACGGTCCCTGTGGATGCCTTCCCCACTGGGTTCCAGTCTAAATTGGGTGGCACTTCCCGGCCGTCCAAACGGTTACCTTACACCTTTCTGGTAGGTCGGACGGTCTGGGTCTCAACAACAACAACAACATCAATACTTTCCGTCGATATTATGTATATAAGGAAAGTAAAAATGGAATGAATATGTAGTCTCGCTCTGCTCGCTGTACCTTGTGTACGCTCTCCCCTCTGATGTTCACTTCGCTCCTGTTGACCAAACGAAATTGTGTCTGGGGCATTTATTTGTTGATGAACTCACACTTTCCAAGGATTTCGTAAAATAACACAAGGGTTATACAAAATATGAGCAATAGTTAAATATGAATAATGAATCTGAGTAATAAATATGAGTAATAGTTGCACAATGTGTGTCGCCACAAAAATGCGTTCATGTTTGTTTTGTTTCTAAAAGGATACAGTAAAATAAATATGTTGCAGATTGTCAGGAAAATACTTATTATTGTTTGATAATCAGTGACATTGAAGGACAAAATCTGATTACGCATTTACATATCGCGACATAGATTATAGCTATCAACATCGAATCAGCAAAGCATAGATAACGTATTAAGTTTTGTTACGTAGCAATTAGTAATCACGGATGATGCAATTGGGGACATGCTTGAACAAATGTGATAGGAATAGTGATTTTATCCTTTTGCATGTTCCATGCATCGTATGTGATGCACGTAGAGCTCTGTTATACGCGTGTGCATCATATATAATGCACAGATATTTAAAATTTCAAAGAGCATTTAAAAGCCCGAACGCCTGGATACTTAAGTTAACATTGAGAACATTCAAAAAGGGCATTGGGAACAGTCAATAAACATAAGAATAACATTTGGACAGTCAAAGGATAAAAACATTCATAAAAATATCTGATGTGGGCAACACATGACTTTCCTTATATAATGCAATGAATTTACTACTTTTATAGTAAAAATATAGGTTTTTCTTATTGTAGATACTTATATTCTTTGCAAGATATTGAATTTTCGACGATTAGTCGTCATTTTCATTGATTTAGCGTCATTTTTATCCATTTGGAGAGATTTTCGTTAATTCGGCAACATTTTAAAACGTCGCCAAGCTGGCGACATTCCGACAAATTCGTCTCCAAATTCTCGCCAAGGGATATGGGCGGAGAAATAAGTTATTCTTATAGCAGATAAATGACTATTGGCGTTCAAATACAAAAGTATTACTCAAAGTACCTTTTCTCATGAATGGAACGAGCTAGACCCACGAGAATGTTGTCACCCAATTTATCGCATGATATTACATATGAAAAGTGAACATGTTTCTCAACAGTTAATATTTTTTTAATTTATGGCATTTTTGGATAAATTTGTTTTAAAAATGTGCAATATTTCGAGAACGGTTCATGCTAGCGTTCTAAAGTTTATATCAATTGTTTTCTAAGGAAAAATTACATAGGAAAAGTCTATTTGCGTAACTTTATTAAAGGTTTTGATTTTTTGATGATTTTTTCAAAATTTCACTCGAAAATTCAGGGGGTTCTGAACATTCGATTATGTTTAAAAACGATAGGCTTCCAGTATTCACGGATTGGGATTTTTGTACCAAATTTTATTCGAATCGCTCCATTCCTTCGTGAGATATCGTCTCCACAGACTCACTGTCACACACACACACACACACACACACACACACTTTCACATACACGCACACACACACATACTTTCACACACACGCACACACACAGCCATCACCTCAAAAATGTTTGATTCGTGATCAGGGATGCTTGAAACGTGCTCTCCCGTCGAAAACTCGAATTCTGATTTTAGACCCCGTCATAATACTTTCCTTATACATTATGTATATAAGGAAAGTAATAAGAAATTGGTATTAATTTAATACATTTTTACTTAATATTTCCCATACATTCTAAAAGCTCGTGTACTCCACTTATCTCTTAGTAATATGGTCTTTCAAAATTAAAAAAAAGTATATTTATTTGGCAAGAGATGTTTATTTACACACAAAAGACACAAAGAATCAAACATTAAACGTAAATTAGAATGCATTGCCTAGAATACATATGATATTATTCACGTAAAATATATATACAAATTAAAATCGCAGAACGCTCTTTCCATCAAGCCTTGAGTCAAATGCGGTGGACAAATTCGTTCATAGAGAAAGAGTGAGAGTGAAAAAAATCGAAAACGCGTATTTTAATCGCATTTATTTTTCTTTTTGTGCATCGGAGAAATAAAGATTCAATCGATATTAATCTCTGTCGTGAATATGGAGTGATATCTATACATTTGGGAATAAAAAAACGCTTTAAATTATTCTATTCCTGGATTTTGTTATGAATGGGTCTATGAAAGTTACTATTTTTGCACTGTTTTATTTACGTTAGTTTCTCTATTTGTTTGCTTGAGTCAAATGTTGAAATAAATTTTTGATCCTTTTCTACCGAGCCGATTTCCTCAAAATTTTACATACATAAGTTTTTACGGTGACAATATAACATTCCACTAAATTTGAGTTGATACCAACAGGATTCTGTCCCTCCGGAATCATGCCCAAAATGGTCCGTAAAAAGCCCATTGTTGAAAAATAGTTTTACAAATTCTCTCTTATATATGTGTCTAATTTCTGTAATACAATTTACAGTTATGCATACAGAAACGTAGAATTTCAGTATTACCGAACCAGGTATGGCCCTTGAGAACGTACATGGTTTCGGAAATACTCTTCACTTTTACAATTTTATATATAATTTTCATGTGTGACACTTTCAAAAATCTTGGGAGCAAGGAAAGACCTAGCTCCATTTGTTTTGTATCAGTTTGAATTTTTTCATCTATTACACTATTCATGCACTTAACCATGTATGTTAATGCAGGGAACAAGGGGTTTAGTACCTTTAGTACCTGTATTACATATATGATTTTAAAAATAAATAAATAAATAAAAAAAATTAAATATTAATTTCATTATTGGGTGTAGTTATAGGCTTATTATTTTATTAACAAATTTTCACAGCATGAGATTCAGTGCTGGCCTTATATATGGAACAGGGAGGGGTATTTAATACCTATTTAGTACGTGTTTTACTTATAAAGAAATTATTCTCAAGACTAACGTTGGGTCTATTTTATTTTAATTTTATTTTTATTTTTACATCTGCTCAAATGCCGGTTCTATTTTTCGAGGATTCGCCAAATTTTAATAGACTAAAATGTTCCACTAAGTTGTGTAACCAAATTTCAGATCTTTAGGACATAGGGATTATATGTTAAAAATGTCATCAAAGAAGTTGAAACAGACAACCTTACGGAATGACGAATTCCATAAAATATTTTTAAAAATGTTTGATTGGATATCTCATGAAAAATTGTTTACAAAATCGCCAAAGATTAAAAAGTATAAAATAAAGTATTATAAAAAAAAAATCTCACGAAAAAGCAAAAAGTAACTTTTAACTATCACAACATTCTCGGTCATATGCGATTAAAAATAAATTACATTTGGCGCCCATAAAATAATTATATTTGGACATTAGCAAAATTTTAAGGAACAACAGAATTGATAACATTGAAATGACATATATTCTTTCAGCTTCATAGTTGCTAAGGGTTTCATAAAGAAGTTACCTTCTTCGAAGTTTAAGGCTCCTGTATGAAAGGAGCTTTATAGAAAGTCGGGACGCCACAACATGCTTTTCATTTTCCCTTTTAAACGGGCTCTTGAAGAGCAAAGCGTTCTTTGCTTTTCAAGAATTCACAGTGAGTTCCTAAGATTTAAACCTTATTCTCCCAAGTTATAGGGAACGAATACGTTTGTGAAAATGTGTTTTAAAATTGTTTGCTTATTTATGCTTGAAATGTAGAATGTTTTGCTTTATTTTTTATTTTGTTTTCTCGATGTGAGGTGTTATGAAAACAAAGTAATATTGCAATATTCGAAATTGCAAAAAGGGTTTTAATTTGTTTGATTATTGTGTGAAATTGAAGTACTATCTTATACGGTTCTATTAACGGTCGGAGGCGTATTTAGACGCTTATTTAGGGCCTATTATGCCTGCTTAGAGGGGAAGGGGTGCAGCCACATGGATGTCCACGCAGAGGGGACTACACCCTTTGAATTAACTGGACTGTGTTCAACTCGACTTTCTTTTGCCCAAATTCATTTTTAAATAGTTTGTTATTTTTTTTTTCCAAATTTTGCAAGAAAAAATTTGTAAAATCTGAATTGGGGATGCAAATGATCACAATTTTAGCAACCCTTTATTTTAAAGGGCTTGAAAAAATATTTCGATTGATACTAAGTTTGACAATATACCTCGGGGGTGGTGGTGGTGATGGTGGTGGTGGTGGTGATGGTGGTGGTGGTGGTGGTGGGGGGGGGGGGCGATGACGTTACGAACACGACTGTATCGCGGCTATTTTTCACTACAATGATTAAAACTGTTATTTCTTGTAATCATTAAGTCATAATCAACCCTTTTTATGCATAATTATGGCAAACTTTGTCCATGTTGCCATGTTAAGAAAATATAAAATTTCGAATATATTTCGATATTTTCGCTCGATCAAAAAAAAAACATTCTATCAAGTTCTAAATCCTTTTGATGACAAAGCCGGATATAAAGTTTCGCGAAAATTCAATATTTGTGGCAGCTATCGTGTGTTTATGGCAGCTACCACAAGAAATCAACTACAGACGGACGGATATCATTCTAAAATGAATCAAAACGTGTTCTCCTAAAACATATATGTTCTAACTAAAAAATATATGTTCTCCTAAAATATATATGTTCTTCAATAACAAATTCATGAGAAAATGCATGGGATATTGTGCTTATGGATGGTTTAATTTTTCTTACAGCATGCACGGTTCTTGTGGGTCTTATCGAACAAGTAGCCGAAGTCAACAACAAGACGGTAACGGACATGGTATCAGAACTGTGCAGTTTTCTACCCGGGGAGTACACGATTCTTTGCGACATCCTTGTTCATCTCTGGGGACCGGCTATCATTGAGAAGTAAGTGGTCCTTAGTTCCAGAACCTGCAGAGAGGAAACTTTACAAATTTTGTAATCATGCTCTCAGTGCAATTATTGACTATATTCGGTGCAGGAGAGTTTGTAGTACTCCAATGTTCCTGTTCAGTGGCATACTGTCTTTCAGGGGGGCGGTCATCCCAGGGCGCTGAACGAGAAAGGGACGCCTGCTGAACGCATGTTTGTTATCATTACTATTATCACTATTAACCTTTTGTTTATGGGTGGGACTTTGCAGGCATTGGAGTCCATGGACACCAATGTTTGCAAAGGTGGATCGAACTGTTTGGGATAGGGTATGTCAAATATCTGTCTTTTTGAGAGGTTCTTCGTTTGGGATGGACGCTGCTCCACCCGTAAGCAAAAGGTTAAATCCTATGAGTATTGTAGCGCGATTAATAATGTGGGATGTAATATGCATTTCTACGTGACCTGCGTTTTAGCAGTGGTGGCTCGCGACTTCAGGAATGGTAGAAGCAGATTCAGTGACGGGATTTCCCCCCCTCTTCCTCGACAATGAAATCATCAAAACACATCGCGCTACTGGCACAAGTTTTGTCAAATATTATCTAAAAATAACCAAACGAGTCTGAAAAATTCGCCAAATAATAGTAATAACCCATTTCACCGATAACTTTAAGTGAAGCAGCGCTTCACGTGCGTCACCTGACGAACCGCCACTGCTTTCTAGACCAGGATTCACCACTGGAAACCGTGAAGTTTTTACCAATAAACGTTACACTTCAGTTACCGTAGGACGTTATCGTTCATTTTTAACAATTGAACGTTCTTTTTTATCCAAAAGACTTTAATATTCAGTTTATAGGAATAGGGTGTTACTGCTTAAAAGATCTGAGATGAAAACCAATCAAGGAAAAACTGACAAGGAGACGTTCTTTCTTTCTTTCGAATCAGACCGTTCGATCTACCCGATGGTGTAAGCTTTGGCCGGCTGGGACAGTACCATCCAATTTAGACCGCAACTCAGTGGGGGCGATATCCACAGAGACCGTATCCTCCTCCCCTTACTACCAACTTCTCGGAAGAACTTACAATTACGTACAATTCCCGTGCCTTATAACCACTGGGCTGTCCTGCTCCAAAGGAGTCGTGCTTGTTCTTTAATTAGAAAAATGTTTCCGGTTTGCTTTCTTATATCGTGTATTGGAATTATATAACATCTTTAATATCCTCAGGTTGAGCCGTAAAGAAACTGCTGATGTTGTTTGCTACAGTTTAGGGATATGCCACATAGACCAAGGATTGGACTATTGCCATCTCTTTCCTGAACCTAAAGTAAGCAAAAATTAAAAATAATTATTTTTCTTTCGTTAGTGTAAAGATCTTGCATTTCACATATTTTCAGGAAAACGAATGATATAACGGTGGTACACTTATTTTCAAAGTTCACGCTTATCTCACCTGAATGAATTTTTAAAATCCTGCATTCTGGATAAATTTCAGCAAAAAAGATTTAAAAAAATTATTATTATTTTTCCTACAATGCATGATAAATTATTGGGAAAGTATTGGAATTGTGCCGAAAATCTACGAGAATGATGTTAACAAATATGTCGCATAATGTTGTATAAAAAATAAAGAAACATATTTTATAATAGTTCATAGTTTACTTAATTTTATCTAATAATAAAATTATATTTTTGATAAATGTATTAGAACAACGTGCAATATCTTGAGAACGGTTCATGCTAGCGTTCTAAAGCGAGTGCCATTCGTTTTCTAATGAAAAATTTTTTTAAGAGATGATCATATGATCATTTACGTGACATTGGTTTCGATTTTTTAATGATTTTTTTTTTCAACAATTCATTCAAAAATTTGGTGATCTTCCGAACATTCGATCGATTTGAAATCAATAGACTTCCAGTGTTCATTGATTGTAATATTTGTACCAAATTTTGTTCGAAACGCTCCATTTGTTCGTGAGATATCGCTTCCACAAACTCATGGACATACCAACGCACACCCACCACACACACACACACACACACACACACACACACACACACACACACACACACACACACACACACACACACACACAAACATCACTTGAAAACCGTTCGATTTGAGTTGAAGGATGCTTGAACGGTGCTCTTCCGTTGAAAATTCGAATTCGAATTTTTGACCCCGTCACAATACTTTTCCTAATTTCATTATACTATGTAGGGAAATTCAAAACTGTAAACCTCCATGACATTATATAGTAGTTGGTCAATATATTCATAATGGTCGTATGAAGACAAAAATTATGTCCTCGGAGATGTCAAGTAAAGTTTGCTGTCAGCATTGAAGCCGCAAGTATATAGCAGCTAGCAGCGAAATGAAATTAAATGTGTTTATATGGACCACGATTTTTATTTAATTTATACGATTGAAACCATAAAGAAATTTGTATAAAAATAAATTTTATAAATGAAGAGTATTATATTTTTGATTGTGTTATATCAATTACGGACTTGGGATATAGGTTTACGGTCATCTGTTTTATTTTGGCAAACATTTATCAAACTTATATACTATTTTCTATTGAGTTTAACAAATTGTTGAAACAGGATAAACATAGTACAGGTATATTCTATCATTCAACTACTATAGAGTCTTCTTTTTGGTGCGTTTGTTGAATCAAACTTCATAGTTTTGGTAAATTTACTTACAAACGGGAGAAAGATGTTTTATTTTTCGATTTGCCTATGCAGATAACTTTGTATAGCAAGAGCAAAATTTCTTATTTTTTTTTTTAGGGGAATTAAATATTTTAATATATATATATATATTTTCTTTGAAGAATAATATCATTTAGAATATTACTGAAATTTGTTCACATGAAATCAAATGTGTTTATATGGCAGACGATTTTTATTTATTTTATACGATTGAAATAATAAAGAAATTGAAATAAAAAATAAATCAAAAGCAAGCCGTGTATATTTGCTAGTCCTTCCTAAAAATCAAATTTGTGTGAGACGCAAAAGTTTATAAATAAAACTTTTATCGAATTAACAGATTTTTCTCAGCAGTTAATATAACCATTTGATTTATTTATAGGAAGGAATGGAATATGCCGTGCAACTATCTAGAAGTGGATCCACAGTATTGCCTTTCTTTCACTGGGTAAGTGTCACTAAGAATAGTGACACAATAGTAAAGAAGTGTAAAATTATTATATTATACTTATTGTAAATTGTAAATTCTATAATGTTCTTAGAACACATTTGTCCTCTATAAAAAATTTTAATCATAAATTCTTACAGACGTTTGTTGAACGATTATCATCAGCCTGTGAACTTCCTGGAGTTAGCTTCGTTTGCAAGACAATACAGAGGTAAGTTGACGAGATATCTATTGTAAATTTATCCATGGTGCTTATTTCTATTGTATTGGATGGTGCGATGTTTCTGTTGGATGGTGCGATGTTTTTGTTGGATGGTGCGATGTTTCTATATCATTAAATAATTTTTAGTCGCGCACATCAAATTTTACAATCTTATAATGTACTGAGAATTTGAAATAGTAAAATTTTGTTAGGGGACACTAATATACCCTGAAAAATATATCAGATATATCGTCTGCTGTTTTTAATATGTCAGATGATAATTACAGACCATTTTTCTATCAATCGAAGAACATGGTGTTCTCTCAGAATGCGAAATCGGGTTTTATTTTAGAGCAATATTTCTCTAGCTGTTCTTATGAAAGTGCCAAATGTCTGAGGCTCTTTGCAGGCGGACGCTACAGAGCAGTTTCTATTTCAGACAGTTAAGCCTGAGTTAAAATGGGAGGTCTGCATGTTTTCGCTTTGTCTGCAACAGATAAAGGTTCTCAAAACCGCTTTACTAACCCTGTAACTGTTGAATTGTTAGGAGTTTTAGAGCTTCTAAATCTCTTCATACAAATGACTTGAAAATTGCTCTAAAATAAAAAAAAAATTGATGTGGGCAGCACATGATTTTTCACACTAACTCAAATTCATTTTCTTTTTCTTTTTTTCATAATTCATTAAACTGAGTTTAGTTACACAAAATTACGCGGATAATTATTTGAAATTGATACCGAATTGGCAGTAATAATTCAATTTCCTTTCTCGTTTGGCGACTGAACGTACTTTCAAAGGCGAAGGTGCGAAAAAAATGAAATATCTCTAGAACGGTTTGTTCTAGAGTTATGGGGTTGGTCTTATTCTTTTCCACGCCAAAACTAACGTTTAAAACAAGCATTTCATTGGCACATTTGTGTATACGTAGTTTATTATTTTATATTTTGGCCATTTCGCAAGAAAGGCAGGTTCTTTTGTTTAATCGTACCAAAATATAATTAGCACCACAAGTGACATATCTACCAAATTTTGTGAAATTGGGTCGTTTAGTTTTTGATCTAGAGAGAATATATACGATTTTTGTGGACCATTTCGCAAAAAAAGTACAGGTTCTTTTTTTCCGAATCGTATCAAAGTCGAATCAACACCAGGGTCTCCTCAAAATGACTTATCCATCAAATTCTGTGAAATTTGGTCAGTTAGTATTTCAGTTAGAGTGGATGTATCATGTATTGAATAGACGACACACAGACGTCACGTTAAAATATTTTTTTTTTCGGATTCTAGAGAGCTCAAAACGTGTAAATCCTTCGAAAACTCGAGTTGCAATTTCCGACACGATTCCAATACTTGTCCCCTATATACAGTGTATTGCAGAGAAAATAAAAATATTTTCCTCTGGGAAAACGCCATGTTTTTCAATTCATAAAAAAAAGAGCTCTGTAATTATCGTGTAAAAGCAGCAGACGATATTTCTGATACATTTTTAAGCGTGCATTAATGCCACCCAACTGAAAAAATTCCATTTCAATTTTTAAGTGTACATTGTATGATTTTAAAATTAGATGTTCGTGACTTTTCGGAATTTTATTGTTTAAAGAAGAAAATCCAAGGAAATAATTTAATCTTTCTTTCCGCACAGCATTCTAAGTGAGATGACACCGTTCATCGACATTGACGGAGATCAATACAGCATTATACAGGTATTTTTGCTTTCCCATACTATTGCATATACTAGTATAAAGTATTGTTTTCACGAAAATGTTCGATTTCGATATTTTGATGCCAATCCATATGTTTTAGGACCTCCTGAACACGTTTTAACTATTTTTGGAATGATATCTGTCTGTCTGTGGTCAATTTCTTGTCAATAATATCTGTGGTCAATAATATCTGCCACACATATTAATGAATTTTTCACGAAATTTCATATCCTGCTGTGTGAACGAAAAATCTAGAACTAGATAGAATTTTTTGATATTCGAGTCAAAAATTTGAAATTGATTCGGAATTTTATATTTTCTTAACATAGCAGCATAGGACAAAATGTGACATAATATGCATAAAAGGGGTAATTTATGGTTTAATGATCGCGAAACTTTACAGTTTCAATCAATGTAGTGAAAAATAGTCGCTATACAATGTTTGTGTTCGTGACGTCATTACCTCGCCCCCCCCCCCCCCCTTCTCTCCGGAGGCACATTGTCAAACTTGGTATCAATCGAAAAACTTTTTCGAGTTCTTTAAACTGAAAGGTAACATGCTATAATTGTGATCAGTTTGGAGGACCAACAATATAGATTTTTCGAATACTTTCAAAATTTGAATTAAAATAAAAATACAAGTTACTTAAAATTGGATTCTCGTATGAGAAAGTTGAGATGAGCCACAATTCAGTTAATTTTTATTATTAATAACAAAGTTATATTAACTACAATATTAGTCTAAACCGGGCATCTAAAACATCATAAAGAAAAGAAAAAAAATCTGACGTAAGTATCACATGACTTTTCCAATATTGATTTTGCATCTTCCACAGCGAAAAAATGATGTAAGAGACTCATAGCACAATGTGTTTGGTATTGAATTAATCCCACGTAGCTTGAAACTGCGCACTTTTGGCACATTATGAGTCCAACCAGAATGACTTATACATACTCACGCGCAAAATCTTCATGAAAATGCGGATGGCATTTAATTAATATCCAGTGAAATAAATAACTGCAGACGATATATCATTGGCATCAAAATACAAAACTATTACAAAACGTAACTTCTCTCGTGAATGGAACGAACCAGATCCATGGAAGTGATGTTAGCAAATTTCTTGCATAATATTGCACATGGGAAGATTTGATAACATTCGCTACATTTTCCATTTTATGCAATTTTTCGAAAAATTAATTTTAAAAACGTGCAATAGCATGAGAACTACTTATGTCAGCGCTCTAAAATTTGTGGCATTCGTTTTCGAATGAAAAATTACGTATAATATAACTGTTTGTTTAACAGTATTGAAGGTCCAGATTTTTTCAAAAAATTATTCTGAAACTATGCAATATCTGAAGAACTGTTTGTTCATGCTAGCATTCTAAAGTTTATATCATTCGTTTTCTAAAAGAAAAAAAAAATGAAATTAAAATTTATTTATGATTATTAAAGATTTTGATTTTTTAAGAAATTCATTCGAAAATTTGGGGGAGGGTGAGGGGTCGTTTGAACATTTGATCCCGTTTAGAATCAATAGGGTTCAGTATTCACTGATAATCGCCACTTCCATATCTGATTTTCACTTTTTAATTTTTCATGTCTTTTCCAGCCTCAAAAAGGAAACATTGGCGATCCGGGCCCCTTCTGAAGCTCGGCCACCCCACTCTGATGGTGCCCCCGCCCCCACTTGCCTTCTTATCGGCGGCCCTCGACACCTGACATATAATTGATTAATAATGACACACCTGACTCAAAGACCAACGGCCCTACCGTGCTGAAAACACCGGTTCTCGTTAGATCACCGAAGTCAAGCAGCATCAGGCGCGGTTAGTACTTGGGTGGGTGACCACCTGGGAACACCGCGTGCTATTGGCACATTTCGGGTGCGGTAGCTCGGTGGTTTGCGCGCTGGATTTGCACGCTGCCACAACTGTCGCCGTGTTCATGCGCAGTACGATCACTTTAAACATGTGGGTCCTTAAGTCCTTCCGAGAGGTTGGTGGTAGGGAAAGGTGGGTACGGTCCCTGTGGATGCCACCCCCACTGGGTTCCGGTCTAAATTGGGTGGCTCTTCCCGGCCGTCCAAACAGTTACCTTACACCTTTCTGGTAGGTCGGACGGTCTGGGTCTCAACAACAACAACACCTGACGCATAATTTCCAGCTCTGACTGGAATATTTATAATTTTCCATCCCTAAATGATATAGTTCAAACGTGACCAGTAATCAGGAAATTCTATTATGTTAAACAAACATTCAATTTATGCTTAATTTTTCACTCGAAAACAAACGACACTAACTTTAGAACGCTAGCACTAACCCTTCGCGAGATATTGCACATTGATTATAAAATGTTGAATTATAAAATAATGAATTGATTATAAAATAATCCGTAACAACAAAAAGGCTATTGATTTTCAGCGAGATGAAGTTATAAACATGTAATGTGTTATTTACCCCCCCCCCCCCCCCTCACACACACACACAGAAATGAAATTTATTTATCCTTAAGGAGAGTCATGTGTTGGACAGATGAGATTTCTCAATTTCTATCGTATATCAATCGTTCAATTTCTATCCCATTGTGTTACAGTTTCTATCGTTTTATATTTTTAGACTTTCCGAGGGGATGCCTGGAGAGGTAGAGATTGTGACGATGTGAATGAAATGATTTACCCTGGGCGGAGGTAAGTGGCAGACAATGTCGATACTCATTAAAGATAAGTTTTCTTTTTTTGTTGTTGTTGTTGTTGTTTTCATATGAGTAAGTATCTTGGCAACTTTTGTTGAAATATCAAAGTAGTAATATATTAAATCATTCGATTTAATTCATTGTCAGATAAAAGACTCATAGGCGAGTTGGGGTCTTAAAAGTGCCACAGACAGGATGAATTCCCATGCTTCACATTTTATTTTGTACCTTTTCTCCTATACATCAATAAAAACCTGAAAATTTGATGGCTGATAAGTGAACACCTGTAGCATATATGATAATTTTAACTTTCACATACTATGTAATATAGTCTAAAGAAAGTATTGCTTTCGCGAACATTTTCGAATTCGAGATTTTGATGTCCATATATGTTGTAGGATCTCCTGAACACGTTTTGACTATTTTTGGAGTGATGCCCGTCTGTATCTGCATGTCTGTGGTTAAAAAATCTAGAGGTAGATAGAATTTTTTTTTAATTCGAGCGAAAACTTCGAAATGTATTTGAATTATATATTTTTTTAACAGGGCAGCATAGGACAAAATATGGCATAATCATGCATGAAAAGGGTTTATTTATGGCCCAGTTATCACGAGACTTTATAGCTTCATTGTTGTAAAAAATAGCTGCGATACAATTTTTGTGTTCGTGACGTCATTAGCTCCCTCTCGGGGGAGGGAGGGGGAGTTACCTAACGAAAAACATTGCCAAGTATGATATCAATTGAAAGATATTTTCAAGCCTTTTAAAGTGAAGGGTAACATGTTATAATTGTGATCATTTGGGCAAACAATACAAATTTAAAAGGAAAAAGAAATTTGTAGAAATTCCCCCCCCCCCCTACACCCCCACCAAAATATCATAAGCTACTTAAAATTTACTTTAAGAACTCATTTCTCCATCCGTTCGTCTCTGTAACATTTGGCGGCAAATTTGACGGGATATCGCCAACTTGGCGAAATTGATGGAAATATCACCAAATCGATAAAAATGTCGCCAATTCTATAAAATATGTCGCCAAAGTAATAACAATGACGCCAAATCAATTAAATTAAATGTATTTTGTTAGGAGATAGTACTGTAATGGGAGAGGTACATTTTTAAGTATGGTATCAGTGGAAAATTGTTTTTTCAAGCCCTTTAACGTGAAGGGTAACATGCTATAATTGTAATCATTTGGACCAACGATACCGATTTTTTAAATATTTTCTTGTAAAATTAAAAAAGAAACACCCGCAATCTACTTAAAAATGGATTCTGATATGAGAGAGTCGAGTTGACTCCATTTAATGTCAATAAAGTGAATCTAATAGTAATATTTTTAAACATTGTCTAATTAACTTTTATAGATTTATTAAAATTTTATTTTGGCATATGTAGTTTACGCGCATGATTGCAACACTATAAAATTGAATTAAATTTTTAATTATCTTTTTAAAAACTTTAATTATGCAAATGTTTTTATTTTGAGGTATAACTTTTTGAATGGATCGTAATCAGTAATATTTTTGTTACTGGAAGAAATAGTTTTGTTGCAGTCATGCACGTAAGCATCATGTATCAAAATAAAATTTTAATAAAGTCATGAACATGAGACAATTTTTTAAAATATTATTATAAGATTTACCTTATTGAAAAAAGGATCATATAGGCTACAGGTATTTAACTATTAGCCACAGAATATTTAGCTTTAATTGATATATAGGAGAAAAGGTACAAAATAAAATATGCAGCAAGGAAATTCATTCTGTTTATTGCATTTTAAGACTACTGAGGGACCTCAAAGACTCTAAAGCATCTAGCAGTTGCTCTTTACCCGCCTAAAAAAACATATAAATAATAATTTTTTAGAATAATACCAACATAGAATGTCAAAATATATTGTGATTTAAAATTTGAATTTCTTGTATGTGTGACATCAGTTAGAAAATATAAAATGTTAATAATTTGTTTATAATAACACTTAACTGATTGGCCGCTAGCTATAGAATCTTTTGATTGCATAACATATCAAAGTTATTGACCATTTCCACTCTATTTAGAACCTTGGTTTTGGGTGTCTTTCGATCCGTTTCAGCTTCGAGAGTCGAGACCAAGGGAAAAAACAAAAATTTCAAAAATTAGAATTAGAATTATTTTTTTATCTAATTAAAATTATTTTTTTAGGCCTATGGATAAAGACTTGATCACTGACTCTAATTGCAACGGAATATTTGTAAGTATATTTTTACTTTACTTCTACGTTTACGTATTGTTCCAGGCAACTAGCTTTGACAACCGCTTTGGGCCTCGTGTTCTCAGGGACTTTGACCAAATAACACTTGTACTTTTTTTTTTTAATTTATCAGAAAATTGGGAAACAAAATGATGCCATGTTTTGGCCCCTAAAATTTAGATAATGGAAAAGTTAAACTATAAACGTCCATTTTTCAGAATGAAAGAAAAAGAACGGCGGTGGCTCCAAACCGATGGAGCCGAAATGGTTTTACGTGAATAATATTCTGCAAAATAAAACTCCAATAAAGTTCAATAAGTTTACTCGATTTATATTTCAGACTCATTTATTTCATTAGGCTTACAAAGCGCTACAAATAACTCGCTAACTGTTTGTAGCCACTATATGTTTTAAGACCTCCTGAACGCGTTTTGACTATTTTTGGAGTGATGTCCGTCTGTCTAGTCTGTGATCGACTTCTTGTGTACACGTTAGCTGCCACAAAAATTAATGGATTTTCACGAATTATTTATATCCGGATTTGTTATCAAAAAATCTAGAACTAGATAAAATTGTTGTTAAATTCGAGCGAAACCTTCGAAATTTGTTCGAAATTTTATATATTTTTTTAACATGGCAACATAGGACAAAATTTGTAATAGTCATGCATAACAGGGTTTATTTATGGCTCAATTATAACAATACTTAATAGTTTCAATCATTATTGTGAGAAATAGCCAGAATAGAATTTTTTTTTTGTTCGTGACGTCATTAGCTCCCTTAGGGACAAGTCCCCCCGGGGGGGGGGGGTTACATTGCCAAGTATGTTATCAATAGAAATATATTTTCAAGCCTTCTAAAGTGAAGGGTAACATGCTATAATTTTAATCATTTGGACCTTTGTAATGCCAATTTTTCAAAACTTTTCTTTGAATATTTGAAAAAAAAAAAAAGTTACTAAAAATTGATTCTGGTATGAGAAATTTGAGTTAAGCCACGCTGCAGTTAATTTTAAAACAAAACAAAATATTTCGTGATCGTGCACCCATATTTCTTCAAGGAGTTATTAAATATTCAGCTGCAATACTGGCGACATTTTATTGCAGCTTACAAATTACAAATATTGCAGCTTTCCAACCCCTTGGAAAACCCAGTTTGAAATAGTAAAATATCGAAATTATTACCACTCTATTTTGAAAACTAAGCTCTCGATCTAAAGCCCTATTCGAAGCACTTGTATAGGGTTTCCAAAGAGTTTCAAATTATTGTTTGTTGTTCAGAGTCCTTTTAGTTTTTTAAGATATAAGCTGTGAGGATTCTATTATTATTATTATTTTATTCTAATTCTACGTTTTCCTGATTTTATTATGTCCTAAACTTCTCAACTTTCACTCCGAATAATCGCATACTCACGATTGACCAGATCTATAAGAAGGTCAGACTTTCGAATTATTGCTCTGCCATTCTGCCGAGTTCGCACGTGTGTGTGTGTTTTGATCGTCCATGGAAGGCAGTAGCATAGAGAGTTATCTCCTGCAATCTTGTGAGTATATAGTATATTGTGTTGTAGTTTGATCATAATAGGTTCAGTTTATCAATAAGTTAGAGTTGAACTTCAGTGCAGATTAGAATGTCTCTGGTAGAATTTGTAATGCTAGAGTAGTAAATAATTTGTATCTAGATTTTTAATATATATGTGTTTTGAGTTCCCAACGAAGTTAGCTGTAAATAAAGCTGTTTATGTGTTAAATGTCGTAATTCCTTCGTCGAACTCCAATCATCAGGTTATTGGAAGTTCAATTTAGAATGAAGTAAATTGTAATTTTTACTTTATAAAGCATTTCAAACTTGAAAAACCGAAAATTTTCAATCTTCTTAAATTTCACAAGACTATGACCCGAAGACTATAAGAGCTTTTATAAAACAAATTGTAAATCTAGATACATGATTTTTCAATACATGTATATTTGTCGCTTACTATAATTTTATCCATATTTTATAGTTTCGAAGATATGTCGAGTGAAAATAACTAAATTAAAAAAATCTAATATGAGCAGCACATGACTTTCCCTGCCTCTTTATTTTAATTAAATTTAATTCACTTTTAATTCAATTTTCGTTCTCATTTGGTAACTGGACTTATTTTCAAAGGCGGCTTGGAGAAAATACGAAAAAACTAATATATCTCGAGAACGGCTAGTTCTAGTGTAATGGAGTTGGTCTTATTCTTTTTTACGTTAAAAATTATATATAAAACAAGCATTTAATGGATATATTTAAGCATACGTAGGTTTTTAGCTTAGATTTTGGCGATTTTTGTGGACCATTTCGCAAAAAAAGGCGGGTTCTTTTATCCGGATTCGTAGTAAAAACTAATCAGCACCAGGGTCACACCCAAGTGACTTACGTACCAAATTTTATGAAATTCGGTCCATTAGTTTTTGAGTTAGAGTGAGTACATACATTGCACAGACAGATAGACACACACAGAGACAGACACACACACAGATGTCACGCTAAAAATGTTTTTTAGTGTTCTAGATGTCTCGAAACGTGTAGATCCGCCGAAAACTCGACTTGCGATTTTCGGCATGATTCCAATACTTTCCCTATGCATTACCATGTATTGCAGGGAAAGTAAAAAACAAAAACTGGCTTGGACAGACAGATGCATTTTTAAAGTTTTTCGGAATTTTTTTTTTCAAAATATTAAAATTATTTTCATACATTTATTTTCTGTAGCCTATTTTCTGTAGCCTATATTCATTATTAACATGTAAAAATTGTTTACATTTTTATTTATCAGGTTCTGAGATATAAGCGTCTAAAATGTTTACAATTTTCGTAATGATCCGATTTTAGCCATAAATAGCCCCAGCATAGATGTTATTCACATCAAAAGGTGTTTACCTATATAATCTTGAGAAATATAAATTAGGTGATGCGTGTCGAATTTTTTCTGAAAATTATTATAACTGTAGTGTCCTGGGTAAGTAGTTTCACCAAACTCAAGCTGATTAAAACATTTTCTCGCGCTGCAATGGCAGGCTCAACAATTTGGTCAGCATCGAACAAGAAATTACCAAGCTTGGATTACAATCAGATAATATCCAAATTTACATCCCTTAAAGAAAGCGCATAAAGCTATGTAATAAGTATACACGTTTGAAATTTACCAAATTACTGCAAAGTGCTTCGTAGTGCAAAGTACTGCAAAGTGCTTTGTAGTGCAAATCACTTTGAGTGTGTTTTTATTGCAAAATACTGCAGTGAAACCAGCGTTACGGGCATACGTGTTAGCGGGCTTATGTTTATTCAACAACATCTTAAAGAAATATTAAATGCGCATAGTAAAATAAAAATAAATATTTTCTGGTATAATTAATATTGTTGAATACGGCACTTCCTCTTTTCTTATCAACACCCTGTATTTAAAGCATGACGGAAAATTTTTTTGACGGAAGCATTGAGGAGGGGTTTGGGGCCTCGTGCTATACAATAGCCTAAAGTCTCGCAAACTCTAGTGCCCGGCCCGTATTATCCCTAAGAAACCATTTAGTGTTATATTATCTTATCATGTATAAAAAAAATCTGTACGTGTATGCAGCGTTGTTTTTTTCAGGCATATACCGCCGGGGGGGGGAGGTGAGAAGCCCGCCCTGGAGACGAGTATTCGCCCCCCTCCTTCCAAAGACATTTTATGTTAGCCTAGTTTCTATTTATGTGATAACAGCATTTAGATATAGTTATATAGGGCAAATAGAAAACTTGTCCCCCCCCCCGGCCAAAAAGTCCTGAAAGAAACACTGCGTGTATGGGGCGATATCTATGCGTACGTTCTCAATTTCAGGGGCTGAACGAAACCTCGGGCCTGTCTTACGAAGAAGAGCTGTGCGAAGGGACGAACCCCAAGGGCCTCATCTACATTGGAGATTCTATTGGAGCTCATTTTCATGTACCAGCTGAATGGCTCACGGCTCAGCAGATCACGATAGTAAGTTATCTTTTATTATCTAGAAAGTACACGTGCAGGTTTTTTCTTTTTAATTGTCAGTGAGAATTGAGCGAGCATCCTTCCGTCTCGAAACGATAGTATAGCGCATAATGGCAAAGTTTGGACGTCCCAGAGATATGAAAAGACAAAAATGCTGACTTAAACCACTTTCGATACATCGATATGGGTTCTCAGAGGGGAAAAATCTGGTCGGCAGATCGCGTTTCAGGGGTCATACACAGACTACAAAAGAAAACAATCATTACATAAATAACTAATAATGTTGCTATTTATTGGTACAAAAGTATCTACACTGTGTAGAAATAATAACTTTACACAAATATTACAAAGTTTGTTCAAAATGCTTTCCATACATGCCAAAGTTTCATTAAAGATAAGAGGCAGATATTATTTGCCTATGGTGCATTTCGGCATTGCGTTATTTGCACTGTTTTTTAAACATTTACATTTTAATGTGTGATTAATTCCTCACCAACTTTGTTTAAACATATCTCTGGGACGTTTTATGATAAAATGCTTCGAAAGATGATAATTAGCTGAATATTTCAGAAATAAAGCTTGAATTTTCAGGAACTTCGGTAATTGTAGTTATTCTTATCAGTTTGCCGAAATCATCTACAAAGTAGCTGAAAAAAATGAACAAAAGTTGCAGAATGTTCCACAGTGTACTCAAGTTGCGCTTATCGGTCTCGTCGCAACAATCGATGATGGATCAATCGTCTACTACGGCGGTCAGCCGCAATCACTTACTATCGGAGATCGTCACCGGACGTTTGGAACCCTCAGATGTTCATTTTTTACATCACATACATATATCGTCTGAAAGTCTGGAATGTTCTGCGTTCCATTCCAAACGTCCGTTCGACGTATGGCATCAATGCATGTGATGTGCACCCGTGATGCACAAAATGTCCCGCCGGGATATTTTATGCATCATTTACAACTGTGTTGTATAAAGTGTACCGCATTTTATATATCACGGTCGGCACAGCATTTTATAAATCACTTTCGCTTACGCACGTTGTGCTCTCGCTTGGGATTGTGGCTGCAATCAAGTGCTTCTGAAATTTGCAAGCCAAAACTTCGCGAGGAAAGAAATGCGAAAGAGTAGGGTAAGCTTTAAAGTTCCGCCACTCAAACTTATTTCGTGTTCTTTACGTTAGTCTTACAATGCCAGAATTACAGCCCTTTTTTTTTTTATATAATATTTTCTTTCAAAATTACAACTTTGTCTTTAAAGTGCTAAATTATGTAACATATTTTTCAGGAGATATTGAAAAACTTCAGTTACGTTCTTGGAAATGAATTGGATTGGCCACAAACGTCTTTTCCAACAGGTAAATTTATCTTATTGTTACGACATATTCTATCTGAAAAACGGTTTCATTGATGCTAAAAAGTATGTACGCGCTATCTTGATAAAATTATCTTTTGAACTCAAAGTACTATTCTTATCATTTGTTGAATTGGAGTTACTCTGATCTTCGGGGAAACTTAAAACGAGATTGCATAAGATAAAATAACCGTTTGCGATTCCAATCGAGTTTCTCTCTTCCATATTGACTTTCACTGTAAAAAAGAATAAAGTATTTCTTTCACGAAAATTTGAGATTTTGCTGCCAATATATGTTTTAAGACCGCTTGAACACGTTATGACTATTTTTGGGGTGATGTCCGTCTGTCTGGGGTGATTTCTTGTGTACACTATAATGACCACAAATACTACTCAATTTTCACGAAACTTTATTTCCGACTTTGTTAGTAAAAAAAAAAGAAAAAAATCTAGATTTAGATAGAATATTTTTTAAATTTGAGCGTAAACTACAAATGTATTCGATATTTTATATTTTTTAACATGGCAGCATAGGACAATATCTGACATAATCATGAATAAAAGGGTTTATTTATAGCTCAATGATCACGAAACTTAATACTTTCAATCATTGTTGTGAAAGCTAGCTGCGATAAAAAGAATTTATTCGTGACGTCATTAGCCCTCCTCGAGGGTAAGCTACGCCCCCCCCCCCCCCCAACACACACGCACACGGAGGGTATATTGTCAAGTATGATATCAACCGCAAGATTTTTTCTAGTCCTAAAAAGTGAAGGGTAGCTTGCTATAATTGTAATCTTTTGAACCCATAATACCGATTTTTTTTAAATTTTCTAGTTAAAAAGAAAAAAAAAAATCTGATGTAGGTAGTGCGTGACTTTCCCTGCACACTTAAATTCATATTTTCTTTATTTCTTTAATAATTCATTAGATTGAGTTTAATTGCGCCAAATAACACTAAATTTGCATTTTTAATTCAATTTTTGTTTTTATTTGCTAATTGCACATTTTCCCGATAGCTGCGTAACAAAATGCAAGAAATCTCAAATATCTTGAGAACGGTTAGTCCTAAAGTATAATGGAATGTGTTATATCCTTTTCCTCGTCAAAAATTGCGCATAAAACAAGAATTTAATTAATACATTTCAGCACACGTAGTCTTTTTTTTCTTTTTAGATTTTGGCCATTTCGTAAAAAAAGACAGGTTGTTCTTTTCCGAATCGTACCAAAATCTAATCAGCACCAGAGTATCCCACAAGTAACTTATCTACAAAATATTGTGAAATTTGGGCAATTAGTATTTTAGCTAGGGTGGATACATGAAATTTTTGAGGGCCATTTCATTAAAAAAGCCGGGTTCTTTTTTTCCGAGTCGTACCAAATTTTAATCAGTACCAGAGTATCCAACAAGTAACTTATCTACCAAATTTTGTGAAATTCGGTCAATCAGTATTTTAGCTAGAGCGGATAAATGACATTTTTACGGACCATTTCGAAAAAAAAGGCGGTTCTCTTTTAACGAATCGTACCAAAAACTAATCAGCACCAGGGTCACATCCAAGTGACTTACCTACCAAATTTTATGAAATTTGGTCCATTAGTTTTTGAGTTAGAGTGGATACATACATTGCACAGACACACAGACAGACACACACACAGACGCCACACAAAAATAGTTTTTTCGTATTCTAGAGGTCTCGAAACGTGTAGATCCGTCGAAAACTCGAGTTGCGATTTTCGACATGATTCCAATACTTTCCCTATACATTAACATGTGTTGCAGGGAAAGTAAAAAAAATTGTATGGTCGAGTTGAGCTTCACTCTAGTTAATTTTACTTTTTATACAATATACATTATGTTATCACAATATTTTCCCTTTACGGAAAAGTATTGTGATGAGGTCAAATATCCGGATTTTGATGGATTAGCATGTTTTGAGGCATCCCTGAATATGAATCAAATATTTTTTTAATGTCTATTTTGTGTTTGTCTGCGAACACATCTCTGGAACAAATTGAGTAAATTTATTTATATTCACGAATGTAATTTGGGGTGATAATTTCAGTCGATGAATGCCAGAGGTTTTTTGGTTTTGGGGTTGAATAGAACAAGTAAAGACTTTAAACTTTCGAACGTTTCTTTTTCTCCGAAAATTGAGAAAACGTTAAAAGAAAATAATTACGTACAAAAATGTTACGAAAATAACTACGTGGCATGTGATTTATCTTACTCAAAAATAATTACCCTCATTAAAAGGATGCAAACATGAGCCATCCGTTCTCAAGAAAAAGTGTCTATAAAGGTGTCTATAAAGGATCTGTCTATAAATGGAAACATTCATAGAACATAAACTTAATATTATCATATACGTGAATGCTTTAAATAATTTAACTTGAAATGAATGAGCGTAATTCTTTCTAAGCTATCACGTGCCGTTCTTGAGATATTCGAAACTTAGTCCCCCCCCCCCCTTACGTACATAGACCGATATCTCTCGAACAAATTGAGCAATTCGACGAAAAATGCAGAGTCCACTTCAACGATAAAAGCTCGCAATTCCGCCCTTAGCTCAACGGTAGAACTTCGACTGGTCAGTTCAAAGATCCAGGGTTCGATTCTTGGTTAGGACAGCAAGGTTCTTTACAAAGAGCATAATTCAAGCATCCTTGAACTCGAATCGAACGTTTTTGAGGTGATGTCTTTGTGTGTGTGTGTATGTATATCCGTGAATCCTACGAACGAATGGCGTGTTTCGAATGAAATTTGGAACAAAAATTGCAATCAGTGAATACTAAAAGTCTACTAATTTTAAACGCAATTGAATGTTTAGAAACCCCTCCCCCCCCAATTTTTCGAATGAAATATTTAAAAAATCAGAACCTTCAATAATGTTAAGGAAATAATCATTTCTTATGTAATGTTTTATTAGAAAACGATTGACATAAACTTTAGAAAAATAGCATGAACCGCTCTTAATATATTGAACTTTTAAAATTTATTTATATAAAAAAAAATCACATGAAATTGAAAGAAATATTAACTATTGTGAAATATGTCCATTTTTCATATGCAATATTATGTGATGAATTTGTTAACATCATTATCATGGATCTAGTTCGTTATATTCACGAAAAAGATATTTTGTGTAATAGTTTCGTATGTTGACGCCTAACCATTCGCCAACAGTAATTTCTATATAAGAAATGTTTTTCTCTCCGTCTCTTTGTAACACTTGGTGATAAATTTAACAAACTTGGCGATTCATTTAATAAAATACCGCCAACTTGGCAATATGTCGTCCTAGATTGACGAAAATATTGTTAAAATTGGAAAAATGACGCCAAATTGATGAATTAATTATTAAAAATTAATATGGACTATATTGCTCATTGAGGATGCTATCCATATTGATAATTTCCAATTTAAAGTTGCGTGAAATGTAAGTTAATTGAGTATACGTCGACATAGTTTGACATGGTGTCATCCGGAAAAGCCCCCAATGTACAATTCCGCATTAGAAACATTGTGGCGTAGATCTTTTCATCACTTTTTCACTGCGAAATAAGTAAATTCATTACATTATATAGGGAAAGTCGTGTGCTGCCCACATCAGTATTTCTATAGAGTTATTTTGAAATTCCAAAAAGAAAGACCCCATATATAAAAGTCCACTACAAGTTGTGAATTTTAAGTTTTTTTTACATATTATATATTCCGTATACAAAGAACGGGTATAATGCTAGTCTTAAATATCTTTCAGGTTTTCAAAATATTTCTTGGCCCATTTTGGATGGTCCCACTGATTCTGTCTACATGCGCCTCAGACAAAGAAATCTGTGCAACCACCGGGATTTCCAGAACATATGCTTCAATGGTAGGTGTTTAAAACATGTACAGATGTATTTTTTGTACATGTTTTATATAAAATATATTTTTTGTACATCTTTCACTCAACTGTAGTTCAATGAAAAATGCGTTATTATACAGGATTTCTATTAAAGTCTGTAAGCACCCCAATAATTTCGTAAGAAAAAGTTCATGAGTGTGCACATCAAGTCTATCTGTAGTAAAAGGACCATACTAGATGGAATAACAGTGATGGTAGCTCCCCCTAGCGGAGAATTAAAAAAATCAAAATAACGAACTCTGCAACGAAGCGAGACAGACGGAAACTGTCAATTGCACAGCTTTCGAGCATTATTACCTCATAAGTAGGAATCGGCGATAAAACGGTTACAGAAGGCATTCTCAAAATGCCCTCCGTCAGCACAATGCACCTTTGAAAGAATTCGAGAAAGAGTATTACCGTGTACTATAACAAATATTAAAGGTGTCATCTTGTCACAGTATCCGATGATATGGCCGTATGTACTGCCTTCCATGTACCCAGTTTCTGATGTCGATTCCTACACATTGGATAATGCTCTGCAACTTTGTAATTGGCATTTTTCTTTTATCTCGCTTTGTTGCCGAGTTCGTCATCATTTTATGATTTCTCCGTTGGGGGCGCTGCAATCACTTTTATTTGATCTAGCATGGTCACTTTACTGTAAGTAGACTTACCGCGTGTGCACTCATGACATAGACCTTACCTTACAAAGTTGTTGGGGGTGCTTAAAGACTTTCCTAGGAACCATGTGCATATATTTATATTTAATAATAATAATTAATCCTTGATACATTTATACTATTACTATTTACTCTATTATTATATTATTTACCATTTATACTATTGTTATTTATTATTATTTATTACTATTACTATTTTGTAGGTGCTGCCTCGGGAACAATGCTGAGCCACTTGAAAACGTAAGCTTATTTTCAAGATTACAAAAATAAAAATAAAATCCGTAGTATATAAAATAAAATAACAAAATCGGCGATTTCAAAACAACTTGTATTGTTTTGGCATGGATTTTTTTTCAATCTGCATTATATTGGATAAAATTCTTGTTCTAATTTCTTTTAAATATCTTTACAGCATTGCCAGGAATACTCAGGACGACAAGCCAGCCATTGTCTTTTACGGCATGATGGGAAACGACGTTTGCGAAAGGTACGGAAGCACAAATCGAAATTAGGTTTTTTTTTTTTTTTTGTTGTTGTTTATTATAGCTAGTGAAACTCAGCTAGCATTCTGATCTACAATTAGTTAAAAAAAAACAGTAATATTGGAATTCATGACAACCTTTTTTATAACAAGTTAAATAAAATTACATCTTCACTCACGCAATAAATATGTGACATAAGATATCAATTGATTTTAAATCACGACGAGTGCCAACTTTTGTTAATAAAAAGTATTAAAAAACGTTAGAATCCGCGACAATATATTTTATAACAAGCAACTATTGGGTGCGCACCACTGTATACTTTCCGTTTCTTTACTAATTCATTGCACCATATGCCATCTAGTGGAGGCCGTTTTGAAAAATATTTTTGGCCATTGTTTCACGACATCGAATTTTCCCAGCTTGGTAATCTATAATCTTGTAAAGAGAAACTTTAAATAAATAAAATCACTTTCAGATAAAGTTTTTCTTTTTCTTTTTTTGTCAAAAAAAAATTTTTTATTGGCGTTAAAGGGATAAAAAATTTCGAAATGGTCTCGTCTCGATCAATTTTCTTTTTTTTTTTAGAAATATATGTTATTTGCCCATCAGTTTTGATTTTGTTTACGAAGATATGCTCAAATTTCAGCTTCAACTTGCAATTCGGTAAATTTTAGTGTTGAAGACCCAGGCCGTCCGACTCATCCTAAGGACTCGAGCAACCATTTGGACGGCCGGGGGTAAATTTTAGTGTGGATGTTTTGATTTTAACATCTAGAAAATGACCATATTTCATTACATAAATTTTGGATACAGTAATTTGTAAAAATGATCGCGAAAGAAACATAATTGTAAATATCTCTTTGTCCAATGCAGCAATCTAAAATTTTACAAACTAATAAACATGTAGCCATTAACTGCTTATAAAGCGTTTTCTTATTTCTTAAAGAAATATATAACTTATCTATCCCATTGCTGTGCCCTCCCCCCTCATATATTCTGCGTAGATATTCTAAAGATATCTACGATATTCTATGTAACCTCCACAAAGGGTAGCCTGCAAGCAAGTATATCTGCTAAAACAAATGCTTGCACCTAAATCCTTAATTTTTTTTTTTTTGACAGTAAACAGGTGGGGGGAGAATCTTCCTCGCCTGTTTTTTGTCAAAAAAATATCAACAAAGAAATTAATTTAAAAAAAACAACGATTAATTTAAAAAAACAAAACTACTGGACATAATAGCGTTAGATTTGGGACGTATGCCTGTGGTAATAAATATAGGTTGTGTAATAATTTAAAAATTCACAAAAATAGAAAAATGAGAAAAAGAGTCTACTATAAATTATTTCTCTTTCCGGGGTTTTCAAAAGTCGTCTGCGGTCAGCCGCCAATAAGATTTTTTTCAGTTTGTTAAATCACTTAATATTTCGTTAAATCAGTTTGTTACAGATAATTAGTAAAATATGCATGATAAATTTAACTTAATGTTGAAATAGTAGGCAAATATTCGAGAGGTCGGTAAGATACTTAGATCAAATTGATTCCTTTTATGATGACATGTATAGCAATTTTAACAAAGTATAATATATAATACAACTTTCTTAGTTACTTAAATATCATATTTCTGTTAAGAGATCCAATTAGGGCACTGATACTAACTTTTTTTAGTTCTTCAAAATGCAAAGAGGCGGATTGTTAAAAATGTTCATTCATTTTTCCTCTAAAAGATGTGGTACATAGCCGGTTTTCTTGCTGCTGTTGCAGGTATCGGTTATTCAATGAGGAGACATACATCATAAGTGTAAAACTAACCTACGGATACTCTTATCTGCAATGTGAGGGCGATTCTAAAATATTAGATCTACAATCAACGGAAATACAACACAAAAATAACGGAACATAATCCGCACTTATGAAAATTTCCATTGGTGTTATTATAGACTTTTACTAGTAATTACTAGATGGCAGCACTAATTTATGAAAGGTAGAGTCCCTTTATAATACATCTATAAATGTACGCTAATGAAAGGTAGAGTGCAGTGCACGCAACGAGTAAATTCCGATCTTAAAAGAAGATTTTGACAATTCAGAATATCCTTTCTACATTTTTAAATCACACATTATAAAATATTAAACACCTTAAACCCGTTTCTATTATTGTACTGATTATATGCAGTGCAGTGTAGCGTAATAACGTTTCAATATTTCGTAACTAGATGGCAGCACTACAGGATTTAATTAAAGAAGAAAGCACACTGAGATCAAGCTTCCAATTATTTGAAAACTTCCTCTAATTAAAGTTTACTGATCTGAAGCCTTATCCGCGTTTTGTTTACTTTCTCAGAACACGTTTTTCGTCGAAATTCTGCTGAAACAGTTGCGAAATATTTTCTGAAAGATAAAATACAATGTTTAGATTATATTAAAACTAAATTTAATACCCAGTAAAACATAGAATATAATTTTTACTTTAATCCAAAACATTTTTAGTGCTGCCATCTGTTGTTGTAATTTAATTCGTACCGACTATTTTTATTTTTTAATGAACATTTTTAAATGTCTATTCTTTCTAATACGCTATTAAATACAACAACATATATAATAATGTCACAATCACCGAAACGTAATTGAACTTGGGCTTGAAGACAAAGCTGCAGCCCTCAGTGATGTACATTGAGATCCCCTTATCAAATTTATTGAATGAGAAATTACCTTTCCGTGATTTTGGCATTATATGATCTGTTGTATTTAATACTGTATTAGAAGGAATAGACATTAAAAAATAAAAATAGTCGGTATGAATTAAATCATGATAACAGATGGCAGCACCCAAAATATTTTGGATTAAAATAAAACATATATTCTATATTTTATTGAGTATGAAATTTAGTTTTAATAAGCATTGCATTTTATTTTTCAGAAAATATTTTGCAGCTGTTTGAGCAGAATTTCGGTGACAAATGTGTTCTGCGAAAGTCAGCAAAGCACAGATACGGCAGAAGATTTACGGACGCTCACCCTTAAACAGGCTAATTTTCAAGTTATTAAGAACAATGGATTTATAATATATACTTCCAATTCTTTTGTGATGTGATGAGAAGAGCATAGTTCGGTGCAGCAGTTCTTTTATAGGCGAATGAATCACTGGCTGTACATGGATAATTGTGCAACAATAAAAGATGATTTAGGATCAAATATAAAAAGTCATTGTTTTCAACTGATAAATAATTTTAAATTGTACTTTTCAGAAGATTGTGAAAAAAAAATATTAGATTAGGACTACATTTTTTTCAGATAATGTAGCGTTAACTGAATGCCTTTCTTCTGAAAACAAGAGCAATTCTTTGATATTTTATGGGATAGAATGGATAATTTTGAAAAAAGGTATTTAGTCAAGGAAAGACTTACATACACAACGTAATTAGTACAAATTAATAAACAATGCATCATACAGGCAGTTGTTCAAGGATATGTTGTGTGTGGATCCCCTTCTTCAGTGCAAAGTATTCTAAAATCCAAAGCCAAAAAGATGGGTATAATTATAATTGGGTTTGGTCCATTTCTTCTTTATGACCTGGTCTGCCTTGCATTGAAGAAGAGGATGCAATATATCTTCGAAACAGCTGCATGGTTTATTAGTTTGTGATTAATTACATTGTGTAAGTTTTCCATATCCTTTGAATACTTGCATCTAGCTCTTTCCCGTTTGACTAATTACTGTGTATTGCAATTATTCCTAATTAAACATTTTCCCCTCAAGGTGCCCTATAAAGATTTTGCTCTCCCTATTTTTATAAAAATACCATCCACTGGAAACAATTATATGAAAGAATTTCGCATTTAATTTTAACAAACTTCCAAATTGGAGTATGCATCTAAAACCAATTGCCAAAGCCCAAAAAGCACGGTCAACTATGCTTAAACACCCTGTATAACTTAGTAAAGGCTTATAGTTATTCCAATACATCTCTTTCCAATTTTGATTACTATAACATATTTAACATTCTGAATCAATTTTCAGATGGATGAGTTCATTGGATGATTTAACCACACCTCAACAATTCAGATCAAATGTTGAAAACTCGTTGGACAACTTGGTAATTATATTTATATTTCATGATTTTTTTAAATATTACTGCAAAGTGAGACATTTTGAAAAAATGGCAAAATCAATAATTTTATTTATGGAATAATTACGGTAAGAAACTGTTGGAAGTCTTACTCTGAATGGCTCTGTAACTGTAATATTTTTAGTAAATCGAAATTCTGAAATTAGTCATATCCCAGTCGAAAATGTTTGGCACCATGAGCAGATTCCTAGTCGGCCCAGGATTTGTTAAGCCCTGGAAAAAACACTTTTATGAATGTAAGCGATATTTCAAATATGTCGTCACTAACTGCATTTTGTTTATGACTTTTCACGAACAAAAGGGATGCTTAAGTTTCAGACCTCAAAATTAGTAGATTCAGTTCTGATGGTGGAAAATATGTGGTTCAAATGTTCCTCATGTAACGGATTGCTTAGCCTGCGAGTGAGCCAATCTGCCCCTGAGTACAATTTTATTAAAATGTCCATTTCATTGAAATTAAATATAATGCAATTACTACAGTAATGACCCAGGTCTATCTGACTGTCCAGAATACTTTCGCCAAATTGATAAAATTTAAAAACAGAACAGATTTTGATTTAAAATTTTAAGAATGGATTGGAATTAAAACTAATTAATAAACAAATGGTATATTATTTTTTGATAGGGTCAGTCTGTTTATCTGTCCCATCTCACGTGGCAGCTTTTGGTAAATATCGCAAAATTGTCAAAAATTCAATAACTCTACACTGAATAAGCTTCAGTTTAGAGTTTTCGATAATTTTTGTCACTTTGATAAAATTTAATATGCTTTACTCAAAATATAGCGAGTTTCACTATTTGTGGTACATCTACATTTTGTCAGGGTGTCTAGGGGAGTGCAAATTAATTGTGTTATGTTAAGAGATGGTATAGTATGCATGTTTTGATCGAGTCATATAAGAAATAGTAATATTGAATGGGAGAGGTATATGGATCGTATGTGTCAGTGAATATTAAGAATGTAAGTGCTGCAGGTGGGTGGATGGGAGGCAATTCTTTGCAACTTTACTCAGTTTTATACTGGGCTTACCCTTCTAGTAATTAATTTTTTTGTAATGTTTTACCAATTTATTTTAGTTCAAATTTTCTCTGTATCTTTCAAGTAATTTTTCTAAAGAATTGAAACTGTTTCAAATCAAATTTTATTATTTCAGAACAAGATTTTACCAACAGGAAGCCATGTTATACTGATAGGATTGGTGAATGGTAGCTTCATCTATGACACCATGAAAGAGAGGATTCATCCCATTGGACAGCTTCACAATAATGTGAAGTACGATGATGTTTATGAGTGGTTCAACTGCATGAGAATCGGCCCCTGCTTTGGGTGGATGAATAAGAATGATACAATTAGACAGGCCACAACTCAAGTAAGAAAAATAAATAATAAATAGCAAGAAAAATATTAAGTTTCAACCCAGTTAAATGAGCACGGAAACTTGCAAATAATACAATTTCTTAATATTTTTAAGAGATGGTACTTTTATTTAGACTTGAAAATAATGACTTGTTTGTCAGTGTTTCAATGTACAAATGGTGCTTCAATAGAAGGAAATAATAAAAAAAAAAGAGAGAGAGAGGGGGGGAAATGCATTTTATTCAACATCTTTAATAGTTTGTCTATGATTAAGTAGAAAATTAAGGAGTTTTTAAAACTGTTGAAAGCTATGCTGACATCCATACTAAATGTTTTCATATATCTCTTTTTTAGCGATCAGTAGAGCTAACAGAAGTGCTTCAGGATATTGCTGCAACAAAAACTTTTGAATCATTCTCACTGCATTTTCTAAGTAATCCTATGGTACAAGGTAAGATCAAATTTTTGTATATATTATCAACTAGTAGAAATACCTGGTATTGCCTGAAATGATATTGAAATACAATTAATGCAGTATAAAATTTGAATAGCTTAAATAAACCCCTATTAAGATTGATAAGCCAATTAAGAAAGTATATAAATCAGTTGAGTCATTTCAGAATTATAAGCAAACCAATAAATTGGGTAATATAATTCTGATTGTTCTGCATAGAGTTGTAAGAGAATAAATATACAATTTATGGTAAATCCTGCTCTAGATTTTGTTTCATTGCTTGAAAAAAGTTTTACCAAATTAGATTGCAAATTTCAGAGATATTTATCTTGGAAGTATATTTTAAAACTATTACATATTAAAACAGTACAAAATCAGAAATATTTTTAGCCAAAATCTGCTTTTTATTAAGCTTAACAAACCAGTTATAAAAGTGTATAATTCTGTTAAGTCATTCTTGAGTTATGTGAAGAGACCGGTTTTGCACCTTTCAACATTGATTGATTGTGCTATACTGAATTAAAAGTTCAGACCTGAAGCTAGCTTTTGGTCTAACCTTATAGCATCTGGCACAGCACTCTTTAGTCCCGGGTTCGAACCTGAATGGAGCCAAAACAGCTAGTCCTCACAGTTAAGAAATCCTTGCGAGATTTTTTATTCTCATTATTCTACACAGTGCTGAAAGGTGACAAAATATATATCAGAATATTCCATAGGTTTACCTTCATTGCCTGAAAAACATGGTTCAATTATGCTGGTTGCTGACTGGGAATATTAAAATTGAACAATTGTATCAATTATCAATACAATGCATATCATAACCAAGAGTATTAATAGGAAATACCAATGTACTGTAATACCCATTCCATAGTTTAAAATTCAGAATGTTCAATAAACTATCCAAATTTGCTATTTCTTGTATGTTGGTTAATTGATTACAATTAATTGATGAACTGTTTGTTCTTTTATGGGTGAAAACTTATACAGGAATATATTGAAATCATATGTCAAAAATTAAGAGTTTTATCTTTGAGAGAAACTGGAGTAGTTAAATTTTACTATCACATAGTATAAAGTATCGAGAAAGTACTGCAACAGGGTCAAAAATTCAAATTCAAGTTTTCGACGGAAAAACACCTTATTCCAAATTTTTAATCAAACATTTTAGAGATGATATTTGAGTGCATGTATCCATGTTAATGTGTGACCATGATATCTGACAATGAAGTGTCTTGAAAATAATTTGGTATGATTATTACATTTAGTGAATACTGGAACCCTGTTGTTTTCAAATGCAATCAAATGTCTGGAAGACCCATTAATTTTTTAATGAATTTTTGGGAATAAATAAATAAATATATGTAAAAAAAGTTAGGACCTTTAATAATGATAAATAAATAATCATGTCAGATGTAATTTTTCATTAGAAAAAACGAATGATACAAACTTTCGAATGCATGAACCATTTTCGAGATATTGCATGATTTACAAATGAATTATTGAAAAAATAAAGATGAGATATAGCATATTTTACACATAAATGTAGCAAAAAATTACATAAATTAAAAAAGTAGTTAGCATCACCCAATACGTTCACTTTTCATATGCAATATTATGTGACAAATTTGTTAACATCAGTTTTGTGGATCTAGTTTTCTCCATTGATGAGAAGAAATTTTTTGTAATAGTTTTATATTTTAATGCCCAAGAATTTGCCAATAGTCATTTATTTTACTGGATATTAACTAAATGTAATTTCAATTTTGATGAGGATTTTGCATGTGAGCATGAATAAGTCACTTTATTTTTCTTAACTAGTGATTCAACAATGGGAGAGAGAGGGAAATGAACTGTGGAGATTTCTTGAACCAGTAGACAGTCTTCATCCGACACAGGTAACACTTTTCTTAGTAATTTAACATAAAGAAAATTTTAAAATAGTAATCTATGATTCCAATATTAAACAATTTTTTATACTTAAGTAGAAACACTTCAAATTTTTTTTTAATCAGCCATAAATCATCAAGATAAAATTAAATAAAACAAGAAATACCAGGAAGCAATGAAAAACGAACAAATAAATAAGTATATACATATATATATATATAAAGGGGAGGAAGAACAACTTAAGTAGGGGCAGTATTCCATTTTTTGAATTATTGCTTCCAGGTGTTTCTTCTTTTACTAGTAAACTCGATGCCTGTAACAACATATTTAGTACTTTCCCTTCTCACCTGCTTAATGACACAAGAAAAAACAGATAAATTCTTTAAAAACCAATGATCAATTTAAAATTTACTGAACATAATAGCATTATTTGCTTAATGAAATAGTTTGCTTATAAAAGAATAAAAAAAGGTTCCAGAAACTTTAGAAGTAAATTTTTCGGAAATTTTGGCATTTTAAAATATGTACTATTCTTTAGAGGGGATGCTAAAAGTGTTACTTTAAAAAATTTATAGATTAAAGAGTAAATGTTTATTATAAAAAAAAAGCCCCATCAAACACAGTACAGTACTTAAGTACTTGATATCATTTAATAGGCTTTAAAACTTGAGATATACAAAATTTGTATGACCATTATAAGTACTTACTAATTATTTTAGATACATTTAGAAAATACTTTATTTATGAAGTGTAAATAATTTTACTTTCCAAATTTATAATTAAAATTACATTATAAATTATGTTTCTGCTTCAAACCTATATAGCTGACTTTTGCAGTGTAAGCAATCTTAAATTTATAAGGTGAAGGTAAAATGAACAGTAGCTCTCAAAATTTGGAAAAAGTATACGGATGTAAATTGAATTTTGAATTCGCTTTATCGAATCAGGAAATGATTCAATAAAGCGATGTTCAATAAATGTGTAATGATGATTAACTTTTACCATAGGTTGATAATGATTGACTATGAGATATTTAGTGAGATTTTGTTCATTTCAATATTTCTAACTTAAAAATGTTGTTTACAATGATAAATTATTTTTATATATTTGTCTCATTTAACTATTTAGTGCATATTTTTAATGCTTATAGTTTTATACTATCTTTAGTTCAGTTTCATACTGAATATTTTAGTGTAATTTTGAAAATAAAATGATTCAATGAATACTTCCAAGTTAAAAAAAAAATTACATTAACACTCATTTTGAAATAATGTCTTGAATTTATGTAATTTAGAATTAATTAAAAACAAAACGTCAAAATTTGCTTGAAAATTAACTGTTTTCTTATAAAAATATACAACACAGATTAAAAGTTATATTTGGCGCATTTTTTTTTTAAATCCAAAATTTCCAAAGGAAAATAAGTCAAGGAAAAATAAAATAGGTTTCCCCCCAAAATTAAATTTGTTTTTTTGAGCCTTTAGAACCAATAAAAGTTAAGATCTTAAGTTAACATTTTTTTTTACTAGTGTTATAGAATGTAAATTATATAAAAAAAGGTGTTGAATATTCTGAAAATACCTTATCTGTAAATCTTAAGGTAAAATCCCTCTTATTCAATTGAAAATTCTTATTGTAGCCATCTGTTAGTCAAATTTGTTTTATTTATTTTTTTAATTTGATTACAACCTCTGTATTTTTCTTGATAAGAGGAGGGTACTCTCAGAATCCTCCATTGTCCATAAATTTTTATTTGTGAAAGTTCAAAATACTGTAAAACAACTGCCTTAATATTTACCATTTCTTCTGTTTAACACAGGAAGTTCTACCTCTAATTACCCAAGCAATGTGGAAAGAGATAGAAGAGAAATATCCAGAAGTACTAGGAGAAGTGAACCCAAATAATCCCATCATACAATCACTGTTTGGGGATCAAGGTGGACATTAATTCGAAAGAATTCTCAACAAATTCATATGTAAAATATATCATTTCATAAATGTAAAATATGTCATATTCAGTCACATTCAAAACACTAATACAAATAAAAATGAAGTGTGATGAGAGGATAAAAACTGAGTGCTCCATTTATATTTATTACATGTATTTATATAACATATCTCAGGTTTTTATCACTTTTGTATTTTGTACCTAAATGTTTATTGCTGAAATTATATTTTTAATAAAGTGTTTCTGTTTATCGACTTGTTTACTAGTATATATATCTGGTGTTGCTTGCGAGTAAATCGTGTTCAAATTTAGATATTATTTTAAACATAATGCTCTTAAAAAAATTATATTCAAATATTTAATTTAACTTTCCTTAAAAAAAAAAAAGCATCAACATCTCTGTTCTTGTTATACAAAATTATCTTCACAGGGATATCTAAAGAATAAAACATCCTGGTCCTGTTTATAAACAAATTGACAACTATGAAATTTGGTCAACTTGCATCAAAATGAAGACACTAAAATGGTAGAAGATATACTTCTGAACCATCTTTATTCTGTTTCAATAAACACAATTGAAAATATGAGTTTGAAAAAATCTGTAACAAAATAAAACAGATGATTTAAATTTAAAATAACAATATTTTTAACAATTTTATGTACCAAGGTCATAACAGATGTAACCCAATCATAAATATAATACCTTTTATTTATAAAATTCATTTTTCTATTAATTATTTTATTATTCAAATCAGATAAAAGAAATAAAAATCGTCTTCCATATAGACACATTTGATGCAATTCCGTTTGCGAACAAAATATAATTTTCTTTAAATAAATTTTTAAAAAATAATCATCTACATAATACAAGAATAAATGAGCGAGTCCTAACAAAACCTTTTTTATATTGTTGGGACACTTCTGTTGTGTTCTGTCGCATTCGAATCTTGTGTGTTAGTTCTCGTTTTGGATTGGCCTGAATGTTTTTCATTCTGCCTTTTGAATTGGCTCGCTTTCCTTATCCTTCATAAAGTGTATTTTGCTGACTGGGAGAATAACTATAGCAAATTAAACCTCTTTCTCATCAAAAACTGTGGAATTGCATACAGAACAGATAAAAAGCTGACTTCACCCATACACAGTACCGACAGATCATTTACTATGTCATTTAAATAATTAAATATGCATAGTTAATAAATCCAGTAAGCTAAATAATTTCTATTTATTTTTTAAGTTAGGCATGTTACATTTCAAAATTCTCATGCCATTTTCACTCCAACCATTGCTCATGGTAAAATCATTCTGGTCAAGACTTCTAGCAAAATTCTTTGCTTTCCTTTGGATTACTGTTCCTGATAATGGAATTGAATGAGCTCGCGCGCGCGAACTGATTTGAACCAAAACAAAATTGCTTTTTCTATGGTAAAGTCTGATTTTTTTAATGCGTTTTCTGTTTGGTTTATAAGAAGATCCAGATGTTCACAAATCTTTTCCTTAATTTCGCCAAATGTTGAAACATTGTTCTGTCCAATTCCACATTTCTTGGTAAAATCAGTTTGCATTTTATTTATTTCAAGTTTTGATTTTGTATGTCAAAGTATGGATTTTGCATGGAGCTTGAATGCATGCATGGCAGTTGATAATCATGAAGCAAAACAAGTGGATTGGTTAACAGTTGCTCCACTTTCTTTCTTTGCCTGCTTTTCCAAGAAATCTAAAAAGCAGAACACTGTTAATAGCAGTCTTTCCACGGCAGACAATATTCACCTGATTATTATCAAAACAATGATCTCGTCTTTCTTATTTTCAAGCAACTGGGATAAATCAGGTTGACCTTAACCCTGCGAGTTTCAAGAAGATGTTCGCTGATGGCATTACTTCAAACACCCCTGGAAGTAGGTTATAAGGAAGAAAAGAAATACCCAGGAACAATATTGAATTCTTAGAACTGGCTCATTCTCGGACAATTTATAAAGATTAGTTGTGATAGAATAGTGTAAATTGTAGTTGACTTAAGCAGATTTCTGTTAACATGTGTCAAGTTAGAGTTTTCCAACTGTGAGAATAATATATGTCGAATTACCAGGATAGTTGATTTATCGCAATTTCACTATATATGGATCAAAATAATTTTCCTGCTTTCATTTACAGCAATTTATATTTAAGGTGAAAAACAGTTTCAAAATAACCTGTACTTTGAAACTGAAGGATTAGAAGTGCACATAAGCACTCACTGGGAACACCGCGTGCTGTTGGCATATTTTGGGCGCGGTGGCCAGGTGGTTTGCACGCTGCCACAACTGCCGCCGTGTTCATGAGGAGTACGATCACATTAAACACGTGGGTCTGTAAGTCCTTCAGAGAGATTGGTGGTAGGGGAAGGAGGGTACAGTTCCTGTGGATGCCTCCCCCACTGGGTTCCAGTCTAAATTGGGTGGCACTTCCCGGCCGTCCAAACGGTTACCTTACACCTTTCTGGTAGGTCGGGCGGTCTGGGTCTCAACAACAACATAAGCACTCACTGAGAGATGATTTCAAAATGTTCTTAACAGAGCTACAATAAAAAATATTATCAACCCCTAAGTAGAGTTTCTAATAAAAATTTTCTTAAGGTTTTTGGGAAACATTTGTTTTAATTAGACCAACAGTTTCTAAACATTTTAAAACTTGGAACATTTTGAACTCATTTGCACTCAATCTATAATAATAAAGGAAGATGTCTGTCTGTCAGTTTGCCTGTGTCTGTAGCGAAAAATCTATGTTACATACGAAAACGAAATTTGGTATACAGGATTTAGGAAGGTGCACCTCGACATTATAATTTTAAAATTCAAATTTGTTTTTTAGTTATTTTATGATTTAGAAGAAGTTATGATTTTGAGCAATTTTCACACAAATTAGCTCTTTAGTGATAAAAAATATAATTAGTTTCCATTTTGACACCACTGGAATGATCAAAGAATTACCTTTTAAACAAAATTCTTACTATCAATAGAATAGACAAACTTTCATGAATTTAATAAATATATATATATATTTATTCCCTGTGTAGGGGCGGATTGTAGAATAACCCTACCACCCCCCTGTGTTTCGTAGAAGGCGAAAAATGGAGCCCGGGATAGCCAGGTACCCTGCCCCTGGGGATTATATCAGGGGACTGGTCCTCCAGGTTGGGGGTTGGGTGTGGGGCTAACAACTCCACCCCGGAAAAAATTCTTGTTACGAAACCTTAAAGGAGGTCTTGGCCCTACAAGGGCTGTAGTACCATGATGAGGATGATATATATATTTATATATATACTTTTCATGTTTTAAAGTACCCGATTTTAAAATTGTGATATAAAAAATTAACTGACAATATCATCTTAATTTACCAGATGTTTCTTTGAATATAACACATTGCTCCAATTGAAAAATTATGTTTTTGCTGTATTCTACTCATTATGAACTTTTATATAAAACCTCATAAATTTTCAAAAGAATTCTAACATACAGGAATTGTGATGAAACAAGTTTTCTTTTTGAAAAATGGATCTAGAGCACAGTAGGAATTTCGATGTGACACTATCTGCTTAGGGATTTATTTGGATTGTGAGCTGGTACTACAGAAAAAATATCATCAGAGTTTGCAAGAATTATCATGTAGAAAACACGCTGTTGTTACTTAGAGCATAAAAAAAGAGTTTATACATCCTTGCAGAGAACAAAAGGTGCATTTAGGATGTAATATGTAGTTGTGTTAGGGCATAGCATTTGATGTGCCCAGGACCAAAATATATTATATATCCCAGTAGCAGTCTAAAGTGCTATTAGGTGCTTATTCATGGCAATCATGTGCATAAAAATGAATAGTAGTAAGTACCATTAAGTATATAACACCTGTCGAATAATTTGGTGAAATATCACAACTTGATGACTCTTTTAATGTGGAGTCAAATTGGCAAAAATGACACTAAATTTAAGAAAATTATGCCAAAATGATGAAATTAAAACATATTTTAATATAATTGCTTAGCAAATATTAGTAACATTTCCAATTGTCAAGTTATATTTGCAGAAAATATATGTTACCTTAATATATTAAAATAATTTTACATTTCGTCATCCAGAAATGTATTCAATGTCAATGTACTTTTTAACATTAAAAAGATTGTGCTGTGAATCCAGTACATCATTATTTCTAATTGAAAGAAGTAAAGTACTTGCATTCTGTAGGGAAGTCATGTGCTGCCCACCTCAGATTCTTAAAAATAGATTTCATCAAATGCCTGGATAACACAGTTTTTACACTACCTTTGAATTTATTTGGTTTCAACTGTGAAGTGTTTTATGAAAACAATATAGCAATTATTGCTAACTTGCCCATTATCAAACAGCAATTTTGGATTATCAAATTAACAATAATAAAATAATTTGATAAGAGTAATTCAAATTCAAAACAGAAAATTGAAGTGAATATATTTGACTTCAAAAAGCAAGATAAGTCACAGGGAACATAAATGTACTGTCAACCCACTTGTTTTGTAGTATTAGTTTTCAGATTTTATTAGGTTTTTATTTAATTCTGAAGAATAGTGTACAGATATCTACATAATTTTCCAAATTAGCATCCAAGAATATTATGTAGACCATTTATGATTATGAAACCTTTCTTGACATTTATGCATATCTATTAATCTAGCAATCAATGCTTAATGGACAAATTTCATAATTAATCTAAAATATATTAACATGCTAATTTTTTATGATAATGATATGGCGATCTTCACTATTATGCCTTAAACACATAACTATAGCAGGTACTAGCATCCGTGAAACAATTTCTTGCTTTTAAACACTTTTCAGCTGATAAATAAATACAATGACAGATTGCAACATGTCACAATTTTGGCAAACTTCTATGGTTATCAGTGGACTCAGTCATACCACAACTTTTGATTTCAATAAGATAACTTTCATATTACACGAAGCTACGAGGCATGTTTTTTAAGTAAGTACCGTTTTGGAATTAAAAAAAGACGTGCAAAGATATCGCAATAATTTTATTTCTACATGAAAGCCTGTACCTTAATCTACTTTTCTACATAATTTCCGTGAATATTGAGGCACTTGTCATAACGTGGCACCAGTTTTTGAATACCCTCCGCATGAAATTCTGCCGCCTGACTTGTTAACCACTGTATCACAACTGTTTTGACTTCGTTATCGTCTTGAAGACGCTGACCACCCAGGTGTTTCTTCAAGTGCAGGAACAAATGGTAGTCGCTGGGCGCCAGATCAGGGCTGTATGGAGGATGATCTAGAGTTTCCCATTTAAAAGATTTGATGAGATCTTTGGTCCGATTAGCCACATGTGGACGGGCATTGTCATGCAGCAAAACGATACCCTTACTCAACTTGCCACGTCTTTTGTTCTGGATTGCACGACGCAGATTGTTCAATGTCTCACAATAAGACGCTGCATTGATTGTCTCATTACGAGGCAGAAACTCCACTAGCAATACTCCTTTTTTGTCCCAAAAAACTGTGCACATGATTTTCCGGGCAGAAATTGTTTGCTTAAACTTCACTCTTTTGGGTGATGATGAATGTCGCCATTCCATGGATTGTTGTTTTGATTCTGGTGTGACGTAGGCCACCCATGTTTCGTCACCAGTAACAATTTGGTCTAAAAAATCTTCACCTTCATTGTGGTACCGCTCAAGGAAAGTCAATGCACTGCCTAAACGTTGGGTTTTGTGCAAATCCGTCAACATTTTTGGAACCCAACGTGAACACAATTTCCGGTAATTCAAGTTCTCGGTCACAATGCGATACAAAACACTACGAGAATATTGAGGAAACCAGTCGCACATTGATGAAATTGTAAAGCGTCTGTTTTCTCTCACCTTTTCTTCCACTTTCTGTACCAAATCTTCATTAAAGACCGAAGGACGCCCACTCCGTTCTTCATCATGCACATTTGTGCGGCCATCTTTAAATGCTCTCACCCATTTCCTTACCATTCCATCACTCATAATGTTTTGTCCGTAAACTTCACAGATCTCACGATGAATATCGATCGGTTTTATGCCTTTAGCACTAAGAAATCGTATAACAGCCCGTACTTCACAATCGGCGGGACTCACGATTGTCGGAGGCATCTTAAACACTCAGTAAACAACGTATACAATGAAGAATCAGACTGTAATGGCGTCAGTGCGTAGACAAGAGATGTAGGTAACCAGCGCGCATGCGCGGAACGCCGACCGTAGCGCTGCGGCGGCGGAATCGCAAAACGGTACTTACATAAAAAACATGCCTCGTACATTGGTAAAGTTCATAGTCACAGAACCTGCTTATGTAAATTCAAGGATTACGGTCTCATCCAAAATTCAAATGTGACAATTCTTTTATAGAACATTTCATTAAAAAAGAACTGAAGCTTTTTTCCAATTCTTAATTTTCTTTTAAACAAAACAATCTAATTTGGTTTTAAAAGACTTTACTGAACAACTTACATAACAATTTGACAGTTATTTTGAGTTTTTATGTAACAAACACAGTAAAGAAATCAACATTATATGATCACAAATATTTGCTTGATAACACGCACCACATAGGCAAGCAAATAAGATGTTCTTAGCATTTTCAAGAAACATTTTGAAAGTTTTTACTATAAGTATATAATGTTCACTAGAGAGTCAATGAATAGGATTTACTCTTTCCACCTCTAAGAGCTAACACCAAATGTAGAACAGATCCACCAGTAACTTTATAATCAGCAGCAGTTTTATCATCACTCCTAGTTAACATAAAACAAAATAAATAAAAATAATATAACAATTTAAGAGCAAAATCAGTAAAATTTTATTTTTAGTAGGTATAAAAAGCATAAAATATTATACAGAATAAAGTGTACAAAGAGATATGCAACTGAGTTTTTAAACATTGTTGCATGTTTTTTCTGACACAAAACAATTCTCGTACGGCTATCAAGAAGATGGTGTAATGATTGCACAACCAGAATTGAGTAAAGATAGACAAAATCTTTAAGATTAAGCGCATGCATTTAAAACTACGAACTGCAGAAAATGCAAGAAGTCGATAGAAGGCATTTTCGTCAGGACAGTATGGTCTATGTATGGGAAGCTGTTAAGATTGTAACAATAGGTAGTAGATTGTATTGGTAGCTGGAGATTAGCTGATTTTAGTCTATTCATTAATCTTAAAACTAATTTGAATTTTGATAAGATCATGCAGAGGTACACCTGCCAAGGTCCTGAAGTACCTGTGTACCAAATTTCATGGTCTTATGACATTTAGATTTTCTGCTACAGATTGCACACACAGACATTTATCTTCTATTATTATATAAGATACTCAGTGATGGGAAGGTTAATCCTTCGATAGTCGTGCAGCATAATGGATATGCCATTTAGAGTTGAAACTCTAGTGACTCACATAATGATGCTACCAGCAACAAGATGCTACTTAACCTTGATTTAGACAAAGGATAACTTGATTCACCTATCAAAGGTTAGAATTACCACAGGATAAGAATTTTCAGCTTAGAGTTCATTCACCAAGATTTTTTTCACTTGCCAGTACAATATAAATAACATTGCATAACATGTGTATCATCTCTTATTGTAAAAACATAATTTCATTAAAATTTATCTGCAATTAATGTAAAAATTAACATAAATACACACATAATAGTGAAGTATTATGTATGCAAAAATCATAGTATTTACATACACTGATAATGGTTTGTAAGAAATAGAAAAACATACTTAAAGTGGATAACTATTTTTTCTTAATTGATATATATCTTCCTTCATCAGTTGAAAAATGTCATTTATCAGTACCCAAATCAGGTATAAAGTTATTCCAATGTGGACCATAAGTAACTAGATATAACTAAAAGAATATTAATTGTGCTATTTTTCTGTAATTTATTTCTATAAGAGGTCTTTATACAATTAAAACAGAGCTGAAACCATGCTCACAAAAAGAAGTGCTTGGTGGTGGTGGTGTGTGTGTGTGTCGTAGGGGGTGGGTAAACAGAAAAAAAAATATATTTGCTTTTAATGAACAAAGTTCTAAACCTAGCTTTATTTTCTTTGTTAGACTCTTAACAATGCTTAATTAAAATTTACAGCAGACATAGTGAGCTTATATTTTGTCTATTCCACTAAAATAATATATATTAAGCCACGCCAGTCATCTGGATAAATATACTTGCACAAAATTTTAATGTCTTTTATGTTGAAATTTAAAATTGTTGCCTTGCATGGTCATTAAAAATTTTGATTTTCACAAATGTAGCTTTATATAAGATAGGGGGAAATGTAATACACAGATTTATTTTTGCTCGCCAGATGGAAATATCAACTCACCACTTGCAGAGTGGAAATTTCACATCCTCGTTACCATATGATAATATGAAATTATGCTGTGTTTGTAATATGAAAAGACCCTCCTTTGACCTAACGTGACCATATGGTTACACTCTAACTGTAAAAAAGGAATCAATTCTTAAATGTAAAGGTACCTAATTAAACAGGTTCATGTGGTTATTTATGCTCACAAAATAACTTTAAAATTCATGTAAAATCAAAATACTGACTTTGACAGTTTAAAATAAAAATGTACGCTCTCAGTTTATTTATTATCTTACATTAAAATTGAATGTTTTTTGTAAAAACTATGCATATAAATCTTAATAATCTTTTAATCTATGCATTAAAAGTATCAAATTAAAGAAAATAATAAAAACTATATATACAAATGTGGAAAATGGGGAATCTGGACAAAAAGAAAAAAAAAAAAAAAAAAAATCATCGGCATACTGAGTAGCCATACATTTGTGTATAACAGAATGTAGCTGTCTAAGGTTAAGTATGGTAAAGTGTCACAAATTTGGTATTGTGAAAAATTATATGAATTTTTAGGCTAGTTAACCTCTATAATGCACAATTAAAACTAACTTAATCTATTGCAAGAATTTTCCCACTAGGAGTAAGTAATACATTCATTAAACAACTTTTTATGCATCGCATTCAGTGTTCACTTTCACTTAGGCACTACTGTAAATCTTTAATTTTCAAATGACCTAGAATGTGACATAGTATGGCTAAACATAGGCTGTAGTACATATACTTTATGAAAAATGTCTAGTTTAAAATGGATTGAAGATAATTCAATAAATGGAAATAATTTAAATCTAAAGAATGAGTTTTGGATTTAGATGGAATTTTAAGCTCATCTGCTTTTATTATTTAAAAAAAAAAAAAAAACTTAAATGAGGCTTAACCTGATTTTCTCATATCAAAATGCCTTTTTAAGTTTTATTTTATTTTATTTTTTTTTTTTTTCAAACATCATAAGAAAAAATTTGAAAAATCTGTATCACTGGTCTAAATGATCACAATTATAGCATGTTATACTTCTTTTTAAAGAGCTTGAATACATCTTTTGATTGATACCAAGTCTGGCAATGTATCCACTCAGGAATAACTTTCACCACCCGAGAAGAGCTAATGATGTCACACCACACAAAATTGAATCATGGTTTCTCAAAATTTATAGATATATTCTAAGAATATATCAAGTAATACATGCTGCCCTGTAATTGATGATTCACTATTATTAAAGTCAAGCCCTGCTGTAATGAATCCGGGATACAACAAACTTTCAGTTATTATGAACTTTCTACATGATCCCAACTGAACTCCTATTTAACTAATGTTATTTCAATTGCTTAGTAGAAAGTTCTAGCAACATGGATTTTGGATACAGTGAACCAAAAACACCTTTCTTGTAGTTTACCTTCAGGTATTTCACAGGAATTTTGTTTCCTGCGAAGAACACACAATAATTTCCGATTTACACACTGATGATGATATAATTTTGGCTATAAAAAGAAAAATAAACTGATAGACAATTAGTTTTTGGATGTTGAAGAGGGTGACAAAACAGACTCCTTTAATTTCTGATACGAAGACACCAATGAATATTCAACAGGAATTGTTGAACAAAAAGTAAAGGACTCTTTAATGAGTGTTGACAAAAAGATATATGAACTCTAACTGAAATCTAGATGTTTTCAGCCAAAACTTATAAATTTTTTCACTGTAGAGAAATGAATGTAATTTGGTAAGTCATATAAATTGCCATTTTATACAATATTATACTTGCTTTTCTATTTTTTTAAAAATCGATATAACATATATCCTCCAATTAATAATTAGTTCTTTAATTAATTGTATTTCATTTCATTAATATTTGCATCACACAATTAAAAACATTTAAACAATTTTTTGAAAATTTGTTGAAGATTTTTCTTTTAAATTGGATATGAACCCTCGATTATAGTCAACTTCTGAATCAGTGTGAGGGGGATTCATTGTAACATGGTTTAACTGCATTTTCATAGTAATTTTATTTCTTACACATTTCTATTGCGTATATGCAATTTTCATAGTTTACATTTAAAGTTATCTTTTAATAAGTGTACTATATTCATTTAAAAAGATTATCAAGATTTTATTTAATGAAATAATTCATACCTAGAAAAATTATCCTTGCCTAAAAAGGTAATATAAATGTCCAAGAAAAGAGATATGCTGAAGTTATCAATGTCTTAAAGGGGTATGCAATGGTTGAAAATTTGAGAAACACTATCATAGATTAATGATTAATATTAGCTGTTTTCCACAGCTATGCTGCTGACTGCCCACTATCTCAATCTTGATACTTAAAAGTGTCTGGAGTGTAAGGTTCCACATTATTTTCTAATTCATACATACATATTCTACATTCTTTTTATGAGCTCTTAACAAATTAAGAAGTCGGATGGAGAAATATTCCACAATAAAATTTTTTTCACTCTAGTTCCCTGTTCTTTGATTGATATAAAAGAGGTCTGTAATGATCTTATGATGTATTAAATACAGAAAATAATATTTCTGATATATTGAGAATATATTAGTGCCACTGAACTGAAGAAAATTCTACTATTTCAATTTCCCAATACATTATGTGATTTTAAAACTTGATGCATACAGCTTCTTGATCATCCTGTATTTACACCCACAGTATATTTTTTTTTAGACTAAACTACTACGATTAATCCAGTAATTATCATGTATGTCTCTTTAAGAAATATGAAAAATTTAAAGTTCAGTCATTTAATGCACCACTTCTTTTATTTCTTCGTCCAACATCTCAAATTCAAAGATACAATATTTTTATTTTACAACAGCAGGGGGTCACACTGTCAATTACCATTGTCACATTTTGAGAAAGAAAATTCGATTTGGCGGCTGAAAAGAAGATTTGATGAAAATGTTGGTGATTCTGAAATCTGCTAATGTCAAAATCAAAAATTGTGGTATATCAATTGTAATGTGCACTACTATACTATTTGTGTTTTCCAAAACAACGATCTTCGGAATTTAAGAATTTATAAATTAAAACAAATTTTTCAAATGGAATGCCAAAATAAAATTTAGCGATAGAAATAAAAAATCCAGAGCAACACTGCTAATAGCATAATGAGAAAGTAACAACTCAAAGGTAAGAGATTATTCTAAGAATTATCATGCCTTCATAGCAGATATGAAAAATTTCTATTTCAGCAGTCATTTAAAATGCGTCACATGCTTTTTTTCTTTTGTCAAAACCGTGAATTCAAAGATTTTGAGAAAAACAATATTTTTATTATAAAATAGCACGATGAAAAAGTAAAAAGACACCACTTGACCTTTTCATACAATAAATTTCTATATTGTTTAAAGTCTACTAGTAGTATAATGAATCATAGTATGTATAGCAAATACAACTCTAAAATTATATGCAGTGATTACTAGAAGCATGGTAAAAGCTACTAGGTAAATAAATCCTTGTGCATCAACACTTTTCAATGCTAAATGGATACTAGATCAGCAATTATCCTAATACCACCAGTCTATTTCTATTATAGATCCAGTTTATAATAATGTGAAGCCAGAGGTATTCCAATGTATACTTAATTCAGAATCAGGGTTGGGCAGTTATCAAAATAAAGGTTTTATGAGTCAAAATAATGGCACTATTTGCAGTGGGTTATGTTTCATGTAATGAAAGTCTGTACTCATTACATTTTAAAAACCAGTAACCAGTATCATAGAGAGCAAAGATTACTTACTACTTTTCCCAAATATATAATTTTTTTTTATTCACAAATCCTTAACTTTTAATTTTTGTATTTTTTCTTTAAATTTCTTTAATTTAAAATCTGTATTTGAATTCATTTTTAATGAGCAGGATAGAATAAATCTATTTAGCATAAATTAGTCTACATGTATAATTTTGTTGGATAATAAAATCTAACAAAACATTTGAGAAACCAAAACCCGTTTCTTAGTTTTTTAATTAACATTTTAACTGATGAGAGGAATTTAAAAACACCATGAGAATGCAGTCAGATAAAATATTTAAAAGTTTTAAATTCTTTTCAATTTCTCATGTCAAATTTAAAATTCTTTTGAAATGTAAATTATAGTAAAATAGTTAAATGTCAATAATCAATGTATCAAATCTAAGGTAGTCAAATATGCAAAATCCATACAGGCACATATTATAAATCTATTAGGTTTAAAAATATAAAAGATTCATTTAGGACGGTGTATTTAAATTACCACTAAATATCTGAAACTTATTGGAAAATGAAACAGCAGCTTGCAACCATAACGTTCAGCTACTTCTTTTTTTGTAACTGTACACTTTAATTATTTTAAACAAAGTGGTAATTTAAACATTACACCTTCAAAGTAACATTACCAATCATGATTGGAATGCATGATAGAGGCAGCTAAATACACTCAACTTACATTTGTTTCCCACTAAAGATTAATCTCTGTTGAGCTGGAGGAATACCTTCCTTTTCTTCCACTCTTTCCTTTATTCTTTCTACCTAAAATAAAAATTACAAACTTAAACGAAAGTCCGAAAACAGAATGAATAAATTTCGAGCAAGAGTGAATATACAGAATCACACCAAAAATAGTAAATTTCATAGGTGGGATTTCAAGATTTCAACGTTTTCATTGGAGGGGTAGGGGAATTTTCAAGTTGAACAAAAAGTCAAGTGAGACTCCAAAATTTTGTTTTCTGATTCGACTTTAAAATTTAGTTATGCAATAATACACTTTCAATAGATAAGTGTGAAAATTCCAGACAAGGGTTTATAACTTATTAAAAGGTAATTTATTTGATACCGGTTCGTGCTAGGACTGAATTTGTTGGGCTCCAGGGAGGATCGAAAAGTTATTTCGACATAGTAAATTTTTAGTCTGATTTTGCAGGTATCGGTTATTTCACACTAACGAGCAAAGAAACTGTTATAAGGACAAATGAACACATTAAGGAACTGTTCCAAACTAACGAACTATTATATGGAGGCTGTTAACATCCATAAAAGCAAAATCCTATTTGTGTTCAAGAATTATTATATTTTTTTATATATATATTTGTATCTTATGTCGATTTTCTTTTCATTCTACTAAGTAGATCTTATATATACTTATATATATATACTATATATATATACAATGCTGGACAATTGCTAAGGACGGATCACAAATTACAATGTAGCACAACATTAAGCAGGGGTGAAGGCCCAGCAGGATAAAATATGGTTGTCACACTGTTCGGCCATTAGAATAAAGATCATTTATTGTTCTGAAAAATACAGAAGGTTTTGAAACATCTGAAAGGAAAAAAATGTTCATTTGATGCTGTTCACGGAGAAATGGAAAAATGCATATAAACGAAAGCAGGCACCTTTGAGAAAAGTGTAAGTACAGGATATGTCCACCGTGGAGTGTGATGCAAAATTCCACACGTCTTGTCATGCTTTGCACAACATTATCCAGCAGCTGTTGAGGCAAGTTATTCCACTCTTCTGTCAGTCTGGGAACACTGCGTGCTGTCGGCACATTTCGGGAGCGGTAGCCCGGTGGTTTGCGCGCTGCCACAACTGCCGCTGTGTTCATACGGAGTACGATCAAGTTAAAGATGTGGGTCCGTAAGTCCTTCCGAGAGGTTGGTGGAAGGGGAACGAGGGTACGATCCCTGTGGATGCCTCCCCCACTGGGTTCCGGTCTAAATTGAGTGGCACTTCCCGACCGTCCAAACAGTTACCTTACACCTTTCTGGTAGGTCGGACGGTCTGGGTCTCAACAACAATAACTTTTCTGTCCGTGCACGGATGAGCGTGTTCTTGTTTGTTGGAGGATATTTTCGATCAGCAAGTCACCTCCCCAAAGCATTCCAAACATTTTCAATGGGGTTTTGATCTGGAGAATGTGCTGGCCATACGAGGCATCAAATATCCTTGTTGACTAGACAATCCAGAACGTGTATTCGATGACATGGTGCGTTGTCATCCATGAAAACAAATTTAACACCGACAGCATCATGGAAAAGGCGAACATGAGGCAGTAGAACTTCATCAATGCATCGCTGGCCGATCATAGTCCCAGTTGCAACCACATGTAGTGGCATGCCGCCATCGATCATGATGCTGGCCCATACCATGATACTGCATATTGTTTCACGCCAATCAGTTGGCGGCTACAATCTGACGGCAGACTGAACCTACACTCATCCGAGAATAGTACGCAAGCCCAGTCCTGTTTGGTCCAATTGCGATGCTCACGACACCATTGCAAACAGGCGGTACGGAGCAGTCTGGACAATGGGACACACACAACAGGTCTGGAAGCATATAGTCCTCTTTCTCGCAAACATCTGGTTACAGTTTTTGGGGAGATCCGCTGTCCTGTGTTAGCAAGAAACTGATTTGCCACTTGCTGAGCTGTGGTGCGCCGGTCACTTTTTGCCGATAGGACAATGTACCTGTCTCCTGCACTGCAGGCGTCGTACTTCCCTTCTTTGATCTTTCCAATAATTCGGCCACGTGTAAAATTATCTCTGATAAGACAAAATTCTCCAGGAAGTCATACCGAAAATTTCAAGTTCGTTAATTAAATCTTTCCCGTAAAACTTTTACTTGGTACAATAACTGTCCATACGTGTTAAATCCTTTAAATCTCTTATCAGTGCTATCACATGACGAACAGGCATGGAAATGAAAAATTTGCATATGCACACTTCTTACTGTATCCCATACTTATTCTAATTTTCCACATTTTGTGGTTGCTATGGGTGATAGTGTCACCCGTCCTTAGCAATTCTCCAGCAATGTATATATACATATATATATATAAACTGCTGCTATAGGTAATATATATATATATATATATATATAAATATATAAACTGCTGCTATAGGTTATATATATATATATATATATATATATATACATATATATATATATATATATATATATATATATAAAAACAGTGAACTGAATTGCTCAATTGTACTTCTAATTCATTCTTTTTAGAAAATATGTAATAATTTTTATATCCAAAGTATAAACACGTTAGTTCTGATTTGATTCAACAACTTTTAGAGATTAGGATTTTATCTTTTCAGAGATAAGGTTGGATGGAAAAAGACACCCAGGGTAGAGTTTGTATGGGCTCAGGCCTGGCCCAACCTAGAGCAGTCAGATTTTAATGAAACAATTTGGTCCGGGTTGGGTCATGTTTTACTAATTTCAAGACAGGCCAAAATAAATAAGTAAAAGAGCGAAAAATAGATCAAAATTAAAACAGAAAAATATGAAACTACATATGAAACAAAATTTTGAATAAGCGGATGAAAATCTTTCTGTCCCTCTAAAAAAAGTTTGCTCTATATGGTGAATGCAAATGGGTAAATTAGAACTGAATATAGAAAAATATTAATTTTAGATAGACTTATTTATTGGGAAACATTATGAAATCAAAATAAAACATTGCTCTTTGCAACTTTTACGAAGCATTTTACTTTTCGAGTTTGTACCCGAAGATTAAGTTGCAATAATACAACAAAAAATATTTTCTGGCCTGGATGCATCAATATATATATATATATATATATATATATATATATATATATATATATATATATATATATATACATATAGATATATACATATATATATATATACACATATATATATACATATAGACACACATACATATATACACATATATATATATATATATATATATATACATATATATATACATATGTGTGTAAAATATTAAAATTGTAAATCTATGGTAGAATGGAAGTAGTAACTCATAATACACTATCTTAAAATTTGCCTACAAATTACAATGCAATAAAATGAAATTCAACCAAAATGAGGAAAATATAATACGTATCACAGGCCATAAAGCTAAAGACAATCAACGAAAGTCAATGGTGAGGAATCAAAAATAGGAATACAAAAAATATTAAGCATTAAAGCTTGTACGTGGAAGAGCTCTAGGCTTAAGTAAAGTTCATTTCGAAAAAAGTCTTTTTCAAGTCCTAATATTTAATCAAAATGAACACAGAAATGTTTGTTTCTGAAACACAAGATTGATTTTATCTATAAACATGTGCTATTAGGATGACAAGCATAAAGATTGAAAAAATAGATAGAAAACATAAATACCTTAAAATACACCTCAAATGTACAACCATGACAAGCAAAAATGACTAGACAAATGTTGCCATTCGCTAAAATGTAAAGAAGAGATCTACTGTTGCCAAAGAGAGTAATAAAAACCATACTGCGTAATGGCAGTAAAATGTAATATTCTACAGTAAAAGCTGCAAAATAAATAGATGAAAATATATTGTAATGTAAATACAAGAGAATATAGAAGTATGGCAAAATAAGATGAAATGAGAGGCAGGTGGCTCAAAAAGAGCACATCGACCAGAGGCCTATTGTACTACCCCAGACAGAACAAATCTCTAAGAAAAGAGACCAGTAGCCAATGCAAAGATGAGCAGGCACTTGACAGGGATGTCATTCAGCTTCCAGGGTTCAATCACATGTCGACCAATGTGTTCGAATCTATGAGTAGAGTAAATCTCATATTCACAGAGAATGTGAGCAGCAGTTTCTTCGCTGTATTTGCAGCCCCTGCAAAGCGAATCTTTAGTGACACCCATAATGTTAAGGTGTCTCTTGAGGGTGCAGTGCCCAGTAAGGAGCCCAACAGCTCTCCTGAATGTAGAAGTATGGCAAAATAAGATACTAAGGAGAGATTATTAAGAATTTAGGCTAATCGAAACTTATTAACTATACCATTTACTAAATATGCAGGACATTCATATAATTTACTGGTAATTTTGAGGTTATTAATGTGTAAAGCATGAAATTTTTTATCTGATAATCGATAAATTCTAAAAAGTTGATTAAGTATAATATTTCTAAACAATTGAATTGAGTTGCAGGAATTAAATGATAATATTTCATTAATATTGAATTAAAAAAAAATCTAGTAACTATCCCATTAGTAGGTTCCATAATTAGATTTAAATCCAAATAATTAATATTTTTACTAATAGTAGTTTCATTAGGTATGAATTCCAAATTATCAGGATAAAAATTTATATCTATGACATAATTATCAGTAAATACTAAACAAATCAGATCATCTACATATCTGTAAATTTTATAATCTGTTGAAGTAAAGAATTTTTCATAATGATATAGGTATAAATTAGCTAACATACTACTACTACAGCCACCTTGTGGAACCCCTGAGACTTGTAACTTGTAAGTATAATTTATTACCTTGAAATATATAATTATTAAAAAGAACAAAAAGGAGAAGTTTAGGAAAATTGGTAAATTTAGTTAGATGAGAATGATTAGTAATATAAGCATCATATAAAGCTAAAATGACATCATAAAGATCAGTGATCTTAATATTATTAAATAGATCTTTAAAATCAAAAGTTTGAAATCCCATTATTTTACCTAGTGATATTAATTTATTTTTTAATTCTTTACTATTATTTAGAATAATGTAGTTATTACTAGAATCTCGTAAATTACTATTTAGTACATTTAAATAATTTAGTAATAATTTACTAGTAGTAGTAGAGTATGAATTATGACCACAAGTAACAGTTCTAAATTTAATAGGATTTTTATGAAATTTAGGAATAAGCACAATATATGGTAATTTCAAAAATTTATTGTTATTATCTAAATCACTATACATATTGATAATTTTCAATTTGATACTATTAACGGAGTGTGAATCAAGTTTAAATAGACTATTATTTTTTAAATAATCTAACAGATATTGTATCATAACAACGTATTGTAACAACATAAGTAATAACAAAAGATCTATGTAAATCATTTATAGTGTTTTATATTATCCATATTATATATAGATCTAGATAAATTGATACTACAAATGGCATTTTAAATAGATTTTAAAATAGTAAATTTCCACATATTGAATGCCTCTAAAGGCTGAGCATATTTAGAAGCTAATTCATAAATATATTTATCAAGGTCCAAATTTATTGATTTTAAGACTTTATTAGAATTATTACAAGAAGGTAATCTGAATTTTGTACCAAATGACATAAAGGTTCTTAAAAGATTTATCTTTAACTATGGCTAAGTCTCCAGTAATTATATGCCCCAAGTGTGGATTTATAAATTTAGAATAATTATCAACACTACAAATACATTCACCATCTACATTTGTTGAGGAATCTTTATTGAATGATAGATTGTGATATATATATATATATATATATATATATATATATATATATATATATATATGTATATATATATATATATATGTATATATATATGACGATAATGTACAAGATGTCATGTTTTATAACATTATGCGATCTATAAATTTAATAGGGAAAAAATATATTCCAAAATTAATTTTTGAGGAAATGATCATTCGGTTATTATTTGTCAAGTGCAAGCTGCAATTTGTTACGTTTTTAAATTTATCACTAAAAAGTTTAATTGCTTCTGTACCATGATTGCTTGATTGGTGGTATAAATATGAAATCCAACAGGTAGTGAGTGCTTCCTTCAAAATGTAATGCTTTATTTTTAATTTCTTCTGCAGTTTTAATTTCAATTATCAGATGCCGAATATTTCTAAAAATTAAATAAATTCTATTCTTAAATTAAAATACAGTTCTGTCGATTTCTTTTCAATAAAAAATATTAAATGAAAATTTATGTGAGCAAACTGTTTCAATTTAAACTTAATATATGGATAAAACGAATTATTAGGTTTGAATTTATTTATATTTGTATTATAAGTATCTTATACTTTTATTTTAAAATTATTAAATTAAAAATAAATTCATAACTATGTAGTTAGAGGTAATAATATCTATGTGCATATGGAAAGTTTAATAGTATTGAACTGCTTTAAAAATCACCAATGGAAAAATTTCCCATGCAAAAATGAAAAGGGATAGAAAGTATCTCTCCTAGCAAGTGCAAAATTTTAATGCCTTTCATGGTATGTAATTATATGATGAGGATAAGAAACATTCCTAACTCCAAATTTGACCCTGGATCTGTATGGCTTTATGAAGGAAAATGCCACACATCTGGCAGGAGAAAATATCATTCTCCTGACATTTTCTCTATTCAAATAGGTGGTTGACATTTATCAAAAACTTGTGATATAGTAAATTGGATAGCTTTTCTGATCAAATAACTCCACTTGGATATACTAGAACCTTGTGTACCATATACCTAAACACTGTGTGTTATCAATCTTTTATCAATTTGAGAAAATTATTAGAATAATGTACAGAATTGTTTCTCAAATAATGACAATTTTTAATGCAATGTAGTTTACATTTGTTTCATATAAGCTGTTGTACATTGCACTACCAAAAAACTGGAATTCTTGTCATTTGGTTGAATTTTTAGTATTGCATGATGCAAAATGAGGAAAGGGAAATGTTTTATGTTCACAAATCTAGGGTAATTTGAATTTATGGAAATTTACTTCTAAAACAGAACAATTTTAAATCGTAGGAAACTTTTAAATGAAACTGTTTTTTTCTCTTTTGAATTTCCACTCTTTCTTTCTTAGAATTTATATGAAAATCTCCTTTTCAGTTTCATTTAAGAAAATCTAGAGGAAATATAGATGTCATGCTACAAAGACATATTTTAACACTAAAATATTTACTAAAGTTAATTATAAATATTAAGTAAACAGAGCATCAACTTTTAGTTTAATGCATTTCATTTTACTTTTAATCAAACAGTTTATTAGAAAGTGGAATTTTGATTATTATTTATGCAAAATGAGGAAAGTGAAAAATAGGAAATTTTTTGTACTCACAAATCTGGGGAATTTGCATAGATTTGTGGAAATTTATATGTCAAAAAAGGAATATGCAAAAATTTATGTCAAAATATGTTCTTTAGATTTGTACACATGAATAAATAAATGATGTCACATGCTAAAAGTGTCATAAGAACTGCATATATACAGTGCATCAAAGAATTTTTAAGACTGGCGTTAGAGCTAGATGTCAGCATACAGAGGCTCTATCAGTGCAATCGTGCATGCACGATAAATCTTGAATTGTCTGCTGGTGCACTGCCAAAAGTTCGACGCATTTGCTAAACTAACTCAAAAGATACGGTTGTTCATTGCAGAAGTAAAATTCTTTCATGTTGAATTATTGAGATGGAACAAAGAGCTGTAATTAAATTTAATGCAAAACTTGGTAAAAGTGCCTCAGAAACATACCAATTGATGAAACAAGTTTAAGGTGAGGCTTGTTTAAGTAGATCAAATGTTTTCCTGTGGCACAAATGTTTTTTGGATGGAAGAGATAAGCTAGAAGATGATAAGCATACCGGAAGACCAAGTTCATCTATGACACTTGAAATTATTGAAAAAATGCATGATTTCTTGGCAAACAATTGCTGTGCATCACTAAGAATGATAGAAGAGTCTTTAAACATCAACAAAGAAACAATTCGAAAGATCCTTCATGAAGATTTGGCTAAAACAAAAGTCTATGTTAAGTTTGTTCCCCACACTTTAATCAATGAACAAAAATCAAGAAGTGCACATTGAAGAGATATCATTTCAGCCGCTGAAAATGATCCAAACTTCTTGAAATCGATTGTTACAGGTGATAAAACAGTGTTTTCAGTATGATCCTGAAACAAAGCGCAGATTGGAAGTCAAAAAACTCACCACAAGCCCCCCCCCCCCCAAAAAGAAAAGTTCCATCCAAAATCAAAACAATGCACATTACATTCTTTGATAGTAAGGGTATTATCCACGAATTTGTTCCAATTGGACAAACAATTACTGGTGAGTATTATTTAAACATTTTGAAGCGTTTGATGGCATTCATCGCATTCGTTCTGAATACCAGGATGAAAGCAGTTGGTGTTTGTTGCATGATAATGTACCCAGTCACACCTCACTTAGTGTTCGTAGATTTTTGGCAAAAAATAACGTCTGTGTGTTGAATCATTCACTGTATTCACCTGATTTAGCACCCTGCAACTTCTCTTTATTCCCAAACTTAAAAATTAATTTAAAACAGTGTTATTTTGATGATATTTTGACTATACAAACAGCTTCGAAACATGCTTTGGAGGCCATTCTGCAAAGTGAACTGGAACAGGCATTCGAATCATTATTAAATCGCTGTAACAAGTGTATTAAAGCCGGAGGAGTTTATTTTGAATAAAAAATCAAAACAAATCATAATTTCTTGTTTTAATTTCATTTTACAGACCCAGTCTTAAAAATTCTTCAACGCACTGTGTACAATGACATGCTTCAGAATTGACGAGTAAGCACTTCTGATTTGAGCACATTTTTAAGTGTAAAACTCAAGTACCAGTGCAATAAATAAAATTAAACCCTTTCCAATGATTTTAAATCAACTCTGTTGTAAAAATGTCTAAGAAGAACATAAAATTTACCTTATCTGTTGGTTCGATATCAATTTCAATCTGCAAAAGAAAAGAAAATTCAGTTTAATTGGACATAAAAAAAAAAAAAAATAACATTATCCAATAAGTGTGATATATTGAAATTTGCAATCTACAGTCAAATCTCAATATAGCAACCTTTCATGGGATAGACTGTAAGGTTCGCTATAACATAGGGTTCACTATAGATTATATTCAATTTCAACTTTTGATTAGCTGAAATTTCCAAAAATAGTTGCTATGAATGTTCAGATTATATGTATACAAGGATACAAATAAATAACAAAACATAATATAAAATAATAAAGTAGATTAGAGTAGAATTTCATTAAAAACAATTAATAACACAGCATGGTGCTAGTTTTTACATACCTCTTATTATTTATTATTATTACTTATCTAGTTACAAAAATAATCCACAATAATTTTCTGAAATGATCAGGACAGGAAATACATTTTGTCCAAGAACTTTTTTATTTTATCAATAATTAAAAATCATTCAATTACTTTCTGCATGCATGCATACATACATACATATAGTTAAATTTGTGGTGATATGCAATGCTGCCCTTCATTGGTAATCAATGGTAGATTGCTTTATGTGGTTTTCCTTTGTGATTAGTATCAGAACATGGATTCTTGATGATTACATTTATGTTGTTCATATAATAATTTTACATTATTTACTTGGATCAGCGAATGTCAATAGCTTGTTATTGCAGGTTTCAAAGTTTTTTATGCTACAGTTAGAAAATAAGTTGTAAAGAAATTTAGTTCTGTGGGTTGTTTCAACTTTTTGGCAAACAAAATGAAACTTTTTTATAAATAGGGATTTGCAGATCATTATATCTGAACTGAGTGCAGCTAGAAGTTCATTATAAATGTTTAAAGCAACAATAATTGTATAGAACAGTATTTTTCAATGTGTGGGAACTCAAAGGGTTCAGCGACAGCATTCTAGGGATTTCACCATGTGATAATTTCATGCAAATTTTCTTAAAAATTATAAAATCACGTAAAATGTTGAATGCATAATTTGTACCATGATGGTTATTTTTCATTTTAGGGTTCCACCATCAAATTTAATTTCAAAAGGGCTCTGTGACCAAATTTTTTTTGAAAAACACTGATATAGAAGATTGGTTGGGACCAGAATAGGTCCATTATATTCAAGATTTTGTGAGTTTATGAAGTGAATTAATAAATTCACATGCTACCACTTTATATGCTGTTGTTTATTGGTTGTGTTATGTTTTATATTCATTATCTGCAAATGATCACAATGCCACATTTTCACCAGTCGCTCATTTTTCGAACTACAATTTTTATTGCGCCGATCATTTTCCCATGGTGGGAAATGTATGCCCTGCAAATTTGGACACAAAATTGACAATTATCGACGAATATTTAGCCTTATAGCAAATGTAAATGAATAGGAATTATGCTTTAAAAGTGATTAAAATTGTGTAATGTATGCATTATTTTTTCTAATTTATTTCTTCTTTCTGTTATATTCATTTATTTCTTCTAATATACATCATAAAAAAGTGTGGAACTTCTTTTTTAAACATAATTTTGATTATTATTTAGTGGGTTACAGTATTGTATACACCATTTCTAATATAGTGAAATTTATCTTAGAATAACATAGGACTTAAAAAAGAAAAAACATCTAATATATTTTGATTTTTGGGACTATAAAAAATTTCATTATTAAGCCAATTTCTGTTTTGATCAGTCTTTACATAGATTTATCAGTATTTAATAAAATAGGTACAAAATTTCAAGTCTCTGTTTAATCTGTTCCTCATATTATAGCTATAGCATCTGACTCACAAAGTTATTTTGGGGAGAGAAAACTTCAGATCAGGAGAAAAGGAAATCATGTCAAGTTTTGTGACCCATTAAAAAGATATGCTAATAATAAGGGACACTGGCTAAAGTACTGAAAATTCTAATAAGAACACTTAGCATTTAGAGGAAAAAGCTTTTTTAACTAAACTGACTAATTTAAAAACTGCGAGTTAAATATGACTCGCAAGATTTAGCAGTTATTTTTATTTCTTTCTTGATAGTTATTGAACTCTGTCTATTTTGTATGTATGTTTAAAAAAAAGTTATAATTGTTCATTGCTTCAAAAATTTATTGCACTATTATTCTTAGTACAAATGTGTGTGGTATGTGCAAGACATCAGCTTTTTTCACTATTTTCAAATTAAAATTACAAATGTTAAACAGCAGCGAAATGTGAATCACCACGTTGAAAGTTTGACTCCAAGTTTTGGTTTGCGAAAGTCATCCTCACAATTGTAGGTTCATGCCAAGAGCGAGCTATGATAAGACAAAATACACATATGGCTATTCATATTAAACTGTAAATAAACACTTACTTCTTTTCCAGTAAGAGTCTGCAATTCCATTCAATTTGAAAAAAAAAAAGCATATATAAGTAAAAATACATGAATACATACATAAAAAGAAGAGAAACAAATTCTGAGTTTGTTTTACCTATCACTAAAAATCTCAGTCAGTGAAAAAACATAAAACCAGAGGCAACATAAGGCCCCTTTGGGATAAGACAGCAGCCAAACTAGCAAAAGCAGAAAACCATACTTTTCTGATGTGGCAGAGCCCCTTTCATTATAACGAAGGAGGCCTGCTTTGCCTTTAAAACCAGTCAATGCCCATACATTTTTGTTTCAAGCTGCTTACCAATTAAGATTTTTATCTTTAAGTATTTTTTAACAGCAGTTAGAATTAATTATTGCAAAAATGTTTCAATGTTTAATACAAATACTATAATGTTAGATTCATTTAAACAATAATGTACAAGTACGAAATTTCAATTCAATTTTCTTTTTGTAATATTTCTGGAAACAATAACTGAAATATTGATAAAAGGTACTGATCATAATCAGAAGACAGTCTAAAAAATATACAAATATCAATCAATTATGAGGTAAAACAAGAAGGTTGATACTGCAGTAAAATAACATATTCACAACTTTCCACATATTTAAACATCGACACAGACTGAAAATCTATTAAGAAACACAAAATATAATTTAATTTTAAAATTTCTCTCAAGCAATTATTATACTATACAAAATAAGAAACAAAAAATCTGATGTGGGCGACACATGACTTTCCTTATATAATGTAATGAATTTACTACTTTTACAGTAAAAAAAATAGGTTTTTCTTATAGTAGATACTAATATTCTTTCCAAGATATTGAATTTTCGACAATTAGTCGTCATTTTCATTGATTTAGCGTCATTTTTATCCATATGGCGAGATTTTCGTTAATTTGGCAACATTCCGCCAAATTCGTCGCCAAAATATCGCCAAGCGTTATGCACTAAGAAATAAATTATTCTTACAGCAGATAAATGACTATTGGTGTTCAAATACAAAAGTATTATTCAAAGTATCTTTTTTCATGAATGGAACGAGCTAGATCCACGAGAATAATGTCACTCAATTTATCGCATGGTATTATATATGAAAAGTGAACATGTTTCTCAATAGGAAATATTTTTTTTAATTTTATATGCCTTTTTGATATTTTTTTTTTAAAAATGCACAATATCTCCAGAACGGTTCATGTTAGCGTTCTAAAATTTATGTCAATCGCTTTATAATGAAAAATTACATAAGAAATGTCTATTTGCGTAACTTTATTAGTGGTTTTGATTTTTTGATGATTTTTTCAAAATTTCATTCAAAAATTTAGGGGGGTTCTGAACATTCGATTGCATATAAAAACAATAGGCTTCCAGTGTTTACGGATTGTGATTTTTGTACCAAATTTGGTTCGAATCGGTCCATTCGTTCGTCAGTTATCGTCTCCACAGACTCACTGACACACACATACTTTCACACACACACAGACATCACTTCAAAAATGTTTGATTCGTGATCAGGGATGCTTGAAACGTGCTCTCCCGTCGAAAACTCGAATTCGAATTTTCGACCCCGTCACAATACTTTCCTTATACATTATGTATATAAGGAAAGTAATAAGATAAAATATGTTTTTCCAATGGTGTTATTCAGCTAATTTCTGGAAATCTCCTAAAATATGGACGAATTAGGAAAACAGTTGTTGAAATATGAATTAGGTAAAACAAGCAAAAGTAAGATATAAATTAGATAAATACAAGCAAAATAAAAAACACTGCTGATCTAAAAAAAATGTATATTAAGAAAATTAAATATGTAAAATTTAAATATTATTTAAGGGGTGATATACGTACATTTTAATTAATTTTTTTTTTTAAATCTTACTTTTAAACAGCAGTTAAACAAACACATTAAAATGTATTGTAAATGTACAAATTTATTCAATGTTTAAGTTAAATTTAAGATATTTGATAGATAATAAAATAGTTTCCACAATAAATTAAAACAAAATTCCTAAGATATCTTAGGTTTGCTGCACATACCAGTGACTGATCACTTAACCTTCTACTCATACCTTAGGGTGAGTCGGGCGACCTAGGTCTTCAGCACATACCAGTGAGTTAAGATCAGGTCCTTCATTGATTTAAATTGAGGCTCCATTTTACTATTTTTCTATGATTTTTATAACAATTTTCAGTTACCTTTAGCAGCCTTCTCTATAGACAAAGATACCCTGCAGTACAAGGCCGCCTGGCTTAGATGTTATATTTTATATGCATCAATTTCCTGTTTCCCTTCTAGGTGAGATTATAAATTTATTCAAAATATTCTAACACATTACTGTTTTTCAGCTGCTATTTTCTCCACACGATTATAAGATACATAGAATCGCAATGTGTTATTAATGAAATAGAATAGAAGCTATACTACTTTCATAACGAACTCGAAAATTTTTCTCGAATTATACTTGAAAATCAGATTTATTAAACTTCTTGAATCTAAGAACAGGTGCAAAAATCCGAAAAATTTATACTTGATAATACTGTGCGAATCTACAGCTAAAAAATTCTGTAGATAACAAAGCATATACTGTGCTGCAGTCATCAAGGATACTTGCAAATTAGTAACAGAATGAAGAATTGATGCAGCATAGACAACATTAAATTACATAGAAAAGTTGAAACAGTGTCATTCACTTTATAATTAAGTAAGGAATATAATTATTTTCGGGCGCATATTAAAACAATGAAAAAGATTAATAATAGGTTGTTCTTCTAAATTATAAAACAGATTATAGTAGCACGATCAAAAGACAATCGCAATGATGTCCTTATAAAACTTTTATATTTAACGAAAAAGATAACATAATAAAGAAATTTTCACGTATACCTTCACTTTGATAAGCATGATGAATGAATTGTACCTAAATTTCACAATTAATTATTCGTAAAAATATAAAATACAGACTTTACTGTTTCACAAACGATTTAGCGGTTCCGAAAATGATAGATCTACCACTGCCACCCAATTTCCCATAAATAGTAATATACGAATTAATCGAAGCAATTTATTATAAAAGAAAACCAATTTAGTTAATATAATATATATATCTTATAAACAATAAATTTATATACCAATACTAAGAAAATTTTAAATATGTGTAAATCAGTTGATGTGTGACTCCTCCTTCTTATGCGTTTCACGTGATACCACATTTTAACTCCTCCTCCTTTAGTCTGCATGTGGACGTCACAGTTCAACCGCTTCGTCTGATCTTTCGATCTGGAGTACTACGGCTGTGCTTTCAACATGGTGTTCTGTGCTATATTTGGTCGTTTTCATAGTACTGAATGGGATAAGCAATTTTAATTTTATGGAATCCCGTCTGTAAAGTCAACCTGTTCATCAGATCTCAAAGCCTTGCAAAAGAAACAGAAGATATTTATGGATTCAGAGATTAAACTGGAAAGAATTCACCGACACCAAAGCCAAGTATGACTGGACTTTAGTATCAGCCAATACTAAACTTTAGAAAAAGAGTAAAAATGTAACTTATAACACTGAGGAATGACGCTTATCACAGATATTATTTTTTGCTTCACAACTGAACATTCAATCCAAACACTGAACAGAATCAATGCTTGGACCCATAATTATATAAATCATGTTTCTTATTTCTTTTTAACTCTTAGTAAGAATACTAGAGAAAAGTGATGATCTGTACATGATATGCTATTTACATCTCAAGAAGCTATTTGCATTGAACGAAGCAGTTTTGAAAAAAATAATTTTAAACATTATTCTCCAATTTCATGTTTAATAAAATTTGGTTTATAACATTCTAATAAGTACTAAAAGAGCATTATTTTAATTTTGAAATAAGGCTTAAAAATTGATACAATTTTAAATTTAATAGTTGCTATGAAATCTGAATATTTTATATTAAATTTTAAAATACTCATGGATTTAAAACTTATCTCCCCAACCAGCAGTTTTATTCCAAAATTTTTGTCTTTTAGACGCAACTAAAAGAACCCTTTCTTTGTATTCAGAAAAAAATTTCGTGGTTAGGGGGGCGGCATTTTTCTTTTTTCAGCTGGCTCGTAAAATATGTAGTTCAAGATTTAATTACTTAGGGGAGGATTAGTCAAAGTGAGATAAAGAATATAAAATTCATTAGAGTTTAAAAATTTGACACTACAGCGATAAAAAAATTATGAAACAAAATAATTAGCAGTAAGAAGTAAAGCTGATGAAAATTTCGTGTGTGTGTGTGTGTGGGGGGGGGATAATGACTTTACGGTATGGTCTTGCTTTTAGATGAATACCTTATTCACTTGTATTATAGCGATGGCTTTCTGGTGATTTGTATCATTCCTTTGCTGCAAAGAGATAGAATTTATTGCAAATACCAAATAGTGCAATATATAGTCATACTCTATGTTTAAAAAGTTCTTGTTTTTATCAAAGGGATCTAATCCGTGATTTTTTTTTGTATAATTATCACGATTCGTTGCAGATAAATTGATTATACGTTCAGTACAATGAAGTATCATAATTAGATAACGAAAGCACTAAAAATAATTAATTGAAAAATATATTCTAGACTAATACGATATAAACAAGTATAATAATCCCTTTATATTTTATATCATAACCCCTTTATATTTTCATGATCATAGGAGCAAAAATTCAACTTTATAAAGACTCGAGTCATCGCATGGGATGTTTGTAACTCCAGTTGCAGGAAGCTGAATTTGCGTCGGCTGTTGCTACAGCGACGTGACGCACGTTGCCCTTAGCAACCACTGAGCAGTTTGGTACCAACGTACAAGCAAACGCAATAGGACATGGGCAGGTGTCGTCACACGGACAATTTTGCCCTTACGTTTCCAAAAGAAAATACAGTGATTAACTAACTAACTAACACACTCTCCTAGAGTGCAGAAGTTGGCACTTCGCCTTCTGTCCCAAAGGGAAATAAAAAACCAAAGAGTAAAACGAATTAAGAACGGACTTAAAATCTGTTGATTTTGGAAAAGAAATACGCCAGCTCAAAACATAACTCCAAAGAAAAATGGTTCATGAGATCCATGTACGAAGCATCAATCTTATTAAGGGACAAGAACGCCAAAAGATTTTTCCGAGCATCACAATAGGACGGACATACGAAGAGAAAATGATCCATAGATTCTTCATTCTTACAACGCAGGCAATTCGGAGTATCCACAATGTTCATCTTATAGAGGACAGGATTAAGCAAAAGAGTATTGACGCGGACGTTTTGAATAAGTACCTCACTCTTTCTACTCAGAAGACTGTTTCTAAACCACATTTTGCTAGGGTTAATATGCGGGAAAAGCTTTTGATTCTTGTACCTATACCAGTTTATCCTGTTATTTTCTTTTTCTTTGTTGTAGATGGTCTTTATAATATCTTCTCCCGCCATTTCAGGAATAGTGTTATGAAGATGTGCCCGTTTTGCCGCCGCATCTGCTTGTTCGTTGATTTGTATGCCTTTATGCCCAGGTGTCCATATGAGTATTATATTGTCTTCGTTTGCTTTTTCCACAAGAGCCTTGTGGATATGAAGTATAATGCATGGAGAGTTTTTCCCAATATTTTTTAGGCTTTTGAGAGAGCTTAGACTGTCAGTGCAGATTATGTACTTATTTTCCTTATTTATGCATTCCTCTATTACTTTTAGAATGGCCAGTGCCTCTATTGTAAAGATCGAATTGAGTCTTGACGTCGAGTAACTTCTGCTGATGTGGAGGCTAGGGATTACTATTCCTATTGCACTCCCTTGGTCGGTTTTAGACCCGTCTGTTCCTATTAGAGTGTACATATATTTATTATCGATGAAATTCTTAAAATAAGCTTGTATTATTTGATCTGGAAGGTTTTTGTTCTGGAAATCTATTTCATTTGTGAAAATCTTGTATTTGATATCACCAATAGGAGGGGTCCAATCCAGAAGGTCAGTTTTGTATATCCCCAAATCTTCAAAAAAATTTTTCATATTTGTAGTAATGGGAGCTTTTTCTGTCTTCCAGTTATCATAAATTTGAGGCGGGGGATTCCAAATAGTATCGTGCAAAGGGGACCATTTTCCCAAATATACATTTTTGATAAAAAACTTTTTTGCAAGTGTCTCGTGCCGTTCATGAAGAGGAGTAGAATTTGTCTCTGCAAAAAGGATGCTGAGAGGGGTGCATTTCGGAAGTCCCGTTGCAATGCGTAGCATGCTATTATAAAAAGGATTAATTTTTTTATAGTGAGTTTTACTTGCTGTACTGAAAATCGGGGATCCATATTCGCTTTGACTTCTGATAGTTTATCTGCATTTCCTATCCTCAGTAGATGAGTTGAACCTGCTCCCCATTTTTTCGAGGCGATGTATTTAAAACCATTTAAAGCTTTGGCACTTTTTTGTTTTACGTAATTAAAATGATGCTTCCAGGTTAGGTTTCTATCAAAAATGATTCCTAAAATTTTTATTTTGTTTACTTCCGGTATTACTACATTATTTATTTTTATCCCGCATTGTATCTTTTTCCTTTTATTGGTGAAATTTATTGTTTGGCATTTTTCCGGATTGATAGACAGCTTCCATTTTTTGCACCAGTTGTTGCATATATTTATAGCATTTTGAAGTTTTCTTCTTGCTTCTTTTTCATTTCTGTCGTCGCTGTACATGATGATGTCGTCTGCATAAGCTAGACATGTTACCTCTTCTGTAATGTGTTGAAACAGATCATTCATATATAGCATGAATAAAAACAGGCTAGTAATACAACCTTGAGGAAGTCCTTGGTTACTATTTTCCTTTTTTGAGAGGGTGTTTCTCCATTTGACTTGGTTGGTCCTTTGATTTAAGAAGTTATGTATCCATAGGCCTATTTTTCCTTGGATGCCTTTGGTCGCTGCTTTTTTAAGTAATCCGTCAATCCAAATGGAGTCATATGCTGCTTTAAGGTCTATAGTTACGCAGAATATGTAATTTTTTTTTTGTTCGCCAGAAATGGTTTTCTCAAGCAAAGTAGCAAATTGTTTTACTAGTTTGCAAAAAAATCATTTATCTCGGTTTTCTTATCATGTTGAGCTTTTACTAGTAACGTGATGCAACTCTTATGAGGCAGAAATCCATAATTATTTTTGTGAAACAAATTTTTTTTATAATATGTATCATTTATTAATGTATTAAGAATCATTCTTTCCATAATTTTAGCTATTGTTGAAGTAAGTGCAATTGGTCGATAGGCTTTTATGTCGTTGGGGTTTTTCTGTGGTTTCAGGATCGGGATAATGATCGTATGTGTCCAATCAGCGGGGATTCTACCCGTTCTAAAACTAATATTACCAATATTCCAAAGTGAAGTAAAAACTGCTTCCGAAAGATCTTTTTTCATTTTTATTGTAATTCCATCATGCCCTGGGGTCGATTGGCGGGTATGTTTAATTGCAGTTTTGAATTCTGCCTAAGAAAGGTCTCTATTTAGCGAAGAAGAAGAGGTGTCAACAAAGCTTATCGGTAAAATTGGATATTCCTGCTTTTTGTTATACTGTTGGCTGAATAAGTTGGCCTGATCTTTAGCTGAAGTCACTATTCTATTGTTATTACTGATATAATTAATGCTTTGGTAAGAAGAGCTGGTGCAACTATTAATCTGTCTGACGATTTTGTAGATGTTATTGTTTTTGGCCGTTCTTTTACATATATTTGCCCAATGGTTTCTTTTAAGGGTTTTTAAAAGGTTTTTTAATTTGTTTTTGTACTTTTTATATTCATTCCAATTTTCACAACTGGTATGCTTCTTTGCTTTGTTAAGATGTTTTCTCATTTTCGCTCGAATAAAACTGCATTTCATATTCCACCAAGGAACTCTCGGTTTAGGCAATTCCTGGATAGATTTACTGTAGTTAATTGTTCTTTTCATTATTTTGCAAAAGTTTTCGGGATCTTTTAAATCTTCCTCATATTTTTTGATTTCTTCATAAAAAAATTTCCAGTCAAAATCTATCCTGTAGTAAGTTTCACTTCCAACAGAACGGTTAAACATAATTTCAACAGGAAAATGATCACTTCCCAGATTATCCGGGAGGACATTCCAATACAGTGATCCCTCATTTATATGCGCGTTTTTCCGCGGTCCCGGACAGGGATATAGGAAAACAATGATAACTCTTATTCATTTATGCGCCGCACTAAAAAAGCATCTCTCACTTATGCGCGTCGCAAAAATTTTTTTTTTTCAGTTTAAAAAGTAGGTTCCTCAAGTAGTCAGGTGTTGTTTATCGCAAGAATTTTACTCTTTTTGTTCTGCTTTTAAGAATGCATCCCTTCCCCTATTGTTCAGATTCCAGAAACACATTCCTTTATCTTATACACAGGGGTGTACGTGGGGGATTCTTGTGATTGACGTCAGTAAAAGTCATTTTTTAGCAGTAAAGCCATTGTTTAATCAAAGTTTGTAAGTAAAAGTCATCAATCAGCATTCACCTGTGTTAGTCAGTATGAATGAGTTCATGCTGACTAACGCAGGAAGTTACTATTGAGAAATATGTTCACTTTTCCTATGTAATACCATGCGATAAATTGAATGACATCATTCTCGTGGATCTAGCTCGTTCCATTCATGAAAAAAAAATACTTTAAGTAATACTTTTGTATTTGAACGCCAATAGTCATTTATCTGCTGTAAGAATAACTTATTTCTTCGTCCATAACGCTTGGTGACGAATTTGGCGGAATGTCGCCAACTTGGCGACATTTTTAATTGTTGCTAAATTAACGAAAATCTTGCCAAATTGATAAAAATGACGCTAAATCAATGAAAATGACGACTCATTGAAGAATATTCAATATCTTGGAAAAAATATAAGTATCTACTATAAGAATAACATTTTTTTAAACTGTAAAAGTAGTAAATTCCTTGCATTGTATAAGGAAAGTCATGTGTCGCCCACATCAGATTTTTTTTTATGTGATATGTGTACGTAGCTCGTATATGTTCAATAGAACGCTCGTGATCACAAAAGGTTTGTATTATATTTCTCCAGTCATTAAAACCTTTCATTAAGCTATGTTTTAAACTTTGCAAACAGTTTACAAGCAAAGTAGTAAATTGTTTTACTAGTTTGCAAAAAAATCATTTATCTCGGTTTTCTTTTGTTCCATTCACCCTTCTACAGTAAAAATGTGATTCATTTACATTTCTGATATATATTTTATTGCGTTCTGTGCATTTTTTATTTTAAATTTTCTATTTTATTAATATTCTGAGGCATGTTTATTACAATATGCTCGATAAATTGTTCATTTATACTAATTAGCCACACTGTTATATCGGTGGAATTAAAGACAACTTGCTTACTGGTAAGTACAGACTCTGGTCGAAAAAATTCTTTAAAACCCCCTTGATGAGTTTCATTTACTTCTTTTTCTCTTTTTATATTTTCAGCATTATTTGATGTTCTTCATTTTCACTTTCGTCTGCTTCTGATACTGATAGTGATACTGTTTCGCTTTCATTTCGGGAAGTTTGAGGTACAACTTTAGTTCAATGAAATTCTTCACTTTCTTCATTGTCAAAAAAATTTAAGACAAAATTGCTCTCTTTTAACTATTTAGCAGTTTTTTCTTTTCTCTGAGTCGTTTTCTGTTGCTAGCTCCGAATTCAAACTTTCTTGGCACTGTTATGTGCATTATACTATCAAAAGTGTAATAAGTAATTAATAAATCCAATAAACATATAAATTAAAAGTCTGATGTGCGCAACACATGACTTTCCTTATATAATGCAATGAATTTACTACTTTTACAGTAAAAAGAAATAGATTTTTCTTATAGTATATACTTATATTCTTTCCACGATATTGAATTTTCGACAATTAGTCGTTATTTTCATTGATTTAGCGTCATTTTTATCCATTTGGCGATATTTTTTTTAATTTGATAATATTTAAAAAAAATCACCAAGTTGGCGACATTCCGCTAAATTCTTCGCCAAAATCTCGCCAAGCGTTATGGACGGAAACATAAGTTATTCTTATAGCAGATAAATGACTATTGGCATTCAAATACAAAAGTATTACTCAAAGCATCTTTTCTCATGAATGGAACGAGCTAGATCCACGAGAATGATGTCACCCAATTTATCGCATGATACTACATATGAAAAGTGAACATGTTTCTCAACAGTTAATATATTTTTTTTAATTTATGGGATTTTTTGATAAATTTATTTGAAAAATGTGCAAAATCGCGAGAACGGTTCATGCTAGCGTTTTAAAGTTTATGTCAATCGTTCAAGGAAAAATTGCATAAGAAATGTCTATTTGCGTAACTTTATTAAAGGTTTTGATTTTTTGATGATTTTTTCAAAATTTTACTTGAAAATTTAGGGGTTTCTGAACATTCGATCGTGTTTAAGAACTATAGGCTTCCAGTATTCACGGATTGTGATTTTTGTACCAAATTTCATTCGAATCGCTCCATTCGTTCGCGAGATATCGTCTCCACAGACTCACTGACACACACACACACACATATACTTTCACACACACACACAAACATATACTTTCACACACACACACACAGGCAGACATCACCTCAAAAATGTTTGATTCGTGATCAAGGATGCCTGAAACCAGCTCTCCCGTCGAAAACTTGAATTCGAATTTTCGACCCCGTCACAATACTTTCTTTATACATTATGTACCGGATGGTCAGAATTAAAATACCTCTACTCTGAGCTCTCTACATCGAACTACTCAGTGTAAAGGCTCCAAAATTGTTGAACCTACTATTCAAGACATGGGGAAAGGGATTACGCGAAAAAAAAATTAATTCCAGAAACACCGATAGGTGGCGCTGTACAACAGAAAATATGCTGAAAAGACACAAAATACACATTTGTAACACATTTTATTCGAACGTACCAAACATTCATATCACAAGGACCTTATCGATGCAGGGAATGCTGCCCAATATGGTTCCCTTCTTCAAGATGTAAAATCTGCAGTATGTGGACAGCTTGTTCAACTGCGAATCGTAATTGGTCGATTGAGATGCTTCTCACATGCGGAGTGATACTGTCTTTTAAATCTGCCAAGGTTATCAGACGTCCTCGATAAACAAGACTTTTTAAGTATCCCCACAGCCAAAAATCACAGGGATTAAGATCTGGAGAACGAGATGGCCAGGTTGTCGGAAACGCACGACTAATTACTCTACCATTAGTAAAATGTTGCCGAAGAAACTGCTGTACACAGAGTCCAATGTGTGGAGGCGCTCCATCTTGCATAAAGGTAATTGAATCAAGACATTGGTGCTGTTGCAGTTGGGGTACAACAAAATTTTCGAGCATGTTTTTGTACCTCCTGGCCATCACGGTGCATGTCACAGGGCCATTGGGAGTAGCCTCTTCGAAAAAGAAAGGACCAAGAATGAATGTGGCTGTGAATCCACATCAGACTGTAACTTTCGGTGAGTGAAGTGGAATCTCTTGGAAGGTACGAGGGTTTTCCGTGTCTCAAATGCGACAGTTATGGGTGTTGACTGTTCCACTTAGATGGAAATGCGCTTCATTGCTCCATAGAATCTGCCATGGCCACGATGCATCCACTTCAACTCTAGCCAGAAATGTCAATACAAAGGTCAGTCGCTTCTCCCTGTCGATGATCAGCAAGTGGTGATTGTGACTAATTTTGTACGGGAAAAAATGCACTATGTTTCTCAGTACGTTCCGCACTGTGCTATAGGGAACACCCAAGTGTCGTGACACTCCACGTGCACTACTACAGCCTATAACGTTATCCATTGATTGTTCAACAATAGCGGTGGCAACATCGTCAACGACATCTGAACGAGTCGATTTGCGTCCTCGACCCCGCTGAACTCCAAGATGTCCAGTTTTCTCGAATCGAGCGATCATTGTCCTGAGAGCTTGTGGAAGTAATGGTCCTTTGCGCAAATTCTTAAGTCGACGAAACTCTCGAAGTGCAGCTGCAGCATGTCCTTTGTTTTCATAAAACAGCTTCACAAGCAAAGCGCGTTCTGGCAGTGTGACAGCTATCGCTGATAAGAATGAAAATTTCCCAGTTTTATCCCCTTTTATGCCTCGAACATAGTAGCTGCAAACCAAGGGTTTATGCAAATTTTTGTGCTTACAGTGCGAAATTGCAGTTACAATGACAGTTTAAGTTTCTTCACTTTTTTATCTTCTTTTTTTTCATATCAGCAAAAGAAATTAAAAAGGAAAAACTCCATACCGCATGTGTTTGTTTTTTTGTGATTATTTTGTGTCTTTTCAGCATATTTTCTGTTGTACATCGCCACCTATTGGTGTTTCTGGAACTAATTCTTTTTCACGTAATCCCTTTCTCTATGTCTTGAATAGTAGTTTCAACAATTTTGGAGCCTTTACACTGAGTAGTTCGATGTATTGAGAGTTCAGAGTAGGGGTGTTTTAATTCTGACCACCCGATATATAAGGAAAGTAATAAAATATGGAAAAAAATGCAAAAATAGAAACAATAGTATATATATTTTTTAAATAAATGAGTAACAGTAAAATAAGAATAATAAATTCATCGAAAAATAGATTCTTACCAACTACGACAACTACTTTAACCATATAATTAGGTATATATACTTGCATAGTGCTTTACAAATACTAACTATGGTTACTAAACTATCAATTGTCTAAACCATGAGTTCCCACTCTTCTACGGTTACGGTTGTGTGAAATATGGAGATATAGGTAAAAAAAGAAACAACAACAACAAAAAAACAAAAAAAAACCCAGAAGTTATTACCCTTTTTATTTATTTATTTATTTTTTTTTTGCCTTGTTGGCGTGGAAAAATAAAAGCTCCACCTCTTGTCATTTGAGCTTAGTTCATTGTAGAGCAATTTTCAAGGTACCATTCGATTTGGAATAACGTTCTCTACAAATTCTTGTGCATAAAATTTGCATAAGGGGCCATCTTCATATAAAACTGCGGATAAACTTTGAAATTTCCAATGTCAACAGTTAAGTTTGACAACATGTTTCGAATCTTGCGCAAAACTCCGATACCAAATTTCAAGTCGTTTGGACGAAGAGTCTCGGCGTTATGAGTATGTAAAATTTTGAGCTCTTAATGTTAAATTTGATTCCCAAATTTTTATTTATATCTTCTGTAATAATTATTTTTTCACGCTGATATTTCGCATTATGTTACTATACTATTAAGCAACCTTAACGCAATTACGTGATTTCTATTTTTATTAATACTTTTCTGAATGAAATAGGAATTATGAAATTAATATTCGAGAAAAATATGAATAGGAACTTAGATATAGTTTGATGGAAATTGATTCACAAAGAATTTTTATAAGTTACTCAAAATTTCAGCTGCTTTCTCACTGTAGTTCTTTTGCTATGTTTAAATATTCACCATCACGAAGATTTTAGGGGTCGTATATTAGTTGACAAAAAAATGACTAATTTGAAAAAGTTATATTAATTTTAATTTAATATTTATTTAGTATAATGGACATTTCTTTTCACCCAGTTTTAATAAAACTTTGTATAAAAAGGGTAGTAAAGATTCAACCCAATCAACGTAATTCTGCAACTGTATGAAAGGGTGGTTAAAATAAGGAATGAAGTGGAGGTTCGAAATCTGTATTGTTATAAATTGGACTCCATAAGCCATCTAAGGATGTATTATTAATTACCATTATTACTAATTTATTAGTCTCGGAGTTAATGTCGGTTGAAATCTGTCACAAAATTATGTGATAATAAAATATTTATGAAGAAATAATAAATATATAAAAATTTACAGTAAAACTATAATAAATAATAAACTTATGTGAAGCTAAGTATCATAAGACGTAGTTTTACGTCAAAAAACAATTTGCCTATTTGTGGTTTAGTATAATAGTTATTACAGTAATCTAAGAACAGTTAGATTTCGCTAAAATATCTATTCGATAAACTAATCTCACGATTTTGACATGATCGAATGTTATTACAATGTGCCGATTCCATCATTTATGTGATTCGTCCATTAATTTGGCCATTTTAAAATCACATACGATGATTATTGAAAAGGGTTTTACGTTCTCAAAACTAAGATAAGATATTAAAACAAGAAAGATCAATCATGCTTAAAGCATTGATTATGAAACACTTTCCAACTTCAATGCAATTTAAACTTAAAATATTAACTCATGCAGACTCCATGAGCTACATAATTTTGCGTTAAAAAAATACAGTAATTTTCATACAACTCATCCTACATATTTTGCTGTTTACATTTTATATAGTTTGATAATCATCATAAGTTTGATAGTCATTTAAATTCAAATATATTGTAATTGTGTTGTTTCAGTATGTAGATGCACAGAATTTAAGCAAAAATAAAGCGGTTTTAGGACAAATACAACACTCAATATGAATTAAAAAGAACTTTAAAAATCACGATTTTGAGACAAGATGGATGCCATATTTTATTTTGAAGTGGGTAACGTGATCTTTTTATATCATGGTCACGTGATCGCTTCATATAAGAGGTGTAATTATTATTTTAATTTTTATTTAAAAAACTACTGAATATATTTTGTTGAAATTTTTTTATATATTTTATGGAATAATTTGAATATTACCTGAAATTTTCGAAGCAATTTGTGAATTTTAAATCCGCTTAAAAAATGTTTGAAAAATTAGGTCCCATAGGGTTCAATATTTCATTTTTTCAACCCGGGTTCAATCCAAAACTAATTGGGTGATATTATTCATTTATATTCCCATAGGTCCTACAGACCGTCTGAACAACATACTAAAATTTCATTTTGATTCATTTTTACGGCAGTTATCGTGCTAACGGACAGACAGACAAACAGACAGACAGGATGAACAAAGTCATAAACACTTTTCAACATTGTTAACACTTTACAACAAAGTTGAAAAGTGTTAATGACTTTGTAAACACTTTATAAAACTTTGTTGTAAAGTGTTAACAAAGTCATAAACACTTTTCAACTTTGTTGTAAAGTGTTAATAAACCAGAGATGCCTTTCAGTAAAATAGTAAATAACCCATTTTATTAGCACTGTTGTGTAACAAAAAACGAAATTTCGCCCTTCAAATTGTGGTTTACAATGTGATTCTGACTGCTGAATATTGCACATTTCGGAATATTAAATATCTCTGGATAGAGATTGGAATTGTGTGAAATTTTATATTTGGACTAATTTGAGGGGGTCTAGATTTTTTATGACGTCAAAATCGAGTGTTGCCATTTAAGATATCGGAGTCTGTGAGCATGCAGATATGAAGACGGCCCTTTATGCAAATTATATGCACATGAATTCATAGAGGATTCCTAATCGAATGGTAAATTTAAATTTGTTCTATGATGAACGATGCTCGAATTGGGGCTTTCCCCCCTCAGCTGTACATGAATTTTATGCAATACAGTAGTTCTTGTTAGTTTTATATTTTGAAAGAAGAACAATGTATTTGAATTTAGGAGCCTTGCAAAATTTTCAGCTGTCTTTGGATTTTATATTATGAATTTAATACTTAAAATTAAGTATTTTATTTTGAAACTATAATCAGGGTGTTTTTAACACTTTACAACATAGTTGAAAAGTGTTTATGACTTTGTTCATTCTGTCTGTCTGTTAGCACGATAACTGTCGTAAAAATGACTTTATCAAAATAAAATTTTAGTATGTTTTTCAGACAGTCTGTGGGACCTATGGGAATATAAATGAATAATATCACCCAATTAGTTTTGGATTGAACAAATGAAATACATTGAACCCTATGGGACCTAATTTTTCAAACATTTTTCAAGCGAATTTAAAATTCACAAATTGCTTCGAAAGTTTCAGGAAATATTCAAATTATCCCATAAAAAATATAAAAATAATTCAGTAAAATATGTCAGGTAGTTTTTTAAATAAAAATTATTTAATATAGGGAGAAAAACAATTTCAATTAAATTCTGACTCTTACTATATTCTCCAGAAAGGATAAAGAGATATACTTTATAATAAATATCTTTCCAAGAGTTTAATTATTTTATATATAATACAGGTTTCACATTTCAAAATATATATGGTAGATAACAATCTTTCAAAATTTTTTAAATTTTGTATAACTCCTTATGATTGATGGTCGTCTGTCTGTCTGTCATGTTATACTCCTTTGATGGCATTTTTAAAGCATTTTCCTACGTCCTAGAGAGTTGAAATTTGGCACACAGCTTTTCCGTGTTCTAGAAGTTTAGTTTTTCTTTGTTTTCCCGTGTTCTAGAAGTCCCAAAACGTGTAGATCTTTCGAAAGTTCGAGTTCCGATCTTCAGTACGATTCCAATACTTTGAATATATACACACACACTTTTATTATCTATGTATGTGTATTATCTGTGTATCTAAATTTCGTGCCTACGCAGTTACAATATTTGTGATTTTAAATGATCACTAGACTTTTATTATTTCTACAACGAAGCCTAATTCTGATTTATGCAGAATGCAAATAAATCAAGAGATTGTAAGATGAGTTATATAAGAACTGCTGAATTATTCTCACGCAAAATTATTTAGCTCTGGAGTCTGGAATAAAAGTAATACGAATGAAATATTCATTGATTTTATATAGAGAAGGAGGCGATTTATATTTTGATGAAGTTTTTAGTTTTTAGGTATAATAAATTACTGTATTACTGTGATAATGTAAAAGATATCACCATTGAATGTATCACGTTTTAGAGATGTTTAAATAAAATTGCATTTCAATTGGAAAGTGTTTCGTAATCAATGTTTATGCATGATTGATCTTTCTTGTTATATTGTTGTTTGTGAGGAGTAACTTTTTAAAATATGAGTGAGACCCCAGAGTTTGAGGCCCTAGAGAGTGAGTCCCCAGAGAGTGAGTCCCTAGAGCGTGAGGCCCCAAAGGATGAGACCATAGAGAGCGAGACCATAGAGAGTGAGACCATAGAGAGTGAGACCATAGAAAGTGAGTCCATAGAGAGTGAGACCGTAGAGAGTGCGGCCGTAGAGAGTGAGATTGTAGAGAGTGAGGCCGTAGAGAGTGAGGTCATAGAGAGTGAGGTCATAGAGAGTGATGCCATAGAGAGTGAGGTCCCAGCATGCGTTTAGTAATAAATGCGGCCCTGTCGAACTGTTTACTTGCGAAATAATTATTGAAATTTCTTTTAGATTAATTCCACTATAAAGAAAAATTCGATAGTAGCTACTCACTGAAATACTTAGAATTGTTTTACAGACAGAATTTTATTATAGGTGTCTTTCAAGCAGCGAAATCCCAAAAGTCTCGCGTCTCTCGAACTTTAATTTCATCCATAATTTATCGAGTGCTCCCTTGTTGTTCCTTTGAAGTTATAAGGGAGGATAAGGTAGAAGATCGTAGAAGCTTTCTCGCAAATTTAAATTATTCATAAAAATTCGTTTTCATGATTTGTAACAAAGTTTCGATGCCTATATGGAGCTATTTCAAGATCAGCTAAGGAATATTTTAATTTGTTCTCGTATTCATGAAGAATTATGTACAGGGTGTTTTATAAACATTGAATTCGAGATTTATTTCAACGGTTGATATGACCAACATGCAATACTTTTTCAATTTGAAAAAGGAATAACATTTAGAAATCGCGTGATGATGAGACAAACGCCCATACTCATAGACAGATTTTCAATTTTATTTATAGATTGCTTTGAATTGAATTTGCTTTTTATTTTCTATTTTTACATGCTCCACTGTTATATAGAGGACATTGAAAAACTTGCTTTTCACTCATAATTAATTATTTTACATTTTATTTTTTTACTTAATTTACCTATGTAATATTATTTATTGATCGACTTGTTAGAACCCGAAAAACATTTCACCTGAAGGCACTAAACAGCAATTCTCAAATAAAATGTATAAAATGGGCAAGAACACAGTTGTGATGTGCGTAAATGACATAATGACGTAAAGTAATGATGTGAAAATGTGATAGATGAAAAAATTCCTCCGAGATGAAACCATAGACGTAAGAAATACACTATACTAAAAGATATATTAAAAAGATATACTAAAAATATATATTAAAAAGATATACTAGAAATATATATTAAAATCGCTGTACTAAAAAGATAGACTGAAAATATATACTAAAAGATAAATAATATCTATGGATGAAACTGTATAATGAGTTTTTCAGTGTTCTGGAAAACGAGAACGAGTTAAACGAGAAGATGTTGAATGAAGAGATAGAGTCCTCGTGAAGTTAATAGTAAGAGTTGGATGGAATAAAAGAACATCTTCAACAAGGAAGGTCTGTAACATTTCATGTTTTGACAATGAAAACATTTCTTACTTCAGCTGAGGTGCTTGCTCGGTCAATATATGCTGAAGAAGGCGACTGTTTTTGCCTCCGAAATCGTTTGATACCTTAAATAAATTATTTTTTGCACTAACCCAGTTTTTGTTCATTTAATGTATCAATTTAAGCGAAATTGTTTCGTAGTTATAATTTTTCTTACTAATAACTATTTATCACCATAGCCTCAAAAAAATCTGATGTGGGCAGCACATGACTTTCCTTATATAATGCAATGAATTTACTACTTTTACAGTTTAAAAAAATGTTACTCTTATAGTAGATACTTATATTCTTTCCAAGATATAGAATTTTCTTCAATTAGTCGTCATTTTCATTGATTTAGTGTCATTTTTATCTATTTGGCAAGATTTTTGTTAATTTGGCAAGAATTAAAAATGTCGCCAAGTTGGCGACATTCCGCCAAATGTGTCGCCAAAATCTCGCCAAGCGTTATGGACGGAGAAATAAGTTATTCTTGCAGCAGATAAATGACTATTGACGTTCAAATATAAAAGTATTACTCAACGTATCTTTTTTCATGAATGGAACGAGCTAGATCCACGAGAATGATGTCACCCAATTTATCGCATGATATTACATATGAAAAGTGAACATGTTTCTCAATAGGAAATATTTTTTTTTAATTTTATATAACTTTTTGATAATTTTTTTGAAAAATGTGCAATATCTCAAGAACGGTTCATGTTACCGTTCTAAAATTTATTTCAATCGTTTTCTAATGAAAAATTACATAAGAAATGTCTATTTGCGTAACTTTATTAGCGGTTTTGATTTTTTGACGATTTTTTCAAAATTTCACTCGAAAATTGAGGGGGGTTCTGAACATTCGATTGTGTATAAAAACAATAGGCTTCCAGTGTTTATGGATTGTGATTTTTGTACCAAATTTCGTTCGTATCGGTCCATTCGTTCGTCAGTTATCGTCTCCACAGACTCACTGGCACACACACACACACACACAGACAGACATCACTTCAAAAATGTTTGATTCGTGATCAGGGATGCTTGAAACGTGCTCTCCCGTCGAAAACTCGAATTCGAATTTTCGACCCCGTCACAATACTTTCCTTATACATTATGTATATAAGAAATGTAATACATTATGTATGTAAAGAAAGTAATAGATTGGGTTTATTCAACCTCTTCACAATTCATTTTTTTTTAACCAACTGCATTTTCTCCCCACGTTTCTGGCATACCTACATGCGCACACATATATAAAAGTTCAATTCCATTAATACTCTAACATAGTCTATCCATTAAGCATCCATCGATTGGTTCAACCCCTTGCGGGCAATCAAGCGATTAGAAAAGTAATACCCACTCTATCCTTTCTTCATACCAGGAAAATAAATGAGTGTTCGTAGCTATTGATGAAATTAAATTACGGTATTGCAACCACGCTGCAACGTGGTTTGTATGAAAAAATCTATTCGCACCAGAATTTCTCGAGCAAGTGTTCACTAGTGCACTTTAATGTTCTAACTGGTTAGTGCTCTTCTTAAAGTTGTAAAGTGATGCATGCTTGCGAAAATTATGAAAAACCGTTAGAAAGAAATAGATAAAAACTCCTTTGGATGAAACGGTTAAAAATGCCATAATGCTTTGAGAATTATATCTAGGTGTCGTTAGTGTTAGTAAAGTAGTCGCTATTGTTAGTTAACACAACAGGAAGGCTTAATATTAAGCATATGTATGTTTGAGTTTTTACTTCCCATATATACATAATGTATAAGGAAAGTATTGTGACGGTGTCGAAAATTCGAATTCGAGTTTTCGACGGGAGAGCACGTTACAAGCATCCATTATCATGAATCAAACAGTTTTGAGTTGATGCCTGTGTGTGTGTGAAAGTATGTGTTTGTGTGTGTGAAAGTATGTGTGTGTGTGTGTGTGTGTGAGTCTGTGGAGATGATATCTCCCGAACAAATAAAGCGATTCGAATGAAATTTGGCATCAAAATCACAATCCGTAAATATCGGAAGCCTATTGTTTTAAAACGTAATTGAATGTTCAGAACCCCCTAAATTTTCGAGTGAAATTTTGAAAAAATCATCAAAAAATTAATAAAGTTACGCAAATAGCCATTTCTTATGTAATTTTTCCTTAGAAAACGATTGACATAAACTTTAAAACGCTAACATGAACCGTTCTCGAGATATTGCACATTTTTAAAATAAATTTATCAAACAATCCCATAAATTAAAAAAAATGTATTAACTGTTGAGAAACATGTTCACTTTTCATATGTAATATCATGCGATAAATTGGGTGACATCATTCTCTTGGATCTAGCTCTTTCCATTCATGAGAAAAAATACTTTGAGTAATACTTTTGTAATTGAACGCCAATAGTCATTTATCTGCCATAAGCATAACTTATTTCTCCGTCCATAACGCTTGGCGAGATTTTGGCGCCGATTTTGGCGGAATGTCGCCAACTTGGCGACTTTTTTAAATGTTGCCAAATTAACGAAAATCTCGCCAAATGGATAAAAATGACACTAAATTAATGAAAATGACGACTAATTGCCGAAAATTCGATATCTTGGAAAGAATATAAATATCTACTATAAGAAGAACCTATTTTTTTATTGTAAAAGTAGTAAATACATTGCATTATATAAGGAAAGTCATGTGTTGCCCACATCAGATTTTTTTTTTACATTAAGGGTTCCCTAATTATAAGTATAATTAACCAGTATTTTTTCATAGTTGTAGGATAGAGTACAGAATATAAGGAGATGAAAATAAATTGAAAGGTAAAATAATTTTGAATACGAAGAAATATTCTTTATTGTTCCAGATCTAATTTACATTGTACAAAATTGATAGTTTAAATAAATATTTTAGGCCTTTCGCCATAGAAATACATACAATACAGAGCTGCTTATCTCACCCCAGCGCCACCTGAACTGTTTCAAATGATATTTGCGTTTTTTTTATGAAGTTTTAACTTTTCACTTTTATCTCCATGGGTTAAACTGTTGCCATTTTATAGAGTATTTCGATAAGATTACATGATACTAAATACACTACCCGACACAGAAAATGCAACACTATGAAAGAACGAATAGAGTGGGATGATAAAGGACGCACAGACAGAGATGGCCTATATAAATAAGTGTTGTTAAATTCAGAAGGATAATGCAATACAGTAATATAATAGACAGGGTGATCAGTAAGCAAAAATACCACCTCTTGCCGTGATATAAGCAGCAACACTTCGAGGAACAGCTGTAATGAGAGTACGGATAGTTTCCTGAAGGAACCATATATCCTCAACCATCCTCCACAGGTCGTCCTCTGTTTAAGGCGGAGGCAGTGCAGTCAAACGACGGTCTATCACATCCCATGCATGTTCGATGGGCGAGAGATCTGGAGACAGTGGAGGCCAAGGAAGTACCTGGATACCTTGCAAGGCTTGCCCGTTGATGGTCGCAATGTGCGGTCGCTCGTTATCGTGCAGGAAAACAGCATTTTGCAACCACTGAAGATAGGACAGTGCAACCGGCCGCAGAAACTCATCCACATATCATCGTGCCGTCATTATGCCTCTGATACGAACCAGAGGCGAAAGGGCTATTGAAGCCGATGGCACCCCAACCCATGATTCCGCGTTATCGAACAGCATGGCGTTCAACAGGCGCAGCAGGATTGGATCTGTTTTCACGCCGCCTCCAGATTCTCACACGGCGGCTGTCATTCGACAAACAGAACCGAGACTCGTCGCTGAACGCTACCCTGTCCCATTCAGTTGTCCAAGGGGCTCGGGCCCGACACCATTGCAATCTCTCACGTCGGTGTCTTGTCGTCAATGGCAGTCTTCGTAAAAGACGGTTTGAGTGCAAGCCGCTTTCGGCCAATCGTCGAGAAACTGTTCTCGTTGATACTGGAACATCCAATGTTCCCTGCAAATTGTTGACAGTCGTCGTTTGTGGGGCCGCCAACGCATGCATTCGAATGTGTCGATCAACGTGTACTGACATACGTCTGGATGGACCTGTAGCACTGCGATTATTCACATGCCCTTCTTCAATCCATCTTCTTCAAATCCTTTGCAGAGTGGATGCATAGCGGCGATATGCTGATACGGCCACCCAGTCGTACGTAGGCCTAAAATGATGAATACCCTTGCACGATTGTCCGAAAGGTGAAACGGACTTCGGCGTCATTAGCCAGGCATCTCTTCAACAACACGTGTCTTCTGAAATGAAAAACAGCTCGGAAAACGGGTTTCCGTAAGCGACAGTCAGTAACAACTCTTGGCTCATCTGCCGTTTCCATACTTTTCACCCGCGCTCTAATCACGTGACCTACTTGCATTTCAGATCATTTGCATACATAGGCCAGTTGCGTTTGTCTCGAAATTTGCATAATTATACAGCCAAATCTTCGGGGCGCGGTAGCCCATTGGTTAGCGCGCTGGAGTTGCACTCGGTAGGCCCGGGTTCGATTCCAGCCACTGCCAAAACTGCCGCCGTGTTCATGCGGAGTACGATCACGTTAAACATGTGGGTCCGAAAGTCCTTCCGAGAGGTTGGTGGTAGGGGAAGGAGGGTACGGTCCCTGTGGATATCTCCCCCACTGGGTTCCGATCCAAATTGGGAGGCACTTCCCGACCGTCCAAGCAGTTACCTTACACCTTTCTGGTAGGTCGGACGGTCTGGGTTTCAACAACAACAACAACAACAGCCAAATCTTCATGGTGTTGTATCTTTTATGTCGGTTAGCATATGAATGATTGGTCGAAGTAATTAAGGTAAACTATCATCGTATGCAAATTTTAATCATGTGGCAGCTATTAGTAAAAATTGCAAATTTTTTGTATGAGTCCTCTAGAAAAATCTTTTCAACTATAAAAATCTGATGTGAGCAGCACATGACTTTCCCTACAAATTCAAATTAATTTTCTTCTTTTTTATTTCATGATGCATTGAATTGAATTCATTTGCGGAAAATAACATGGATATTTTTCTAATATTATATCCAATTTGCAGTTTTAATGCATGTTATACACTTTAAAGTTCTCATTTCAAAATTCTAAAAAGCTAAAATATCTCGAGAACGGTTCATTCTAGATTCATGGAGTCAGTTCTATTCTCTGTTCTGTCAAAAATTACATGAAGAACAAATACTTAATTATTATATTTCAGTAATTTTAGTCATTTATTTCGCCTTTTCGCGATCTTTGGGATACATTTCGCAAAAAAGGGTCTTCGTTTCCGATTCATGCCAAAATATAATAAATGTCAAAATAATCCTCAAGGGACGTAACTACTAAATTAAAAAAAAAATTAAAAAGTATTTTCACTACAATGAAAAATGTCTTCCGTTCCCAAAAATTAAAAAAAAAAAACATAAATATCTCGAGAACGGCCTATTTTGGAGTAAAAGGATTTGTATTTTTCTTTTCGTTGACGATTTTTGAGGGCTATTCCACAAAACAAGGCAGATTATTTTTTTTCGAATCGTACCAAAATCTAACCAGCACCGTGGTAACCCACAAGCAACGTATCTACTAAATGTTGTGAAATTTGATCAATTAGCTTTTCCCCTAGAATGAATACATACGATTTTTGTGGGCCATTTAGCCCAAAAAAAAAAAAAAAAAAAAAATCAGGTTCTTTTTCAGAACGTAAAGTTCAATATTTTTAAAGAAGTGAAACTTTTGAGCAATTTTAGTAATATAGTTAATAATCATTTATTTAATCCTTTTACGTATATGCTATAATCTTCTAATATTTATAGACGCATTTTTTCATTTCTCCATCAGCGTTTTCATGCTTTCATTTCCTTTATCGACAATTCATTTTGTAATATGTCAAAAAATCGTCTGTGGATATGGAATCAGATCTGTCAAAGTAAACTGAATCGATGAAAGAAACAAAGAAATTTATTCCATTGATGTCACAGGGAAATAGAAGTCAGTACTGAAATTCATGAATAAATTTAAAAGTCTGTGTCAACAAGTCGCTCAGGAAAACTTGGAAATGGGAATCAGAATCTTCAAGAGAGACAAAAAAATTCTTTTTACGGATTGAAGATGTTATTTTTGGATAAATATTTTATAAGAGCTTTATTGTTCTCCTACTATTATCTTTATCATTATTTCTTTAAAAAATAATGTTTCTGATATTTAAGAAAATTCACCGTTTTTGTAAATACTTCATTAGCAAGTAAGCAACATTCTATTTATATTCTATAACTTGATAATAGATAGGTATAGGAAAAACTTGAGATTGTTATAGATTTTCTTGCTCAATGCGAAGTCGATGAGCTGCAGCGTTTGATGCAAGATTTTGTTGATCAATTTTTGGTTCTCTTTTGTTTGATTACCGTTAATTGGCATTCCTACGCTTTCTCCATTTCTTTCTCAACAAAAATTTTCGAGAAACAATCATTACAAAATTATAACTTTCAATACCGTAAATAAATAATCATTTCATGCGTAATGTTTTTATTAGAAAACGAACTGCACAAACTGCAGAACGCTAGTATGAATCGTTCTCAAAATATTGCAGGGTTTTCAAATAAATTTATAAAACAAAAACAAAAAAAAACAGTATTATTTAATATATTAACTTTCCATATGCAATGCCACAAATCTGTTAACATTCTCGTGAACCTAGTTCCTTACATTCAAGAGAGAAGATAATTTTTATAATAGTTTTGTACTTTGGCGACAAAGATTTCGCTAATAGGCATTTACTTAATAGGAGATTAATTAAATGTCAATTGCATTTTGATGTGGATTTTGCATCCAAGTCATTGTGTTTGTACTAATAAGTTGCTAAAAGCGTTAAATTTCAATTTATGAGATGTTAAATCAATAAATCAACATTGTGCATTGTACCTTGTACACTAGTAGTTCTCAAACTTTTAAATTTAAGGACTCCTTTGTAATTTAAAAAACATTTGTGACCCAATAAGATCCTAAATTGAAAAATTGAAATAGGCCATATATATATCTTTAAAACACTAAATATAAATGAAATATATTTAGTTTGTAGTAAGGAATGACATCTATTAAATCAAAAATTAAAAAATTAAGAATTATCAGTTCAGAAAATTTGCATGATGTGCATCTAAATATGAACATTGCAAAACTTTAAGCTAGACATTATAATACTAATAACAGCTACATTACTAATAACAAAGTTGCTACCTTAAAATTTTCAACGTTGTTAACTTTAATGTTACAGTGTTGTCCACATTATGCTAATTTTTTGAAATTAGAATAGTTTGGTTTAATTAATGGTACTTTCATTATCAAAATTTGTTTTTTAACCTAGATTTTAAAAAAACTAGGAGAAATTCGTTGCACACAAATAGGTGGTAAGAAATGGAGTTAAGCACTACAACGCTTTTTATGTGAGGTTAAGATAATTATTCACAACATTTAACCGAAACTCAGCTAACAATAACTGTAAAATTCGTAAATTTAACGATTTGCCTGCGCCATGAAAGATATGCCAAAAATTCTGCTTGTGGAGAATGACAGTGGTCAGTTGTAAACAGTGTTCCTTTCAGGGATACATCTGGGAGAACGAACCTCACTCGGAAACGACCATTACCCCCTGCCGCCCCCCCGGAGGCATTTTGCTACCTAGCCAAATATAATTATTATATATATAAAATATTTGTATTAGCCCTCTCTAAGGTTCCATTCGCCCCCTCCCCCTCGCTGGACAAAATGTCTTGAAATAAAGATTACTTGTTACTACATTATCGAATGTATCAGTTATCCACAGGTCTTGATCATTTGCCTTTAGTAGCTGCAAATGCAGCTGTTCTAAATACAACATAAAAATGTTGATGATCTCTTGTGGGTAGAGTTGCAAAGACGGGGAAAAGCCTGGATTATTCAAAGGAATAAACTGGGATTTTTGGGAATGAAATATTGAAAAAACTGGGAATTTTGAAAGTTTCCAAAAATTGGAAATTTTTAGTCATTGCATTCTTTATTATAAGAGGAATGCGTATGACAAAACTAATATTTTTATTTTTTTTTAAATAGCCGAAGTATAGAAAATTGAGATACGTTTGTTAGATTTCCACTAAAAGTATTTAAATTATGGGACTTTCTTATATATAAAAGTGAAAATTATTTCCACAAATAAATTGAAATTTAATTTATAAATACTTTAAAAGTAAAAACACTCCGGACGATGAAACACTTGTTACAAAGTGATTAATTCATTCACAACTCATTTAATACTGAACGATAATAAGAAATCTACTTGTATATTAGTCCCAGTAGCATTTGAAAAAAAAAATTGAATTTGCACATTTTCAACAAATTTTTTGTAATTTTAAATTTTCAAAAATATTATTTAAGTAGACTTTACTTTCAAACTAATACAAAGATTTAGTAAAGTTATCTAAACGGCGATCCACCATGAAGGCTTAAATTGCGTAATATGTTGGAGTAGTCAGAGCATATAAGATAGTGTAAATTAGTTTCTTTCTATCAAAGTTTCCAATGATTCAAAAATTCTCTATTTATTCCCCAAAATTCCTGGGTTTATGCCAGCTTCTCAAAATTCTCGGGTTTTTTGCAACTCTGTGGAACATTTTCTCCAAACGTTTGGATAGTATCTTCCAAGGAATGAAATTATTCTAATATTCTGGAGTCTAATCTTTGAATTCAGATGTTCAACTTTTTCACCCCCCCCCCCTCTCCATTTTATCTTTCATCTGGAAAATGGCGTCACTGGATTCTCAAAGGCCTAAATTGAGAATTACATCAAGATGGTTGAAGGTGTCTGCAAGGTAACATAACTTAAAAATCCACTTGGAATCGTTAGATTCGAAATTGTTGCATCATTCCTGGACACTCGAGTTTGCCACGGATTCAGCTTTGGGAACCGCTGTGGTACATTATATTACTTTGCTGTGAAAGAAGTAAATTCATTTCATTATCTAGGTAGGGAAAGTAGTATGCTACCCACATCAAATTTTTTTCAAGCCTACGCATTTGTAAAATATAGACGTTATATGTTTTCATACATTGCAGCATAGAACTGTTTTCTTAATAAAAACCTTTCTTTCTTTGATTCAAGGAAATGCTATTTTTATCTCCTTCGAGATCACATTATTTGTTTTCTGTACAAGCTTCGTTCGAGATGAATAATTTATAAGAATATTTGTTTTCAGCGGAGGTGTACAGTGGGTGTTAATTGGGGAAAGAGAGCAGAAGTCTTCTAAGTTTTTGTCAAAATAAGCTCAAACAAGTATGTTATTAAGAATTCCTTTCAACTCCGAAAATTACAAATAGAAAAAAAAGGAGTAAATATTTCACGGAATGAGCCGCTAATTCTCTGAAAATTATTGAATAACATTTTGCGATGATACATTTTTTCCAATATCTTTCTCGTAGATTCTGAGGAATGGACAAGAATCAATGTATTTCAGAGACTGGTTTTGAACCCGGATTTGAAGTTTTGGATAATACCTCATCATGGGTGGTAACAGCGTTGACCTCACCATATAGTTACAAGCTTCTATTATTTATATTAGATATATTTTAGAACTTGTTAGAAACGTCTCATAAATTTTTAGTTTTATGCAAAAAATAAGGTACAACTTAATAATTAGTGCGAAACAAATTTACGAATGATAAAAAAAACTGATGAAAACAGATTAATAAATTTAATGTACCACAGCAGAAAATACTTGCCACAGAATATGACGAAAAAGAAGTAAAATGAGGAAAAAAAGAAAATGAAGGAAATATGAACATGAGAAGCAAACATGGAAAAATAAATAAGATGCAGAGTATATGAACTCAACGTACGTTGTAGAAAAAGTGCGAAACATTGAACAAAATTATAATAACTAGCTGTGGTCATGCCATACTACGGAAAAATAGGGTGTCATTGACAAATCATTAAACAGATAAACTGGAATTTTTATTTATATGAAAATCTTCAAAGAAATAAATCTAAATTGAAAATTGAAGAACATTTTTGAATAATGAAGGCAGAAAGAAAAGCAAACTGGTGACTTATCATTCAGCAGTGATTAGCGATAGAAGATTTATTAATTTTTTCGTTTTTGACACAACATATCTTTTTAGTTTGACTTATGTACGATACTCTAAATTGAGAAAGAATTCGCTAAATGTCCCAATTATTGAACTTTTCAATTGGGTCATTAAGGAAAGAAACATTTATTCCATTGCTATTGGACAGTATCGCTGTGAGGTCAAACATTTACATTTTTTTGCTCCAGACGTTAAGTTCTCATACTTTGCATTTTACTTATTTTATTTTTTTTCTTCTCATGCTTTCATTTCCTTCATTTTCTATCTCTTCTCATTTTACTTACCTTTAGTTAGTTTAGTTAGATGGCACTATTATTTAGGTTCTGTTATTTAACCATTTTCTGTTTGGCCGGTGTAATCTTGCGCCCATTTAGGTGTTCAGGTCCAGACTTGTTCGCTCTAAAGAACAAAATCAAAAGATTTCCGAAACGTACGTCTGCTTATAAACTTCATTTGCTCTGCATTTTACTTTATGATGTTGTTCATATTGGTTGTGCGCATAGTCAAGTTCCATACACATTTTTAATTACTTGTGAGTTTCCTAAGAACCATTACTTACATTGCTACTTTTCTATAAGCATTTTAATTAAAATTTATTTTTCCAATCTGTACTCATATTATCTATAAACATATTTTTTTTGTAAGTGGGCGCAAAGTTAAATACGCTTCACATATTCCTTGATCTTAAAATAGTTTTCCATTGGCAAAGAGACGCTGCGCCGTTTCAAATCAAGGAAGTACGACTGAAATTCTTTTATGAATAATTTAAGAAAAAGCATCAACAATTTTGTTTTTGATCCGCCCACATAACTTCAAATACAAAACAAGAAGCACCCAATAAATGATGGATGAAATTAAAGTTTAAGGGAATATTGTCTTTAGAAATTTTTTAGCTCTCAAATAACAAAACCTGTTTTTGTAAAACAACTTTACAAAGTATTTCATTGAGGTACAATAATTTAATTCTGCTTTACTACAGCTAACGAACGTTATAATTTAATTCTACTTAATTATGAAACTATATATCAAATTTTTAATTTAATTCTACTTAATTATGAAAGGGCTGTGAAACCGCATAATTTAATTTTACTTAATTATGAATAGCTGTCAAACCAATAATTTAGTTCTACTTAATTATGAAAGTAACTATCAAACCTTATAATATAATTGTACTTAATTATGACACCAGCTATAAGTCATGTAATTTAATTTTATTTAATAATTAAACTGGGTATCAAACCTTATAATTTAATTCTACATTATTAAGAAACTAACTATCAAACCTTATATTGTACTTCTACTTAATTATGAAACTAGCTGTAAAACCTTGTAATTTAATTCTACTCAATTATGAAATTAGCTATCATACCTTATAATCTAATTCTACTTAATCATGAACCTAGATATCAAATCCTATAATTTAATATTAGCTATCGAACCTTATAATGTAATTCTACTTAAGTATGAAACTAGGCATCAAACTATATAATGCAATTCTATTTAATTATGAAATTAGGTATCAAACATCATAATGTAATTCTACTTAATTAGAAAAGTTGGTGTCAAACCTTATAATGTAATTCTACATAATTATGATACTAGCTATAAAGTATTGTAATGTGATTCTTCTTAATTATGAAACTAGCTATTGAACATTATAATGTAATTCTACTTAATTATGAATCTAACTATAAAGCCATGTAATTTAATTCTACTTTATTATGAAACTAGCTATTAAACCTTATAATTTAATTCTATTTTATTATGAAACTAGCTATCGAACTAGCTATGAAACTGTCTATGAAACTAGCTATGAAACTAGCTATCGAATGTAATTCTACTTAATTATGAAACTAGATATCAAACCATATAAAACAACTCTATTAAATTATGGAATTAGACATCAACCTTATAATTTAATTAATTTTACTTAATTAGAAAAGTAGGTATCAAACCTTTTAAAATAATTCAACTTGATTATGATATCTAAAAAATCATGTAATTTAATTTTATTTAATAATTAAACTGGGTAGCAAACCTTATAATTCAGTTCTACTTAATTATGAAAGTAACTATCGAAACTTATAATCCAATTCTACTTAATTTTGAAACTAGCTATTAAACCTTATAATGTAATTCTACTTAATTCTTACACTAGCTTTCAAATATTCTAATGTAAATCTACTTAACTATGAAACTAGTTATCAAACCTTGTAATATAATTCTATTTAATTATGACACTATTTATGAAAACTTATAATTTAATTCTACTTAATTATGAAACTAGGTATTTAAACTTATACTTTAATTTTACTTAATTATAAAATTAAGTATCAAACTTTGTAATTTAATTCTACTTAATTATGAAACTAAATATTAAATTTCATAATTTAATTCTATTTAATTATGAAACTAGGTATTCTATTTAATTATGAAACTAGGAAACTTAAATTCTATTTAATTTAATTCTACTCTATGACGAAATTTTACAAGAATGCGAAGCATGTGAGTATTACTATTCAGTTCAACCGTTTGGCTCGTTTGTAAGGACTCTAAATTTTTAATGTATACGTTAATTGATATCAAACTTTGTAGATAGATTTATTTGTACAATATCTTGGTACATATTGATTTTCCAAACAATCGGTTGGTATTGATTTTCCAAACAGTTGGTTGGTAATGATTTTCAAAATCATCGGTTGAAAAGAAAATGTAGCAGCGAATGTTGATGACCGTAGAGAATTTATAATTTAAAAGGAAAAATATGTAGAATTTGCTTTTCATAGATAACTGGAAAATGCACTCAGAGTAGCTAGGGATTGACAACAAGGATTAATTGTATTCACTCAATTTTTCAGAAGGCGTAGTCACCCACTGCGTGAACGCATGTGCGCATGCGTAGCGTCCCGCTATGCAGGCCTAATACGTCTTAAAAATGCACCTAAACAAGTCTTCGCTCGTTAATACAACTTCATAAAATAGTTACTTCAATTTCATACAATCATTAGACTTAAATTTCACCCAGTTATCAGTTAAATGGAAACGTTTTCTACAATTTAGAATATTTTAATATTACGTTCTTTCAGAGCATTTTATATCGAGAAAGCGAAATAAAAAATTTGACGTGGGCAGCACATGACTTTCCCTGCAGACTTATATCGACGTTCTCTTTATTTAAATTAAATTTAATTCACTTTTAATTCAATTTTCGTTCTCATTTGATAACTGGACTTATTTTCAAAGGTGGCGTAGAGAAAATACGAAAAAACTAAAATATCTCGAGAACGACTAGTCCTAGTGTAATGGGGTTGGTCTTATTCTTTTCTTCGTTAAAAATTACGTATTAAACAAGCATTTAATGGATATATTTGATTATACGTAGTTTTTTATTTCAGATTTTGCCGATTTTTGCGGACCATTTTGCAAAAAAAGGCAGATTATTTTTTTCTGAATCCTACTAAAATCTAATCAGCACCAGGGTGACCCACAAGTGACTTATCTACCAAATTTTGTGAAATTCGGTCCATTAGTTTTACAGCTAGAGTGGATACAAGCTTTTGCGGGCCATTTCGCAAAAGAAGCGGATTCTTTTATCCCGAATCGTATCCAAAACTAATCAGCTCCATACTCGCCCACAAGTGACTTACCTACCAAATTTTATGAAATTCGGTCAATCAGTTTTTTAATTAGAGTGGATACAAAATCTGCACACAGACACAGAGACAGACAGACACACAGACTCACAGACACACACACAGACGTCACGCTAAAAATGATTTTTTCGTATTCTAGAGATCTTGAAATGTGTAGATCCGTCGAAAACTCGAGTTGCGATTTTCGGCATGATTCCAATACTTTCCCTATACATTACCATGTATTGCAGGGAAAGTAAAAATCTGATGTGGGCAGCACATGACTTTCCCTGCAGACTTATATTTACGTTCTATTTATTTAAATTAAATTTAATTAATTTTTAATTCAATTTTCGTTTTCATTTGAAAACTGGACTTATTTTCAAAAATGGTGTAGGAAAAATACGAAAAACTAAAATATCTCGAGAACGGCTAGTCCTAGTGTAATGGGGTTGGTCTTATTCTTTTCGTCGCTAAAAATTACGTATTAAACAAGCATTTAATGGCTATATTTGAGCATACGTAGTTCTTAAGTTTAGATTTTGATGATTTTTGCGGGCCATTTTGCAAAAAAAGGCAGGTTATTTTTTTTCGAATTATACCAAAATCTAATCAGCACCAGGGTGGCCTACAAGCGACTTATCTACCAAATTTTGTGAAATTCGGTAATTAGTTTTTCAGTTAGAGTGGATACAAGCTTTAGCTGGCCATTTTGCAAGAAAAGGCGGGTTCTTTTAACCCGAGTCATACCCAAAACTAATCAGCACCAGATTCGTGCACAAGTGACTTACCTACCAAATTTTATGAAATTCGGTCAATTAGTTTTTTAGTTAGAGTGGATACAAAATCTGCACAGACAGACAGACACACAGACAGACAGACACACAGACACACACACAGACGTCACGCTAAAAATAGTTTTTTTGTATTCTAGAGGTCTCGAAACGTGTAGATCCGTCGAAAACTCGAGTTGCGATTTTCGACATGATTCCAATACTTTCCCTATACATTACCATGTATTGCAGGGAAAGTAAAATAGAACAAAGTATTGTACATTTCAAACGAAAATAAACAAAAAATTTTAAACGCAATTTCATAAACGTATTTGTTTTCTATAATTTGGAAGATAAGAATGTATGTTTTTGGAACTTGAAGCGAATTATCGAAACGCAAAGAATGCTTAATACGCCGGTTTAGAACGAAATATGAAAGCCATGCTGTGACGTCACGATTTCCAAGAATGTGGCGTCTTTACAGCACATGAACATCCCCCCGGACACGTTTGGGGATGACATTGGATATTCCGGTTCATTCCGGATCATCTGGTTCATATCCGGTTCATCATCAACAGCAAAAATTCGAACCACTAAACAGCGGTTCGAACGATGAAGTGAAATATTTTAAGATGTATTGATGCCTTATAAAAATCATACTTAATGAGCTGATGACTCGAAAAACATAATTTTCGCTTTGGGTGAGTCGAACTGTCTGGGACTTTTAATTTTTGGTTTGGAGCAGTGTGTAATATTCAGTTTAGCTCCTGTTAAATTATGAATATCGGATTGTCAGTCTATTTTTCTATATTGGAATTTTAAAATGGATTGATTCCGTCTTCCAAACACGAAAAGTATATGTTTTTCAAAAATTAATGACAATTCGTTTATTGCTAGTAAAAATTTCTCTGAGCGATAAAATGCATATATTTCTCAGTTTTAAAAATATATATTTCTTAGTAATAAAATGAATACATTTCTAAGAGATAAAATGAATATATTTTTGAGGGATAAAATGAATATATTTTTGAGTTATAAAACATATATATTTCTTAGTAATAAAATGAATACATTTCTAAGAGATAAAATGAATATATTTCTAAGAGATGAAATGAATATATTTCTGAGTTATAAAACATATATATTTCTTAGTAATAAAATGAATACATTTAAGAGATAAAATGAATATATTTCTGAGCGATAAAATGAATATATGTAATTTCAGATTTTATATCTGCGAAGATAAGACAAACTCCTGCACGTCGCTCTCTTTTGAACACTTCCAAATTCGGACAATGACACTTCTCTTCTATTTCCTATTTGCTTCGTAATTCCCATGACTTTGAAAATAAATGGCCTCACCTCCAGACAAGGGTGTGACCATCGCTCGGGCTAAGAGAGGGTGGAAAGCTATACTTGATGATCCACTGCGCTAATGACTCTCAGTCGTAACAGCTAATGATAAAGATGGTTGTGATTTGAAAGGTCGGAGTGTAGTGTAAACGAGGTGAGATTACACAGAGAATTTTTGATGAAATGTTTCCTGTATCAAAATATTTGAAGAGTAAGTCTCTACTTTTTCAAATATTCCTATTGTTTAGGCCTATTTCTATCTATTACGATAAATCGTAACACCTTTTGTTATTCTTTAATTTTCCCCATCTTAATAATGTATAATTTTAATTATGGTGCCATGACCAGGATGTTGTGATGGGAGATTGCAGGTAATCGTGATTTACTGATTAAATATTAATCTTCCTTTTCTGCGGTCTCTTATCATAACATCTAAATTTTTTTGATCCTGGTCACATCATAATTAAAGCTAGAAGTTACAAATTATTAAAATGGTAAAAACTAAAGGATAACAAAAGGTGTTACGATTTATCATAATAACACTATCATAATCAGTAACAAAATAAAAAGATATATTTCTTATCCCCAAAACAGTTCATGGTAAAATACTTCCGCCAAGTAAAGAATAAAAACATTTTCCCAAAAAAGCTATGAAATCTCTAAGTGGTTTGCGCCAAGTTTCCATAGAATAGAAGCTGTATTTTTAGGTCTAGATACCCCGCCAAAGTATCAATTCAACACATCGCTGACCATCTCAAGGTAATAAAGCGATTTTTATAGGGTAATAAAGCGATTTTTTCTTCAAGCACCCCCCTCTCTCAGCCTATCCCAAAACATGCACTCCCCTATGACAAAATGAGTGGTTCCTCGTTTCGACCTCCAAGGGGTCTCAGCGGTCCGAGAGCCAGTGTGATTCGCTCCAAAAATCAAAGACATGATTGGGATCAAAAATTTATAATTAATCAACGGATGAGTTTAGAAATTTTTTTTTCTGGAGTAGTCTGTGATATTTTAGACATGTGGTAAGAAAAGCAAATGAACGACGGATGGCAAGTGAATTTCTGTATATCGTAATATACAAATTGGAAAGACTAATACCAAAATCAGAGGGTGCGAAAAGTATATATTTTTTAAAAAATTCATTAAAATTTATCTGTTTATCGTATGGACTCCGTTCGAAGTTTGTTTGATAAATAATTTTTTGATCTTTCGGATGATGTCAAGAGGGAAACTCTGTGATAATAATTTAGGTCGCTAAATAGTCGACTTCTGCGAATATCGGCCAAAATCGTTGTCAATCGGGCGAACACATAAAAACGAAATCTGATTTGACAGCATATGACTTTCCCTGCAGATACAAATGTATTTTGTCATTTTTTATTTCATTTTGCATTAAATTAGATTTAATTGTAGAAAATAACATGGATACTTTTCTGATTCTAATTTGCCTTTTTAATGCATCTTCGTTTCATTTGACAACTTAACTTCACTTTAAATTCTTTATGTCCTTAAAATTAAAATAAACTAAAATATCTCGAGAACAGCTCATCCTACAGATATGTGGTCCGTCCCATTCTCTCAGTTGTCAAAATTTACCTGAAAAGGACACGTACTTAAATAATAAATTTCAACAATTAAAGTTTTTTATTTCAGATTCTCACTATCTTTGAGGGTCATTTCGCAAAACAGTCGGTTATTCTTTTCCGTATCATATCAAAATCTAATCAGCATTAGGATAACCATCAAGGGACTTAACTACCACGTTTTAAGAAATTTTATTAAATAGTTTTATAACTACAGTAAAAATCTATTCTATGGTGGTTCTATGGCACAGTCACAGGCCTTAACACGTCAGAAATGTAAAGGCGGCTGTCCACATTACCGGCTATGCGAACAAGAGGTGACCGGGATGTGTACCCAATGGCATTCCATACTATCACGCCAGGTGCTGGGCCCGTATGACGATGACGTGTGCAAGCTGGCAACGTCCGTTCTCCTCGGTGCCTCCACACACGGATACGTCCATCATGATGCTGTACGGAGAATAGAAACGTCTGAAAAGTGCCACTCCTGTGTCCAGTGTCGTAGTTCGTCGCATAACTGTAGGCACGCCTGTCTCTGCTGCAGCGTTAAGGGAAGCCGCAACAATGGTCGCCGTGCTGACAGTCCGTGGTGCTGTAGACGTCGTCGCACTGTCAGTGCGGACACTTGTCGTCTTGCAAACGAGCCAAGTTCCTGGTTCAGGGTACGTGACGTGGCTTTACGATTCCGCATGGTTGAGAGGACAACATGTCTGTCCTCTCGGGCGTTAGTGGTCCGGGTCGCTGAGATCTTGCATGGCGTTCAGTATGGCTCTCCTGGGCCCATCGATTCCATATTCGTCTGATAGTCATAGGATCCCTGCCAACGCGAGCAGCAATATCGCGGAACGATAAACTGCAGTCCCGATAGACCACGATCCTGCCGCGGTCGAATTTCGACATGTGCTGGTAGAATTTCTCCTTACACGAGGCATAACACGACCTTCACACAAACAACCAACGTTCAAATGCGATTTCCGAATGAGAAACCCGCTGTGCAATCTTTCCTTTTAAACAGAATGTAGATGGCGTTACTCATACCTGCTTTGTGTGCATACGCTGCAATGCTAATCATTTACATAGCTCAGCATGTAGTACCTATCATGCAAATTTGACGTTTGTTGCATGCCACCTTCATGGTGTAGCAATTTTAATGGCCAGCAGTGTAGATATGAATAGTAAGTGATAAAAATGATGAGTAGGAAATCCAGTTTCTAGATTTTCAAGGAATTGACTTATTGCCAAGCTGAATAAGATTCAAAATTTTCTATTTTTAAAGTTTGTAATGATTATATCTCGAAAACTAAAAGTGTTAGCTGTGAACAGTAATCAAGAATTTGTAGCTTTATGGAAGCCCTAAAGGATATACAGCTGGATTTCAGATTGAGTTCTTAGTTTTCAAAATATATTGGTTATAATTTCGACATTTTAATGTTATGATCTGTTAACGTTTCTCAATGGGAGGGAAAGATGCACCATTTAAAATGCCACGATTAGTGAAGCTCAATAAGAAAAAAATGGTGAAATATCAGTGTGCAATTGCGAGATATTTTATTTTGCTTTAAAGAAATTAGGAAGTTAAATATACTTGGAGATTCTAAAGATGTTTAATGATTGATGAGGTTTGAAGAGAAGAAATGAAAGTATGAAATTCAAGCACTTATTTATTTTACATAATAAAGGAAGATGTGTGTGTGTGTGTGCAGCCTGTAGTAGGAAATCCAAGCCTTGTACGACCATGAAATTTGGTACCCAAAATTATTCAGGACCCTAATAGGTGAGCCTCGGCGTAATTTTTTATTATATTATATTTTATTTATAATTTCGAATTAGTGTTTTAGTTATTTTATGTTATACCTCGATTAATTATTTACACAAATAGCACCCTAATTATTATTACAAAATTTGAACAAAGTCCATACGATGAATAGAAAAATGTTAATGAATTTTTTAAAAATATATACTTTTCGTGCGTTTTAGACCATTCCGATTTTTAAGTCACTATATATTAAAATTGACGTTCCATTCCAACGTTCATTTTTATTTTCAACAGCTGCTTAAAACATAGCAGACTATTCCAGAAAAACATTTTTCATAAACCCGTCCGTTGATTAACAATAAATTTTTAATCCAAGGCATGTCTTTCATGTTTTTGAGCGAATATAGCAATCTTCGGACCCAAATGGAGGTCAAAACGTACGGAGAAATGGATCAGATTCACTTTGTTTAGGTGAATGGATATTTTGGGATTGGGAGAGAAGATCTGCGTATTTCGTGTTGTCCTGAACGGTGTATTGAATATACGGTCAGTTGTGATTCTAATATTTTTTGCTTTTGCGGAGAGCGTGTGAGACTTTTAGAAAAAAGCCGTTTTAAATTGTGCTCAAATGTATTATTTAAGTAGGGAGCGCTTATTTTTTTATTTAAACGTTGTGCACGCTTAAATTTCGCGCCATTTAGAAATTATAGTGTGATTATACTTTTATATTTAGACCTGGAGATACTAGCAGATATATGGGGGTAGTGGACTTCGTACTTTCTCTCCCCCTCCCCCCAAACTGAAATTGTCAGGCAGTAGATAAAATAATGTTTTGAATTATATTGTATCTGTAGGGTGTTTTTCTTCGTAGGACACACACTGATTTTAATGTTGCATATATTTAGTTGTATTTTTGTACAACCATAGATCAGTAATTAATCAATCCATAGTAGTTGGCAGTAGAGAAATATGCAAGAAAGACCCACTACGAATGGAGTGAATGTATAAAAAGTAATTGTGTAAAAAATAATGAGATTAACTTCTGCACTTTTTACTTTTGTCTCAGTGTATCTAAGTAAATGCTGCAGTCATGGAGGTAAAAGTAGGGAGTTAAAACTTCATATTAAGAAAACTCCAATATCGTTTGAGACAATAACTCAGGTGGCGCTGCGAGATAAGATATGTAGTCCTACATCGTATGCATTTCTATGGCGAAATTTGCTATATTTATTTAAACTGTCAATTTTGTAGAAATAAATTATTAGCCAATGCAAAGTAGAATTGAAATAATAACTACGTATTCAAAATTATTTTACCTTTTAATTTTTTTTATCCCTCTATATTCTGTAATCTAACCTACAACTACGAAAAAATACTGATTAATTATACTCATAATTAGGAACCCCTTAATTTAAAAATAACCAAAAGTACATATTCTAAATGCTACGCCATTCTGTTGTGTCAACTAACAATAGCAGCTACTTTACTAAAACTAGCGACACCTAGATATAATTCTCAAAGCATTATGGCATTATAAAGCATTTCATCCATAGGAGTTTTGTCTTCTTCTTTCTAACTCCATGGCTGCAGTTTTAAACACTTCTGCGTTAAGATTTGCAGAGTCTAATTCCACGATAAGAGCTTGCAATTTTGTTCTAGTAGCTCAATTGGGCGAGTGTCGGCTAGCTAGTACAAAATTACGCGGTTCGAGGCTGGGGAAGAAGTGTTCTTTTCAATTTCCCTTGAACATGTTGAGAGCCGATTTCAAATCCGGAGACCAACGACCAAGCAGGAAGCTTACCCGAAGGATAAAAATAGCATCATGAGACTAATCTGTATGAGGTTTCCATAACCTTTAATTATAATTCTTTAATTTGCATTTTACTATGAGCTTCCTTTTGGCTAACAGCCTATTAGGAACTTCGATTAGAAGATCCAATCAGAAGCTTCCGAGGTAAAGCGCGGATTCAACAAGTGAGGTAAAATCAAGTTTTAGGCAGATCGGTCTTTGCAGCGCGTCCTATGCACGTCGTATTCGTTTTACGAAGTTCTTATCATTTCAGAGGAAATAATGGATGCCCAGAACAGGACTTTCTACGATGGTAATCCATGTAAACTAGGAAATGCTGTTGAAGGACTATCTTCTATATAAAGGTAATATTCAGATTTATTGGGGATTGTACGCTTATGAAAGATTTGGGCAAGAGTATTTCCTACCAAACTTCTAGGGTTCATTTATGTGCAGTTTAGGTAATTGTCCATGGTAGAAGTCCTACCCAATTTAATTCTTTATGTCCAATGAAAAGTCTATTTAGCTTCTTATTTGTCTATGCATCTTTTGTTGTTAGAGGTAGATTATTTTCTATTTTCGGGACCTCGTTTGAGTTGCGACCCTTTAAGACTTCAGAATTGATACTCAAAGTTACGACCTTTGCATCCAGCACCTGGACATTATGAAGAACTCTACATCTGAGGTAAAAATAGCAGAAGGTGGTCAGTCAGATTGTCAAGTTGCAGTTCTATCTGACATTAGAGGGATGAGAATGTAAAGTTCACTCCGACGATTATAGTTTGCAATTCAGTCCCAGGAGGCTCGACTAGGAGAGTGTTGGCTGGCAACCACAAAGATTCGTTTTTCGAGTCCTGTCTGGGGTGGCAAGATTCTTAAGGGGAATCGTTACACAAAAATGTTAATTTAACATAAAATAACCGATTTTCTTTTCTTCTAATTTCGAAGTTGCATATTCTTAAAAATCACATCCCAAAATTCTAGATTTCTATCTTGAACCAAATTGCCCTTTAGAAGTGATTTTATAAAGTGTTATTTCATTATCCGCTTAACAAAATGAAAACTTTATTTGCCATTTTTTCAGAAAGCAAATTTCACATTTATTATTCTACTTTAACTACTGAGGTTTTTTAAATTTACAATTATCATAAATATTTAGTATAATTATAATCTTTAGAATATGTACTTTAAAAGTATGCATGCTTTTTTACTGTCATTATATACATAGTATAATGCAATGTGTATATATATATTTCCTTATACTATGTATATAATTTTTTTACTGTCATTATGTACATAGTATAAGGAAAGTATTGTGACGGGGTCGAAATTTCGAAATCGAATTTTCGACGAGAGAGCACGTTTCAAGCATCCCTGAACACGACTCAAACATTTTTGAGGTAATGTCTCTCTCTCTCTCTCTCCCTCACTCTCTCACTCTCTCTCTCTCTCTCTCTCTCTCTCTGTGTGTGTGTGTGTCCATGAGTCTGTTGAGACGACATCTCACGAACGAATGGAGAGATTCGAACGAAATTTTGTACAAAAATTACAATTTGTGTGGAGCACTATTATTTTTAAACGCAATCGAATGTTCAGAACACCCCTAAATTTTCGAATGAAATTTTAAAAAAAATCGTCAAAAAATCAAAATCTTAATAAAGCTATAAGTAAGTAATTTGTTATGTAATTTTTTATTATAAAACGATTGACACAAAAACTAGAATGCTAGTATGAACCGTTCTCGAGATATTGCACATTTTTCAAATAAATGTATCAAATAATAACATAACATTGAAAAACAAAATTAACTATTCGTAAAATATGTTCATTTTTCATATGTAATATTATGCGATGCATTTGTTAACATCATTCTCATGGATTTGATATATAGACTATATTGTTTATTGAGGATACTAACAATATTCTTAATTTAGAGTTGAGTGAGATATAATTTAATTGGGTACTTTAAAATAGCATTATATGTTGTCCTCCGGAATAGCGCCAAATGTGCAATTCAAAGTTAAAAACACTGTACCCTCGATCTTTTCACGATTTTTTCACTATAAAAGAAGTAAAATCATTACATTATATCAGGAAAGTCATATGCTACCTACATCAGATTTTTACTTTACTTATATACATAATGTATAAGGAAAGTATTGTGAAAACTAACTTGTGTGACTTTAAAAGTATGCATGCTTTTTTACTGTCATTATATACATAGTATAATGCAATGTGTATATATATATTTCCTTATACTATGTATATAATTTTTTTACTGTCATTATGTACATAGTATAAGGAAAGTATTGTGACGGGGTCGAAATTTCGAATTCGAGTTTTCGACGAGAGAGCACATTTCAAGCATCCCTGATCACGAATCAAACATTTTTGAAGTGATGTCTGTCTGTGTCTGTGTGTGTGAGTCTGTGGAGACGATAACTGACGAACGAATGGACCGATTCGAATGAAATTTGGTACAAAAATCACAATCCGTAAACACTGTAAGTCTATGGTTTTTAAACGTAATCGAATATTTAGAACCCCCCTACATTTTCGAGTGAAATTTTGAAAAAATCGTCAAAAAATCAAAACCGCTAATAAAGTTACGCAAGTAGACATTTCTTATGTAATTTTTCATTAGAAAACGACTAACATAAATTTTAGAACACCAACATGAACCGTTCTCTAGATATTGCACATTTTTCAAAAAAATTATCAAAAAGTCATGAAATAAAAAAAATATATTTCCTATTGAGAAACATGTCCACTTTTCTTATGTAATACCATGCGATAAATTGGGTGACATCATTTTCGTGGATTTAGCTCGTTAAATTCATGAGAAAAGATACTTCGAGTAATACTTTTGTATTTGAACACCAATAGTCATTTATCTGCTGTAAGAATAACTTATTTCTCCGTCAATAAAGCTTGACGAGATTTTGGCGACGAATTTGGAGGAATGTCGCCAACTTGGCGACTTTTTGAAATGTTGTCAAATTAACGAAAATCTCGCCAAATGGATTAAAATGACGCTAAATCAATGAAAATGACGACTAATTGTCGAAAATTCAATATCTTGGAAAGAATATAAGTATCTACTATAAGAAAAACATGTGTTGCCCACATGAGATTTTTTACTATTATATTTATATATTTTAAAATCAAATTTTCTTTATTCCCTTGTTTATTTAAAAATGACGGTTAACTTTAATGTAGTTTATGTAGCTAAAATTTTGCGGTTAGTTTTAGATCTTTTTGTAGCATAATTGAACTTTATTCTGACTTATACATTTTAACAAATAGCTTGAAAATATTTAATTATCCGTTGTATGTATACAAATGTTATAATAAAACAAATGAAAAATATGTCTTTTTATAATTATATATGTAAAGAAGTACTCAAAATAGGAGAGTAAAGCCATTTATTTGTTTCTGGTCACTTTCTATAATACTATTGATAAATTTGTAATAATTGTGAAGGGGGCCGTGAAATTGTAAAGGGGAACTAAAAGTGCACACTTTCTGCCTCTTAAACCTACCCTTACATCGAATGTAAGGTCTCTCTCTCATTGTTAAGCATGTTTTCTATAATTTCGCAATTCGAATGTTTTACGAAACGTTTTGCGAATGCACCCCTTCTATGAACATTTTTGAAGAATTCGATTTTTCTCGAGAGTTTTATCCAATCATTGACCCGTATAGTAAAGACTTTATCGCACTCAAAAGAAGGCGTTTCTCACTTATTCAAAAAATCGAACATTTTAGTGTGGGTACACCCCTAAAATAACAAATAAGGGAAAATTGAATGGAATTGCACACTTTCTTCTTTTCGATATTTAAACACCTCATTTAAAGTCTCTATACTTCATAGCTACGCATGTTTTTCTGTCCTTTGGCATTTCGAACGTTTTGCTGTAAAGCATCTTTCCACCTCTTATAACAGTTTTGAAACATTTATTTTTCCATCAATCTTACAAGAACATTACTTCATGTTAAGAAACTCCTCTAAGTGCAAAAAGATAAATAAATAAAATAATAATAAACTATCTTCAAAACCGTTATGAAGTCTCAAAATGGTTTACGATAAGTTTTTTCAGGACCAGAGCTCTACTTTCAGGTCTGGGTATCCTGCTGAAGAATCTCAAGCCTTCTTTAAATCATACGTAGCCGCTTTAAGTCGCAGTTTTTTTTTAATTTATCTTCTCGGGCGTTATAAGTAATAAGTCTCTCTATATTTAAAAAAAAATAACTGCCGTCGCCGCTTTTGGATAAATTTCATGCCCCTTGAGTGTCTCTGTCATGTACCGCAAAATCTATAGCCTACAAAAATAGGAAATTTTGTACATTTGAAGAAAATGATTAGGGGAACACACTGAAACAAAATGTTTTTTAATTTAAAATTCAATTTAGAAAATATTTAATGACAAAATAAAAAAAAAGGCATTTAAGCTGCGAGTTCACCTTCTGGACAGATCAGTAATACCAAGACCACGAAATTTTGCAGCCATGTACCTACATAGTCGAATTTTTGCAAGACGGAGCCCTGTATTTAAATTTCTTCCTCTTCGACCTAGACCATCCGACCTACCCGAAAGTGTAAGGTATCCGTTTGGACGGCTGGTGAACAGCCACTCAATTTGTACAGGAATCCAATGGGGGTGGCATCCACAAGGACTGTACTACCTCTTTTTCCTACTACCAACCTCTCTGAAAGACTTACGGACTCACATATTTAACGTGCGTGTGAATAAGAGGACAGTTTGGGCAGAGCCGTGTATCGAACTAACCAAGAGCTAACCAAGGGGCTGAACCTCTTAATATATAAAAAAGTTTTCACTATCTATTTTTCTTCTTTTCCAGCTTAGCATAGAATAAAATACGCTATTTTGTTTTATGTTAAATTGCCATTTTCTTATTTTATATAAGCTAAGCTCAGTAAAGTAAAAGTGAATAGAAAAACAAATTTTGGCATTTCCCATCATTGATTCTCCTATTGTCTTATTCTGTGAGAAATGCAACTTATCATAACTGCTATACAAAATCCAATACAAACAATAAACTATTAAAACATATCACAATTTGTCTTATTATGCAAAATTTCATAAATTCATTATTTCATATTCAACATATCACAATTTATTTTATTATACAGAATTTCATAATTTCATTATTTCATATTCATTTCACTGTTTTTGAGTTTTTACGGAAACCAGTATCAATCCTTAATTATTTAATCGTAGCCTTCACAATTATTAGTTTTATACTCTTTTGTGATGGGACAATGGATATTTAATAGTTATTGCTTATTTAATTGTAGCCGTCACAATTATTAGTTTTATACTTTTTTGTGATGGGACTATGGATATTTAATAGTTATTGTTTATTTAATCGTAGCCTTCACAATTATTAGTTTTATATTTTTTTGTGATGGAACTATGAATATTTAATAATTACTGATTATTTAATCATAGCCATCACAATTATTAGTTCTATACTTTTTGTGATGGCACTATGGATATTTAATAGTTATTGCATATTTAATCATAGTCATAAAAATTATTAGTTTTATACTTTTTGGTTTTATACTTTAGTTTTATACTACATGGCAGCTTTTACTGTTAATTACAAATGATGTTCAACACGACCACCATTCTGATGTTCCAAGAACTAACTGCATGCGTTACAAGACATTTGCTACCGGCAGTTTCAAATCGTTGTTTCTTGAGTTTGTATACTTTTTTGTCATGGGACTATGCATATTTAATAGTTATTGCTTATTTAATCGTCGCTTATTTAATCGATATGTTTCTTAAGTTTGTTAAGCTCATCGGTTCTCGTCGTAGCTTCTTCAGCCTCCGAAATTCACGAAGAGCAGCATTGGCATTCTCGTTCCGCTGATAATACAACTTGACTAACAAAGCACGGTGATGCAAGGCAATAGCTGTCGAAAGGTACTAGGTAGATCGTCTCCGAATGATGGGAATTCTCCTAGCTTTTCCTTTTATCCACATGATCGCTATACGGAACACGATTATGTAGATTAGTGCATTTTACTGGGTTACCAGCGCCAAAATTCTCCCCTGGAGGTAACTTTTGAAACTATTTTTTTTTTTAGAAATCGAAACCGCATGTTCCACTGTGTACGCCCACCGCCTGTTGTTACGTTTCGTCCAATATATTACTCACCAGAGGTCTCTGAACACCTCACGTTATTTTATGGCCACCGTGTATTGGTAAATAATTAATATACAAAATTGTTTAAGTACATTGTTGACTACGGTGTTCTCTCCCATATTCATTGCATTTGAATCCATTTTCATTGCATTTGAATTGCTTTACTTCGTTAGTTCTAGCTGTTTATATTTACAAAACTGACATATATTTATATATTTTTTTTCTATCACTTGCTAATAATATTCTAATATATTTCTACTTTATAGGCGCCTGTAAAACTTTTTCCAGGGGGGAGGGCAAACTCAAGTCCATGATGTACAACATCGACAGGACTGATGCTCGCCTTTGTTATATTAATATCCAAGAGGGAGTGTGACCCCCCTCCCTTTACATCCCCTATGGTCGACCATGACTTCATATATAATAAAATGATTGTAAAAGTTCATTCAATTCAGAAATAAGAAAACATTTAAAATATTATATCTTATATTCATTTGACATAGGTAACATTTATAAGTTTCGTGCATTTCAGCCATTCTTTGCATTCTTATTTAACAGGATTTTATTTTAATCACCACTAAATAAAACTTCTTGAAATGAAACTTATGAAAATGCGAATTCCAATCTAAATTTCACTTGTAATACTAAACTTTTTGCTAAAGTTTCAGCCTCCCCAGTCAAAAATCTCACGCTACGCTACTGTCTAAATCTTGATAAAGCTTCTTACATTCAAAATAAAAATGTGATGAGACTGGAATAATTACATCAATATTTAGGAAACTAATAAATGCGGTTTTGGAAATGAACACAGCTAATACTATTTTAAATATTGGCAAAAAATAATAATTTCTATTAATAATACATATAAAGAATTATAGCTATATTTAAAATCAATGTAACGATTCGTTCTAACTTTCTTCTCTTAAGGCATTGATTAAAAAAAGCCAATGAATTTAATTTTTGTTCTTGTGTTATCTTTTTCTGAAATCGATATATAAACATTGGATACATATCAAATTCTTTAGTTATTGTTTGTGAAAAATAATTTTGTCAAATTTTTAATTATTTTGTTAACATTATTTTTAAGATATGCTTCTTCTGATACAAAACTCACTTCTGTTACACATGCACAATTTGTTCCATATTATATACTAATTTATATGGAACCTGGCAATAAAGCCTGCCCTGAACCGGATACTTAGAAATGATTGACAGAGGACTGGCTGGATATTGGGTGGATTTGGCCACGTATTATAGACACAAATAAGGCCCGAGCTCAAATATTCATTATATAAAATTCTAGGACGCATTCAAACCCGGATAACAAACTTGAATTTGTGCTCCTTATTGTTGAAAATAGGAGCAAAGGTCCGAGATTAAATATTCCTTATAAAAATAAATTATCAAAAACTCAGGCCGGGCCCAGTTAAGCCTCAAAGCTTAAATCTGGGCCCCTCCTGTCTATTATAAGAGCACAGGCCCGAGAAAAAAATTAATCATAAAATTATCGAATACTTTGGCCGGGTCCAGTCAAGCCTTGAAGCTGGGTCTCTCTAATCCAATATAGGAGTCCAACCCCGAGATTAAATATTCATTATAATAATAATCTAAAACTCGGACCGGGCCAATCCCTGAAAGTAAATAACAATAGTGACTTTATGACTTACTGATATCATAATGGTCTCTGACCGTACATCATCTCTAATGTAAATGGGAACAAATATTGCGCAAGTGCAAAATATGTGAGCCGTACAATATAAGGGCAGTTATCGGACATTTATAGAATTATAAATAATAAAGGAATAATTCAGAGGCTGACGCCGGCGAAATGATTTGGTGCTTGCAAAATGGTTGGATGCAAGCAGTTTCAAAAGTACCAAAGTTTAAATTTTGAAAGGCATTTGTTTACTTTTAAATGTTTAACTAATGTTTGACTAATGTTTAAATGTTTAATAGATGTTAATTTTATGACGTTTAAAGATATTTTTTTTTATAAATAACTTGAACTTTTTATTATTTTTACATGAAAGAAGTTTTAATAAATTAAGTATATTTGCTATTGATTTGGCTTCCTATTTTTGTATCTTCTTATATATGGCTTGATATTTTAATTAAGTTATAAAAATGAGATATAAAGAAATAAGAAATTCATAGGAATGTTGAATTTGATAGGAAATTTAAGGTAGGTGTGCATGTATGTGCGACCAAGTTATTTGTTTCATTTAAAAGAAAATAAAATATTTTTAATATTTAGAGTACTAATTATATATAGTCGCTTAAACTATGGAGAGAAGTGGATTTTAATTAAATATACATACATTCTAATTGATATTGGTTTCCATTTTTTTCCAAAGTCTTTACTGCAAGTTGTGATCAAGTTATGAACAGCAAAGAGAAAAAAAAATAAAACATTATATATGAAATGACCTGTTATCAATAGATATTGATTTCTATTAAAGCTTTAAAGAACTATTATAAGATATTACTATATATTAAAGAATTATTAAGATATTATTATATATTAAAGGTGAAATATAAAATTTCGAATCAATTTCAAAGTTTTGGCTGGAATTAAAAAAAAAATTCTATCCAGTTCTAAATTTTTTTCATAACAAATCCGGATATAAAGTTTCTTGAAAATCCATTTATATCTAGGACCGCTATAGTGTACACAAGAAATCGGCCGCAGACAGACATACAGACAGACTGACGGACATCACTTCAAAAATAGTCAAAACGTATTCAGGAGGTCTTAAACATATATTGGCATCAATATCTCGAATTTGAAAGTTTTCGTGAAAACCATACTTTCTTTATACTATATAGCATGAGAAAGTAAAAATAAGCATCCCCCTCAAAATCAAATTCTAAATCCGCCGCTACTTGCAGATTCATCGCAAAGCTATTATTTCATATGAAACAAGAATTTCGCGTCTTAAAGCGAATTCGGAGATCCATTTCCTCGAATAAGATTATAGATTTATTCTGATTGTATTAGCATGCACTTTTGAAAGCAACTCTCGACCAAATCGACATCTGCCTCCCTGATTCTTACGCATGCCTTGCAAATAATTCTAATGAAAGGTGTAGAAGAAGAACAGAAATACCCCCCGAAGAAAGTTCAGACTGTTTCGATGCCCTTCGACTTAACAACATGCGAGATGCTTTTGAAATGAAGAGCAACTTTGGAGCATTTTTGGAAAGGTATTTTGAATAGATTTTTGTGTGGGACTGTAAATTCTTTCTTTCATGAAAGAATATTCGAATGCTATAATATTCGTTCGGAAAGTTTGGTCTTTTTTATTCTACAAATAGAAAACGTACCCGCCGTTGCCCGGGAGTTAAAGCAGGGATTCATTTAATCATTCAAGCGAATCTTCATCAGAACTTTGCCATTTTCTAGTATAATTCGCATAATGATATTGTAATACCATGTTAAAATTAACTGAAGTGCAGGTCCAATCGACTTTCTCACACTAGAATAATTCATTCTTAAGTAGATTGTGAATTTTTTTTCCACATTTTGCAAAAAAATTTTTGAAAAATAAGTATCTTTGATCGAAATGATTCCAATTATAGCGTGTTACAATTCACTTTAAGGGGCTTGAAAAAAATCTTCCGATTGATACCAAATTAGATAATGTACTTCTCGCGGGGGGGGGGGGACTTGACCTCCGAGAGGGACTAATGATGTCACGAACACAAAAATTGTATGGCGGCTATTTTTCACAACAATGATTGAAACTATTAAGTGTTGCGATCCTTGAGCCATAAATAACTCCTTTTATGCAAAAATGTCAAAAATGGTCCTATTATGGAGTTTTGGCAGGATTAAAAAAATTCTATCTAGTTCTAGATTTTTTAATAAAAAATCCGGATATAATGTTTCGTGAAAATCCATTAATATTTGTGTTCGCTATGGTATACACAAGAAATCGGCCACAGACGTACAGACAAACAGACGGGCATCGCTCCAAAAATAGTCAAAACGTGTTCAGGAAGTCTTTTTTTTCAGACTTAATATGGCAGAATGAGTGCCGATACGAAATCCACAAGGAAAAGTTTTATCAAATTTGAAAATTTTCCTGGTCATTTTTTTCATTTGGTGAAAAAGTTATTTGGATAATCTAATTAAAAATGTATGCACTCTCCACTTTCATATTTACTGAAAATAAACAGTAGGAGGTCCTAAAACATATATCGGCATCAAAATCTCGTGTTCAAAAATTTTTGTGAAAACCATATTTGCTTAATATTATATTAAATAGCATGAGAAAATAAAAATTAATCTCCCCTCAAAATCAAATATATAGATCCGCTCAAAGCCACTATTTCGCATGAAACAAAAATTCTGCTTCTTAAATCAAATACAGGGATCCATTTCCTCGAATAAGAGAATAGATTTATTCTGATTGTATTAGCATGCACTTTTGAAAACAACTCCCGACCGAATCGACATCTGCCTCCCTGATTCTTACGCATGCCTTGCAAATTATTTTAATGGAAGGTGAAGAAGAGGAATAGAAATACACCTGAAGAAAGTTCAGACTGATTCGATGCCCTTCGATTTAACAACATGCGAGATGCTTTTAAAATGAAGCGCAACATTGCATTTTTGGAATGGTATTTTGAATAGATTTTTATCTGGACTGTAAATTATCAGGTTTTTTTTTCATAGAAGAATATTTGAATGATAGAATGTTCGTTTGTAAATCGAAGTTTTGAAAGTTTAGTCATGTTTATTCTACAAATAGAAAATGTACCCGGCATTGCCCGGGAGTTTAAGCATGGATTCATTTAATCGTTTGATCGAATCATCATCATCATAGCTTTGCCATTTTCTAGCATAATTCTCATAATGCTAATATAATACCGCATTAAAATAATTAGAATGATATATTTTAAATTTGCAAGGTCAAAGAACTGATAAATAAAATCCACTTCGTTAGATAAACGTACGTTTTTTCGTCTCCACAAATATCTGCAATTTTTATTTTATCGTTTGTCTGGGATAGCCGGAAACGCAACGACGCTTTTACGATCCATATGTCACTGCTTCCCATAGCAAGGGACAGGTTGGGACGTCAGCTGTAGCATCCAGGGCATAGCAACCGGCGAATCGGAGAATGAAGCCCATCGACATCAGAATGAGAAAACTCTTAATTTTATACTTTTGTTTGGAAATTCACATAAAATCAGAAAATAGAGTAATTAAAAAACATTTTCTATTAGAATACTAAGATATACCTCCATATTTTTGGCAAACTATAAATGTGTGCTGATTTTCTTGTCTTGGGTGCGGTGAATGAGAAACTGATAACCTAAAAAATGCACACCACAATGCGTTTAAAAATAAATAAATAAATATAAAGGAATTGTCATAAGGATTCGTTTTAAAGGTTGTTGGAAACGTTCACCTAGATCTTTCCGATGATGTTGCGATGGAAATTCTGTGGTAACATTTTCGATCGCGAAGGAACCGATTTGTATGAATCATGACTTAACCTTTTGCTTACGGGGGGACAGCGTCAGTCCCAAACAAAGACCCTTTCAAAATGACATAAAATAACATTAAATGTAATCATATCATAAAATATCATGAAATAACATAAAATAACAACAAAAAAGTCTGATGTCGGCAGCACATGACTTTCCCTGTAGACTAATATTCACCTTCTCTTTATTACTTTCCTTATATACATAATGTATAAGGAAAGTATTGTGTAGGGGTCGAAAATGAAAATTCGAATTCGAGTTTTCGACGCGAGAGCACGTTTCAAGCATCCCTGATCACGAATCGAACATTTTTGAGGTGATGTCTGCGTCTGTGTGTGAAAGTATGTGTGTGTGTGTGTGTGTGTGTGTGTCAGTAAGTTTGAGGAGACAATAACTAACGAACGAATGGACCGATTCGAACGAAATTTGGTACAAAAATCACAATCCATAAACACTGGAAGTCTATTGTTTTTATACGCAATCGAATGTTCAGAACCCCCTAAATTTTTGAGTGAAATTTTGAAAAAATCATCAAAAAATCAAAACCGCTAATAAAGTTACGCAAATAGACATTTCTTTTGTAATTTTTCATTAGAAAACGATTGACATAAATTTTAGAACGCTAACATGAACCGTTCTCGAGAAATTGCACATTTTTCAAAAAAATTATTAAAAAGTCATATAAAATAAAAAAAAATATTTCCTGTTGAGAAGCATGTTCACTTTTCATGTGTAACACCATGCGATACATTGGATGACATCATTCTCGTGAATCTAGCTCGTTCCATTCATGAAAAAAGATACTTTGAGTAATATTTTTGTATTTGAACGCCAATAGTTATTTATCTGCTGTAAGGATAACTTATTTCTTCGTCCATAACGCTTGGCGAAATTTCGGCGACGAATTTGGCGAAATGTCGCCAACTTGGCGACTTTTTTAATTGTTACCAAATTAACAAAAATCTCGCTAAATGGATAAAAATGACGCTAAATCAATCAAAATGACAACTAATTGAAAAAAATTCAATATCTTGGAAAGAATATAAGTATCTTCTATAAGAATAACATTTTTTAACTGCAAAAGTAGTAAATTCATTGCATTATATAAGGAAAGTCATGTGCTGCCCACATCAGATTTTCTCATTTTCAATTATGACTAATTTTGAGGGCCATCTCCCAATAAACCTGGGTTCTTTTTTCCGAATCATACTAACATCCGCTTAGTACCGGGCTAACCCACTAGTAATCTATCTAGCAAATCCGGTGAAATTTGGTCAATCAGTTTTTCAACTAGAGTGGATAAATACGATTTTTGCGAGCCATTTGGCAAAAAAAAGCAGGTTCCTTTTTTCCGAATCGAACGAAAATATAATCAGCACCAGATTAACCCAAAAGTGACTTATCTACCAAATTTTTAAAGTTAAGCGAATAGACATTTCGTATGTAATTTTTCATTAGAAAACGATTGACATAAATTTTAGAACGCTAACATGAACCGTTCTCGAGATATTGCACATTTTTGAAAAAAATTATCAAAAAGTCATATAAAATAAAAAAAAAATATTTCCTATTGAGAAACATGTTCACTTTTCATATGTAATACCATGCGATAAATTGGGTGACATCATTCTCGTGGATCTAGCTCGTTCCATTCATGAAAAACTATACTTTGAGTAATACTTTTGTATTTGATCGCCAATAGTCATTTATCTGCTATAAGAATAACTTATTTCTTCGTCCATAACGCTTGGCGAGATTTTGGCGACGATTTTGGCGGAATGTCGCCAACTTGGCGACTTTTTGAAATGTTGCCAAATTAACGAAAATCTCGCCAAATGGATAAAAATGACGCTAAATCAATGAAAATGACGACTAATTGTCAAAAATTCAATATCTTGGATAGAATATAAGTATCTACTATAAGAAAAACATTTTTTTTACTGTAAAAGTAGTAAATTCATTACATTATATAAGGAAAGTCATGTGTTGCCCACATCAGATTTTTTCTTCAATAATTCATTGAGTTTAATGGCGTAAAATAACACCTATAACTATTTTAAAATGACACCGAATTTTCATTTTTAATTCAATTTTCTTTCGCATTTGGTAGCTGGCCTAGTGTATTGGAATTGGTCTTATTCTTTTGGGCGTTAAAAATTACGTATAAAACAAGCATTTAATTAATGTATTTGAACATACGTAGTTTTTTATTTTAGATTTTGAAGATTTTTGTGGGCCATTTTGTAAGAAAATGGCAAGTTCTTTTTTTCCCGAATCGTACCAAAATCTAAGCAGCACCAGGGTAACCCACAAGTGACTTATCCACCAAATTTTGTAAAATTTGATCTATTAGTTTATCGTATCCAAAACTAATCAGAACCAGGGTTACACACAAGTGACTTACCTACCAAATTTTATGAAATTGGGTCCATTAGTTTTTGAGTTAGTGTGGATAAATACATTTCACAGACATACATACACATAGACCCACTCACAGACGTCACGCTAAAAATAGTTTTTCGTATTCTAGAGGTCTCAAAACGTGTAGATCCGTCGAAAACTCGAGTTGCGATTTTCGGCATGATTCCAATACTTTCCCTATACATTTCCATGTATTGCAGGGAAAGTAAAAAGAAAAAGATTTGTCTGCTGTACTAGGGGTTTAGCTAATCTTGTTGTTGTTTCGAATTTTGCAGCTGTCCGCAGCTTGCATTTTCTGTTATAGACGTCATATACAAACACAGACGGAGATTAAGACAGTCAGATATCTTCTTTTATTTTGTAAGATAATGAACTTGATCAGAATGTAAAATGTAGGGCAAATAAAGATAAGTACACGTACGTTTTGGAAACGTACGTGTACTGTACGTATTGAATTTTCTTCTTCAGTGTAAGATGCCAGGGAACGGCCAAATGAGCATAGACTAAGATGCTTAAACAAAAATGACTAAACAACAGAACCCAATATGATAGCTCCACCTAGTGTGACAAAAGAAAAATAAAAAGGGAGAAAAATAGAATATCAAGGAAATATGAGCTTGAGAAACAAACGAGAAACTATGAAGAAAATGCAGAGAATAGAAACTCAAAGTGCAAGAAAGGGGCGAAACAGAGAAAAAAAAAATGAGACAAGGTCATTCCATACATGGGAGAAATAGGGTGTCATTGACAAATTTTTAACCAGATTACAAAAAAAAATTCGAAGAAATTCCAATCCAAAAATGAAGGGCACATTTGAATAATAGAAGCAAAAGATAAATCATACGAGCGACTATAGTAATCCAGCAACGATTTGCGTATGAAGATTTTAATTACCGATATTGATTGATTACAGTGAGAATGTGAAGAAGAGAAAGTCGAGTTGAGCCACACTTCAGTTAATTTTTTAAGATGATTGTAATTAAATTATCCTCGTTCAGAGCCTTCACGAGACATATTTAGCTGCTGCTGCTCAATAAAATTTAGTATGAATTATGAATATTTTAATATTTTTTAATGCATGTGATTCGAAAAAATATTGGTTGAAAAAAAAAAAAAAAAAAATTATGCAGAAGCCAGTTTAGTACTCAGTGCAAATGGCGAAAATAAATAAAATTTCCAAACAACGTTTTAATAGGTAGGTAATTTATGGATTTATAGTGCTAATAAGCACGTTTCTTGTAATTTTTATTTTCCCTGCAATACATGGTAATGTATAGGGAAAGTGTTGGAAACATGCCGAAAATCGCAACTCGAGTTTTCGACGGATCTACGCGTTTCGAGACCTCTAGAATACGAAAAAACTATTTTTAGCGCGACGTCTTTATGTATGTATGTCTGCCTGTGTGTCTGTGCAGATTTTGTATCCACTCTTACTAAAAAACTAATTGACCGAATTTCATAAAATTTGGTAGGTAAGTCACTTGTGGGCGAATCTTGTGCCGATTAGTTTTGGGTATGACTCGGGATAAAAGGACCCGCCATTTTTTGCGAAATGGCCCGCAAAAGCTTGTATCCACTCTAGCTAAAAAACTAATGGACCGAATTTCACAAAATTCGGTAGATAAGTCGCCTGTGGGTCATCCTGGTGTTGATTAGATTTTGGTACGATTCGGAAAAATAACCTGCCTTTTTTTTGCAAAATGGTCATTAAAAATCTACAAAATTTGGAGTAAAAAGAACTACGTATGCTCAAATATATCTATTAGATGCTTGTTTAATACGTAATTTTTAACGAAGAAAAGAATAAGATCAACCCCATTACACTAGAACTAGCCGTTCTCGAGATATTTTAGTTTTTTCGTATTTTTGCTACGTCACCTTTGAAAATATGTTCAGTTATGAAATGAGGACGAAAATTGAATTAAATGTGAATTAAATGTAATTAAAATAAAGAGAACGTGGATATAAGTCTGCAGGGAAAGCTATGTGCTGCCCACATCAGATTTTTCTTATTGAAAAACCACGATAACTTAAAAGGGTTTGATTGAGAAATGGTTCAATATAAACAATGACAGTTATGGTGCGATTGGAAAATGAACCGGAAAGAACAATAATATGTACTTATAACTCCTCAGGATTTGCATCTGATTCGTTCTGCTCGAAAGTCGCATAATTCGAAATCATCACCAAGCTATTATTACTTTCCCTACAGCACATGGCAATGTAAAGGGGAGGTATGGGGATTGTGTCGAAAATCGTATTTTATAATGATCTCGACATCTTCATCCGTCGAAAATAGTTTTCGACGGATCTACATGTTTTGGCACCCATAGAATACGAAAAATCCATTTGAGCGTGACTTGCGGGCGCATGTGTGTCTGTGCAATGTATGTATCCACTCTAACTCAAAAGCTAATGGATCAAGTTTCATAAAATGTTACAGGTAAGCAACTTGTGTATTACCCTGGTGCTGATTAGATTTTGGTACAATTTAGGATAAAAAAGCCTATTGTTTTTGCGAAATAACCTTCAAAAATCGTTTTCATTAATTCTAGTTTAAAAATTAATTGAGTGAATTTCACAAATTTGGTGGATAAGTCTAATTTCTGATTAAGCGTTGATTAGCTTTTGGTACGATTTGGAAAAACAGAATGTACATTCTTTACAAAAAGGCCTGCGAAAATCATCAAAATCTAAAATAAAAGACTACGCATGAACAAATGTATTAGTTAAATGCGTGTTTATGCGTAATTTTTAACGATAAAAAGAATAATACCAACCACATTACCCTAGGATTAGCCGTTCTCGAGATATTTTATTTTTTCGTATTTTTGCTATGCCGCCTTAGAAAATAAATTAAATTACCAAATGAAAACGAAAATTGAATTTAAAGTGCAAATTTTAAATAACTATGAGTGCAATTTTGTGCAATTAAACTCAATTTAATGAATTATTAAAGAAATAAAGAGAAAATGAATTTAAGTCAGTAGGGAAAATCATGTGCTGCCCATATCAAATTTTTGTATAATATGAGGAAGTAGGAAAATACATGTGTTCGCCACATCGGAATTTTAAACCCAATGGGAAAGACTCATATCAGAAATAATCCTGAACAGAAAAAATAACTACTAGCTTCATCCTCCACAACTAAAGTGCAAAGATATTTAATAAAATAATAAGCGATATAATTTCACCAATTTGTTCTGCCTATATATTTTGTATCAGTAATTACACCCTTGAGAATAATAAGGAAAATTACAAGTAAAGGGTAATATGGACTATATTTAAACAACTCGTAGCTTCACGAAGCAGATTTTTATGCCACAAATAAATTATTCTTGCTTTCAGACTGAATTAATTTTTAAGTTATTAAGTTAATGGACGACAGAGAAGTTCTCTGATACTATTACCTTTCATGTTCAAGTGATAGAGAGCTTAAAATAGAGATCAGCCCTATTTTGTAAGGTTATTTATAAAATTAAAATAACTCCGTTAAAAGCAGCATAAAATACAAAATATTACTATAAATTACTATTAATTTTGTATTTTATGCTGTATTATATTTTATTTTAATACTATTTATTTTGTAATTCATGCCACATTGTATTTTATTTTGATACTATTCATTTTGTATTTTATGCTGCTTTTAACTAAGTTATTTTCATTTTATTATTCAGTAGCAGTTTGAGCTGTTAGTAAGGTTATTTATATTAAGTAAAATTTATTTGAATCTTTTCTAATACAATACATAGTATATGTATAGGGCAAATAACGGCCGATGTATTTCCATTCCCTGGGGACTCATCTTCGTGATCAATGTACCTTTGTTTGCTAAGAAGAATATTTATGTCGACCCGGGGGAGACTCATTGAATTTACTTTTGCCTAGGGGTTTCAGCAAAGATTTAGGCGCTCTAATCCATGTTCCATCATCCAACAAGGGCTGTCTCCCAGAAAAAGTCTGGAACACATATCTCTGCAAATGTTTGAAATGTTGCTAGATAATGTTTCTAGATAAACGTACCTGGATACAACATTATGGAGAATTTCAACCTTTTAGCCAATATTTGGTTTTTTAAGACCTTCTTCAAACTCACAAATTCTTTTCCCTAATGAAATTATCTAGATGCTTCCCTTGAGGTATTACAAAACATCCAGTTTTAAAACTTTATATTTTCACGAAAATACTTTTCTTCAAATACTGTCCTCTCCTCTCCCCCCCCCCCCAATTTTTTTTATTAGCTTTAGGGTAACTCTCTTTTAGTATTTATTCAAAATATTTGACGGGTTCGTTCTCTGCTCCCAGGTCACGTTGAGAACTGAAACTCGGCAGGCAGTTTCATCTATCAACATTTTCATCTATAAAGATTTTACGTCATTATGCTGCGTCGTTACGTCATTCATATACTTCATGACGTATGTTTTGGCCCCTTTTATGCACTTTCTTTGAGAGTTACGGTTCAATGTATTTAGATGAAATGTTCTGGTTCTAACCCGCTGATCCATGCTTACTGCACATGTTTGTAAGTTAATTAAGTAAAAAATAATAAGAGGGCGGATGCGGGAAGAAATATTAAAGCTGACTAAAAAGTAAAAAATAAATAATGAGAAAAAATAAGTTTTTCAATATCCTCAATGTTGGACCTTTTGTTTGTCTTTATGTCCTTTTAACTGTTTCTTCACTTTGAGAGTCACCCAATCGTTATATAAACAAAGCTCCATACAAACGAGATCCAGTCGTTGTCCATAAACTAAGGTGACTTATGTAACTATTAAATACTCCTCTGAAGGAAGTAGATATACGAAAATTAGCTGGTATTTTCTTCAAGGAAGTATTGGGAAGTTACATCCCCACAAGCAGCAGTTTTATTTATTGTAACGTGACCTAACTATTTTTTTGAGCCTTTCTACAATAAATGTAATTCAAAATCTGATAACGTGACTCGATAGTTGTTTGTGCCTCTATCTCTGAAATTATGGAAGCTTTCTAAACTCGTGAATTAAAAAATAAATCTTTTTATCTCAAACTCCATACATGAAAGCATTTTTCATATTTCTGCCTCTAAAAGGAAGTCCAGAAATATAGTCTACAAAGAAGGTATTGCTTAATTGTAAAATTGTTATTATCTATAGTAAAATTAAACACATATCCACAACAGAAGGTCTTTCACTTCCTTAAGACGTACAAAAGTTTAGAAAAGGCCATAGCGCTTTCGAGCATAAGTATGCTCTTCATCAGTGGCTACACGGAAATAAAGTTTGAATCGTTCATATATAGACCAGATATAGCGACAAAATTTGCATAAATACAATTTACAAAAGAATCACGTTTAGACAAGGATGAACCTTAAACAATTTTTCAAATATTTTAACAACGAAAGAACAGCATATTAAATTACAATTTAATTACAGAAATCGAATAAAAAGGGGGGGGGGTGGCAATCAAGCATAATCCCAAAGAGGAAGACGTCAAAGATAACTTTGCAGAGACTTGAATTGCATGGAGTCGAGAATGAGTCGCCAAGCGTAACTCAAATTCATAACAGGGTCAAAATTACAAACGGACTCACGATAAATATAAATAAAAAGGGATTCAAAAAGGAGAATATCACGAGGGTTATTACAACGCATCAAAAGGAAAGTCTTTTCAAAAAGAGGCTGAAAATTATCTTTAACAACAAATTGAGCAAGAGCCGTAGAAAGTTTACTTATTATCCCCGACATCCCGAGCATGTTTGCTAAACGGATGCCTACGGTGCATTTAGTACATCCAATATAAAATTTAAAATTACCATCGGTGGACAACAGGGGAACAACATATAACCCAGCAATGCTTTTAAAGTCATCCCTATCACCCAGTTTATCAGACCGAATACGGTTAAATAAAGAAGAAATATTAGAATATGCAGGTCTGAAACCAAACTCAGAGGGGGATGTGTGTTTAATTTTGCTATTTTAACATCAGACGTGATGCCAAATTATTTATTGTTATTATCTATATTTTTATGAACGTGTAAAATGCTTACACGGCTCTTTGATTCCACACAAGGGGAAGACACTTTTACAAACAACCATTGCTATAGCGTGAAAGTAGGCTTGCCGGAGCTTGGCGACTATTTTTCATTGCTGTTTTAATGTTTTCTTTAATCTTTTATCGTTCCTTATCCGGATTCCACTTTTTCTTTCATCACTTCTTGTCCGGTTTTCATCTCTTGTTTCATCTTGCGTTGTCCGGCTTTTATTGCTTTTTTCATCTCGTCTTGTGCGACTTTAATCTTTTCATCCATCTTTTCCGTGATGGCGTCTTGCCCCGATTTCACCTCTGCCTTCATATAGCCTTTTGTCCTGCTTTCATTGCTTCTTTCATTTCGTCGTGTCGGTGTCCCAACTTTGACATTTTCTTTCATCTTTTTTGCCATCGCTTTCATTAATTCCATCATCACGGTCAACTGTTCCCCCATCGTTTTTCTAGTTTGTTTTTTTAGATGTTCGATTATTCAGATTCTTGGGTCTTGAAAGAAAGCATAACCCCAATGTCACTGAAAAAGTGTGAAAAGTTTAATTGATGTTGGACAATGCGGTATCACATCTGATATTTTGGAAAGAAGGGGTGACATGTTAAATGTCACCTTCCCACCTGCGAATGTGACACCCATTTAACGAGTGTATAGAAAACAGCTTCTCTGAGAACTTTTGTTGTCAGATGATGATCATGAACAGATTGTTAAATTTATAAAAGCGCGTGAGTTAAAAAATATTGCCTTATGGTATTCTGAGAAAGATACCACACTTTACAAAGTGTTGTTGTTGTTGTTGAGACCCAGACCGTCCGACCTACCAGAAAGGTGTAAGGTAACTGTTTGGACGGCCGGGAAGTGCCACCCAATTTAGACCGGAACCAGTGGGGGAGGCATCCACAGGGACCGTACCCTCCTTCCCCTACCACCAACCTCTCGGAAGGACTTACGGACCCACATGTTTAACGTGATCATACTCCGCATGAACATGGCAGCAGTTGTGGCAGCGTGCAAATCCAGCTCGCAAACCACCGGGCTACCGCGCCCGCGCCTTACAAAGTGTGGAATACATTGCCGTAGAAATCCGATAGGAGAGACAATTTAATTTCGATAAGTTAATAAATAGTTTAATAATTAAATAAATGATTTAATTAATTTAATTTAATTAAAAAGAATATTCAGTTTTTACATGCATAACATAAGAAACACAATTTCTACAAAAAAATTTAAGTTAAAGAACATTTTTTACATGTTTAATTTTATGCTGTCGTCTTTATACAAAAATATCGAACTATTCGGATTTTCGATTTTCCGGATCAGTGCTGGTCCCAACTAGTCGAAATAATCAGAGGTCTAATTAAAAAAAATATTTTAAAAGAATAACTTGAAAAGGAAAACATAAAATATATGTTTTTGTTCTGATAATGATTATGATAGATACGTACTTATATAATAATGGATATGAATATGATAAATGTGTACTTAAATAATAAATATGAATATGATAGATATGTACTTAAATAATAACGAATATGAATATACAAGAAAGTGAAGTGTAGAAGCATACTTCAGAGTTTTCTTTTCTTTCTTTGCAGCATATTCATTACCTAGCAATATCAGCTTTCTCATATAGATTTTGAAGATAATGTTTTCAGAATATGTGCCCTGATACATTTTCTTTGAACGTAATACATTCCTTCCCATAAGGAACGCTTCAACTTAAACTCGCGCATATTTAATTTTTGAAACGTCAGTCTTGGGAAAGGGAAATGAAATATTCCATCTGTCCCCCGAAAATTGTTGCAGCTTCAGACTTCGCGGGCTTCGTTTCGGAGTTTTGCTTCCGTTACAGAAAGGAATGGATAGTAATAAAACAGTAGAGAAAATGAAATTTAGATACGAAGTTTGTACGTTTTTATTCTCGCAAGTCTAGAAGAGTAAATGTTGGTCTTTGATGTTATTCATTTTGACTTTTTCTCAAAATATAGAGTACTTCGTGCAAGGCTGTTCTTCTGAAACAAATTTGGCTGCATATTTACTTTGTCGAGTTTAAAATCTTTATTAGTTAAAGTTTCACAGAACTGTTAAGCCTTAAAAAATTATATATATATATTATATAATATATATATATATATATATATATATATATATATATATATATATATATATATATATATATATATATATATATATATATATATATATATATATATATGTATTTAAATATTTATTTATTTTTAACAATTATTTGAGTTCCTTTTTAATGATGTTAATGGCATACTCGTTTATTCATTTCTACTGTATCTCCTTTTTATAGTAAGACTTTTCATCTATGATTCCTGTTCATCCTGATTACCTTATCTTAATTATGGCTGTTCTGCCTCCAACTTTAACTCCGGTTTCAGTGGAGGTCTCTTCAACTATTTGTTCTCATCGAGATTCCATGGTTTATTTTTTTTCTCTTTCTCCAGGACGCATCTTAACTTTCTTTCTTTCAATCTTAACTGCTCACCTACACATCATGTGTATTCAGGATTCCTGCCTCATGGCTTATAATAGATTTCTTAATAATACTTAATTTCTTAAAATTTCAATTTTTTTCTCTATTAATGGTTGTAGTCTACGCTATGGTATTTATAGTAGTTTACTATTGCGATTGCCATATCTGAAACAAGCATTTGCTTGCGTTAATATGGGTTTAATGCACCGACCTAATGAGTCTAATCTAAATTAACCTCCAAATTAAGTCTAGTACTGTTCATTTCTTTTTTCTGTATGGTAACCGTGGTTTAACCTTTTTGATGAGTTTATTGTTTTAATATTTTGTAATTACTTCCCATTGATTATTATTCCATTTTTCTAATATGTATTGTAAAGGATCCTACTTTGCGGGTGCCATTGTAAAGTTCGCTATCGAGTTACACTGTTCGGGCATCATTGTAAAGTACTTTTAAGTTATTTTTCTACTACTTCCCAAAATCATGCATTTTTTTATACACCAGTGTAATTTACTTCACTCTAACTTAAACGTCCAATAACCTAATGCCTTGAGTTCGACGAAGGAATTACGACATTATTAAACAGCATAATTTATTCCAGCTAACTTCGCTGATAACTCAAAATATAATTACATATACAGAATATTTACAAAGCTAGCAATACCATATCTTAACCCGCTGACATAATAATCTATTTCGAAATTCAACCTTAATATCTTACTGAACTGAATCTATACTGATCAAACTGTTATACCATAGATATATACTCACAACTTGTAGAGGCTATAACTTCGATGTTATCCATCATGGATGATTAGAACACGCACACGCGAACTCGCTAGAAAGGCAGCAGCCGATGCTGAACGACGACGACTCACGATTTAATTCCTGAAGACCTGACTTATTATCTGAATAATCTAACGTCTGCTTCCTTCTTATAGTCCTGCCCAGTTGTGAGTACGTCATTCTCAGAATCAGAGTTGAGGCGTTTCGTACATAAATTAGCATAATTAAAAGTAAAATTAGCATACAACAATCATGAATAATAGAATCCTCACACTATATATCCAAATGGAATCAATAAAAATGGAATAAGTTTAATACCACTAATTGCCCGGGGGAGGGGTGACACCCCACTTCCCGGTTAAGCATGCTTTATGCCGTGGCAACACTCCTGGTAGACGATACAAACTTAAGAAGGATAACTAAATACTAAGCAGAACACCACAAATATATACTACATAAAACATTGAAAGACCTAGACATAATACACTTAAACAGAATTCACAAATCAAAATCAGAAACCATTTACAGACCGAATGTCATTTACCCTTCAACCAACTCATCTCTTCGAATCTGTCTTTCTCATTTATCATAAAACGAAACTCCCATATAGTCCAAATTTCTCATTCTCTGTAACATCTCTGTAACATCTCTGTAACATCTCAACAGAATACAATGTACTGTATTGCAATCCACCTTACCAATAACCAAACGTCGTTTCCTTTATTGCCATTTTCTTCATAGTAAAACAGAAACTTTGCATAACATTCAATTACAGTTATATCGTAGAACTTTGTAACTATATCGCTTAAAAATCTCCTTGGAAGTCCCTGTTTAATAGCCTTCTTCATGAATTCCACTACACTCTTGTCCTGATCTTCAGTTCTAGTATTTAATTTTTTGCTTCTTATAATGTGATTCAAAATAATATTGCGAAAAACATTCTTGTGTAAATTAGTACTCCAAGGTGTTATATTATTTATCTTGAACCTAAAGTTATTCCTTTTATTATAAATACGAAACATAGTAACATTATTTTTGTAATCGATATTCAAATCTAGAAAATTGAGACTTCCATTCTCATATTGGTAAAGTTTCTATCAATTTCAAAGTATCCGGATAAAACTAAAACAGAGCAATTACAACCCACCAAAATATCATTCACATATCTGATGTATACCATTTCATTCAAAAGGTCGGTCCTAGTCTCGTATTTGTTTAGATAGATATCTGCTAAAATAGAGGAACAACTTCCCCCCCCTCCCCATTGGTATACCTCGTATTTGTTGATAAAAGCAATCACCATTTTGAAGAACTGTTTCATATAATACCAATTTTAGCATTACCCTGAAGTTACCTGTAGCCAAAATCGACTGTAACTCATACTTTTCGTATGTATCCATTATTATCCATTATAGACTATCAATATCAATATTAATATATGGATCACTAAAATAGTAACTTTTATAGTACATTTTATGTGCCTGGCCATTTGAAAAAAAAATAGTACATTTTACCTGGTATACATTTTAACTTTTCAATTACTTCGTAACTATTAGAAACCATATATGCACCCTAATCTTTTTACTTAGCTATTACGATTTTCAATAAATTTAGAAAATTTTTATTTGCCAAAGTTAGATAAGACTTATATCCAATGGTGACAGGTCGAAATTTGACTGGATTTTTAAGTAATTTTGGAATCAAAGTCAGGTATGGAAACCTTATCCTTTTAACACTGTATCCTGTCTTTGTATATAAAGCCCTTATGCGTCTCTCAATTTCTATTCGAAGTTTTTTTTTTTTACCAATTTATACATTTCACAATCATTATAACTTTTTTCAAGCAATTCACTGTATAGTACTTTACATGTAAATGCAGAATTTGACGTGACTTTATCTACATAAGTAATTACATATCTTTCCTGTATTTTTTTCTGTATGTATAAAATTTTCAGAACACTGTAAAATAATCTGCAAGAAATAAAAAATCCTATAATTACTAGCTTTATAAGCATCTCATGTATGGGAAACTTTATTAAGAAACAAATTGAACGTCGTTTTCCTCAGAATGTTATTTTTTTTTACATTGAGCGCAAGATAATTTTTGAAAAGTGATGAAGTGTACTACTCACTGGAAAATGAATTTAAATGCTTTCATGTTTTCTTGTTGTAAAAGATATTTCTTTAAGAGATTATGCTATTGAACCTTGAAAAATTTCGTGAGAGCTAAGCACAACACTACATAAAATATAAAATGCCCTTTAAATACAAATGCATTTATATTCGCAATAAACAATTGCCCCTGAAGTAGGTATAGTTAGATACCAAACATTTTGCTTGGGATGTAAAATTTTCAAGGTGATGTTGCATGCAATTTGTCATATCGATTTTTTGTTCAACAAATGGTTCATAGCTTTCAATTTTTTATAAAAAATATTTCTTTATATTATGCTTTAAAAAATGTATATTGAAAGAAAATTGAGTAATAATCAGAAATAAAACTTATATTTCTAAATTGTATACTCTATAAGAAATAAAATGCTAGATGAGGTGATAATTATTTACTTTTTAGCGTTTGAAGAGTTTTTAAAGATTGTACAGTTTTATGCAAAGTTGTAAAGAAATTATGCCTAAGCAGAGAATTGAGCTACCGGGGATCAATATCAAGAAATTATGCCTAAGCAGGGAATTGAGCTACCGGAGTCAATATCAGCCCTCTCGGGCTGATATTGACCCTAATCATTGAGTTAATGAGACGAATATCTCTCCTACTACATTTAAAGAGGCCCTTCAAGATACATATTAGAATAACGACTTTTCTTCTATCATTGTTAGAACATAAGTATAGTTAGGAAAATAATCTGATTCGTAGCTTTGTTGGTATATCACAGCTCTTGAGATCGATGATTCTGAAGTTCGAATCCTTCCCTGAACAATTCATAAAATTTGTCAGCCTTAAACAAATGCAAAGTTATACAATACCATGAGTGAACTCTCTTGAGCTATTGAATATATGTGTTATAATTGACTGAGAAATTTCAGAATAAGTCAAGTAGTTTTCTGCATATGAGTGGCATTACTTCTGCTTTTAATATTTTTCTGATCAATGTTGCTGACTTTTCATATTACTGCAACTGTTTTGTTTTGCGTTGTCTTTTATTTGTCTATTGCTTCTTTTTGTTTATTTTCTTTAATGATATTACAGAAATTTAATATGCTATTTCGCTTTTACTTGATCCTAAATTGATAAATATTTTCCAATCTATATTGGAGGTACATATTTATTTATTATACTATTGAAAGATGGTGTACAACAACTCTACCTTGGGAAACCCATTGGATTTTAATTTGCACTACCAGTTGATACCATCAATAATTACAAGTCCATCACACAGAAATTTATGATTGGTAAATTAGCTAACTAATAACGGGCCACATGATTTTCTGATGACCGCGGAATAAAGGTGAAAAAATATACACCAGTAGTGGAAGTCCCCCCAAAACAATATAAGGACGTCCAATTTGCTGCCATTGTGCGCCTACTCAGAACTTGCGGCACTAAAAATGACCTTTATTAAAACTCTGCACAAGAAAGTATCTCATGAGAAAGATTCCTGTTGATAGAGACATCTATCAAGAACATGTTTCTGGTGAACATTAAGTGACCTTATCTATACGTGATTTATAAAACAACAAAATTGCAACGAAAGTGAAAAGTATTGAAGACCAACGAATTCAATTCCTTTCCTATGAGAGTAATCTTGCCTGTTTTGTTTCGAATAATACCGAACGAGGTTATCCTCCGCTTTCTTTCGAACGTGTTACTCCACAATAATTCCTAAATCTCTTTTATTTATTGCTGTATTGTCCTAGTGGTTTAAAAAAATGTTGATAATATTTTTATATATGCAAGGCTGACGTCCTAATTAGTTATGATTTATTTTTCTGCATATCAAATTAATGAATTAATTTTATATATAATGAATTGTTCACATTCTTTGTAAATAAAATGCTATAAATATATGCATATAAGTCAAGAATTATCGTAATTTGACGGCACAGGTAGTTAGTTGTCTGTTCACTTTTCAGTTCATATAAATCAATGGTTGCACGTTGGCAGCACAATAAATATACTTTTAAATCCCTTATATTGTAAATGGCAAAGTATAATATCATTCAGTAATTTAACACTAATCAAAATTATTTTATATTATCATTCAGTCATTCAACTGTAAAGAGAACCAATTTATTATATAAAGCGTGCATGGTGGGCGTGTCTTTTAACTCGTAAATTGGTCCTATTGATATGCAAATAATTAATTTTTCTACTAAGATACAAATCCATTATACCTGTTGTAGACGTGTCTAATTTAGAAATCATTTTCTCCTTGGAAATGGTAATGTGTTTGAAACTCGTGTTGAAACGTGGGTGTCACTTTTCGATTGATTTCCAAGAAATTGGTTTTAAGAAAAGCTTGGAATTGAACACTCTTGATTGATAATTGATTTCCAAGAAACTATTTCATGGAAATTTGAAAATGAACACATATGCTTATATAGGGCCAACGGCCGTACCGTGCTGAAAACACCGGTTCTCGTTAGATCACCGAAGTCAAGCAGCATCGGGCGCGGTTAGTACTTGGTGGGTGACCACCTCGGAACACCGCGTGCTGTTGGCCATCTCGGGTGCGGTATCCCCGTGGTTTGCGCGCTAGATTTGCACGCTGCCACAAATGCCGCCGTGTTCATGCGGAGTACGATCACGTTAAACATGTGGGTCCGTAAGTCCTTCCGAGAGGTTGGTGGTAGGGGAAGGAGGGTACGGTCCCTGTGGATGCCTCCCCCACTGGGTTCCGGTCTAAATTGGGTGGCACTTCCCGGCCGTCCATACAGTTACCTTACACCTTTCTGGTAGGTCGGACGGTCTGGGTCTCAACAACAACAACATATGCTTATATAGCCGAAAGGCATTGGCATGCTGAGCTTCGCTGTGTTGCAATTTTAGGGTGTGCGTCTGTTTAAATATATATATATATATATATATATATATATATATATTCAATATATATATATATATATATATATATATATATATATATATATGTTTTTAGTTAATTTTTGATTAAAATAATTAATTTACCATGCATTTACACATACATCGTAAAGTTTTATGCATATCGATAACTATATTTTTCAGCTCAAACTTAACTACTTGGAATAAAATGCTGTAGAATTACTTTTACCGCTTTTTATACATTCATAACGTTAGCATTATGCATGAAAAATGTTAGAAGCATTGTTCGTTTTGAGAATATCTTCCAATTCTTTCTTTCTCCCATTTTATTGTTCTTTTTAAATAAATGTATTCTTTTCCGCCGTTCCTTTGTTTTCTCCTCAGAAATAAACACTCATATGTATTACACCGGATTTGCATATTATGGTACTTTCAAGCGCATTTCGAGATTTTTAAATTCCAAACCGTTTACAAAAATAATGGTTTTCTACCGTAATCCCCAGGTACATGCTTTTTATATTAAATATCTACAAAGTATAATGGGGAGGGTAAGTTTTGAAAAGGGGTCGGTAATGTGAATTCACGGTCTTGACGGATGGCTATCTTTTGAGTGACTCTGAACTGAAATGAAACAGTTTTTATATGATGCGTGGGAGGATACATGTGTATGAATCACGGCTGATTATAAAAATTGTGTGCCCCCCCTTCAAACATTTATCATGGGCCTCACCATTTTCTCTTTTTAGTGAATTTTTCAGGTCTTCTCCAGCCTCAAAAATAAAATAGTGTTAGTACAGGAGTCACTCAGGTCCGCAACTCTAGAAGTGTCCCTTCCTAATAGGCGAACCAATGTGTATATGAGTGTGTTTCTGTGCATCTGGGTATCGAATAAATCGAGAAAGAATTGAGAGATTCGAAGGAATTATAAAACGATTATTGCAGTTACTGAACACAGAAACACTTCTGATTTTGATCGAGATTGAAGCATAGATCCCCTATTTCAATAAATGTTTTTGAAATTAAAAAAAAAATTATGTAGACTTTTCCTACATAATTTTCCTTACAGACTCAAATTAATTTTCTCTTTGTTAATTTCTTTCTTTCGTATTGCATTAAATTGAGTTTCGTTGCACAACACACACACACACACACACACACACACACACACACACACACATACAGGAAAAAAAACAGATAACCTTTTGAAATTACATTGAACTTACAGTTTTACTTCAATTTTCGTTTCAATTTGGGGACAGAACGCATTTTCAAAGGCAGCATTGCAACAGCTTAAAAAACTGAACTATCTTAAGAACTGTTATTTCTGGAGTAATGGGGTTGGTCTTATTCTTTCTTCATCAAAAATTACTTACGAGTATAAAAAAACAAAACAAAACATTTAATTGCTACATTTGAACATACTTAGTCTTTTATTTCAGATTTTGATAATTTTTGAGGGCCTTTTCGCAAAACAACAACAACAACAACTAGGTTGTTATTTTCCCGAATCGCTCCGAAATCTAATCAGCACCAGGGTAACCCCCAAGTGATTTACTTACAAAATTCTGTGAAATTTAGTCTTGTAGCTTTTTCTCTAGAGTGGATACATATATTGCTCAGACAGACACACACGTAGACGTCACTTTAAAAATAGTTTTTCATGTTCTAGTGTTCTCGAAACTGATCGATCCGTCGAAAATACGAAAAGTGGTTTTAAAATTGTAAACCGTTGAGAAAAAGTGATGGAAAATCTGTAAACAAATAATGATGAGGTAAAGTGTACTATATAATATTTGTAAACCTAGCTTGACTTCTTTCTGTTCAGGGGGTGAGAATATGTGATACTGTGATCACATATTTTGATAAGTAACCCTGGGAAAAGAGAATGGTGTAAATATATTGAAATGTATACTATGTTTTTGTTTTATGTTTATAGCTATACCTTTGCACAGACGGAATTGGGATTTTGGCGCCGTTGGGTTGTATGCGCATTGACATGGATTGTAAATATTCAGAGATTTAATTGCAGCAAAATGTCAAAGTTGAGCTACAAATCTTTGAAAATTTATAGTCCTGTCAGGTGTGGCTCGCGTCGGGGTCCGATCCATTGGACCACCCGGTTGTAGAAAGCCCTCTGGTTCTTGTGTTTGAGTGGAGCGCATAAAAAATGAGCGTCGCTTCAAAAACCAATGGTATGAAGCATTTTTGGACCGCCTTTTTATTGCGTTTTGGGAAGCAGCGAATGGGAAGTGGGGGACTTCCTCCCTGTATTTTTGTCGTTCCCCCTGTTTTGAAATTCTGAAGTTTTTAGAAATGTAAAAAATCGTCAGTTGCTTTTCTGAGCTCGAGTAGAGAGCACTCCAAGTGCGTGGCACTTGTGGTTTTGTGCATTTTGCATGCATTTTGATGCATCTCTGACCCGGCATCCGCGGTCCCTATCTCGGGCGGCAAATGCCTTTGCCGAGGAGCCGACGTAGTGAGTCCGGTAAAGAAGGCGACTCGTAGCCAAGACGAGCCGAGCCTAACTCAGCGCGAGGGCGCATTTTCTTCGGGCGGTGGCGACCAGAAAATGGAAGAATGTCGTCATGTTTTGTTTGGTTGCAGTACACACAGCTCTACCACCAAAACGGCGCGGTGTAGGACCTTGCTCCTTTAGCTGCATTTAAGCCGTGGTAACTGTAATACTGTGTGCACGGAATATTTGCGGAGCATCAATCTAGGACTCCTAAGCAGCAGCCAATCTCTACAAATAAAGTATCTGATCTCCACTCTTTAGGCAAAGCCTGTACGTAGATCCCACAAGATCCACTGGGATAAAGCCGACGTTAAGAGGAGGAGAAGGAAAGTGGACAGTGTGCCCATCGTCATTTGTTTTTGTTTGGTTGCAGTACAACACAGCTCTACCACTAAAACGGCGCGGTGTAGGACCTTGCTCTTTTAGCTGCATTTAAGCCGCGGTAACTGTAATACTGCGTGTACGGAGTGTTTGTGGAGCATCAATCCCGGGCTCCTAAGCAGCAGACAATCTCTACATGCCCGTCTCTGATATTAACTCTTTGGCAAAAGCCTGTACGTAGATCTCACAAGATCCACTGGGATAAAGCCGACGTTAAGAGGAGGAGAAGGAAAGTGGACAGTGTGCCCATCTCCAAAATAATACTTGACAAAAATGTTCGTCACCTGATGATACGCACCGTGTTTCTCAGACTGGTAGTGTTTTCCATGAACATTTCAGAATCAATGAACTAGACATTCAATTAATCGTGCCACCCATTCCAACGTGCAGAGGTCAGCTACAGCACTCAGTGGAGTTCGTATGTAATGAAGGTATGAGAATTATACATTGATTTTAAAATGTGTATATGAATGTTTAAGCTTAATTTGTGTGAGTCAATAGTGTAAGGGCAAAGTTATACTAAATGGGAGATTTGCAAAATTGAATATATATATATATTGTGGTCTTAACAAAAGTAATTAATTACAAGTTTGGATGATAAATAAAATAAATATGCAAATTAATGCAAAATAGACTGTGCACCCCGAGGTCAAGCTTAGGCAAATTGGGAACTCATTTGTAATTGTGTATTTTGTATTTAATGTTTAAATTGAGATTTCATGTGTTCTGTAAATAAATTGTTAGATGGCCACAAAAATGGGAGTGATTATTGATTGAGTAAAACGCAATGTACTTTAGGTCCAATCGGACCCCACTATACATAACGCGGTTGAGCCTGGTGGAACTATTTGGTGAGTATCTTTAATGTATTTATGTGTTTAACTTTTATTGTATTTATGTGTAAAATTCACCTCACCACAGTTTTCGACACTATTCTAATGCTTTCCTTATAAATTACCAAGTATTTTAGGGAAAGTAAAAAGCACGCAACTCAATACTGTTATGTATTGTAAAATATATAAGTATACTTACATAATTTACAATAAAGTATACGTAAAACTAATACTTTATTTCATTAAAAAGCAAATAGATGTTGACACGGTCCCTTTCAAAGATATTACAATATTTTAGAACTAATTTCTAAAAAAATTCATCTGCACTATTAAAAGGAATCTTAACATGCGTGTAAGTATGCAACGTGTCCCAAAAACATTGACCTCGACTTTTATTCCTTAAATATTGATCATAGACATATATAATATATTGCAATGTTGCGTTAGAAAAGGTGCAGAATTTTATGAAATCGATTAAAATTTTCAAGGAAATTAAATTTTAAGAAATACAAAATTTAAATTTTTATACGGCCCTCGTACAAAAACATTTTCAATGAGTAAAATGTGCCCCATACACTAATAAGGTGACTTACGAAATTTCAACATTTTATCATAAAAAGTCCCAGCGATATGAAACGACAAAAATGCTGACTTAACCACTTTTTAATGCATCGACATGGGTTCTGAGAGGGGAAATATCATGTCGGCAGATCGCGTTTCAGGGATCAAATTACGAAAAAAAAAACAATGATTACATAAATAAATAATAATGTTGCTATTTATTGGTACAAAAGTATCTATACTGTGTAGAAATAATAACTTTACACGAAGATTACAAAACTTGTTCAAAATGTTTTCCATCCATGTCAAAGATCCCTTAAAGATAAGAGGCAGATATTATTTGCCAATGCATTTCTGCGTTGCGTTATTTGCACTCTTGATGTAAACATTTACATTTTAATGTGAAATTAATCCCTCACCAACTTTATTTAAACATATCTCTGGGACTTTTTATGATAAAATGATGAAGTTTTGTGCATCACCTTATTAGTGTATGGGGCACATTTTACTCATTGGAAATATTTTTGTAGGGGGTCCGTATAAAAATTTAAATTTTGTATTTCTTGAAATTTAATCCCCTGAAAATTTTTATCGATTTCATAAAATTCTGTCCATTTTTACGCAACTTTGGAATTTATTATATGTCTACGATCAATATTTAAGGAATAAAAGCCGAGGTCAATGTTTTTGGGACATCCTGTATATACAGGGTGTCCCACAAAAAGTGAACAGTGGAAGTTTTTTTAACCGTTAGTTGTAGACCCATAGTTCCAATTGCAAAAATGCTTTAAATAAGGTAGGAAATTATGAAATAGTAACTTAAATTCTGTACCATATTTTGTTAGAAAGTCAAGAAAATTAGTTTTTTATATAGCCCTACTATCGAAAAAAGTCAAATTACAAAACTTGTTACTCGTACTTTATTTAATCTAACTGATAAAAATTGGCTGTAAAGCTGCCCATACACCTAGATTTTTATTTCCAGACAGCGGGATATATCACAGGATAGTCTTAAAATGTCCCTTTGTATGGAAGTGATCCCACTCGAAACATTTTCCTTCGTCCTGCTTTATATTTGGATGGTCTGCGGGGGACCTTGCGGTTGAAGGGTTGTATGTTCAATAACCGCTCGGCTCAGATTTGTTTTCCTTTGGCGTCTTTTCTTTTTTCAGAATCCTTTGGCGTCTTTTTTCGTCGGGGTTAAAAAATACGCATTTAGATAAAAATATTTTCGCTTGTGTATTTATCTACGAAAATATGTAAAGCAAGTATTCTTAAGTAATTTTAGTAGAGTGAAACTTTACGCACTTATGGTATCGATCACAGGACATAACTGAACTGAGCAAATTTTTGATTAGAACGACGATTTACGTGTGTGTGGCCGTGAGTCTGTGGAGACGATATCTCACGAACGAATGGTGCTATTCGAACGCAATTTGATATAAAAATTACAATCAGAGAATACTGAAAGCTTTTTGATTTTAAACGCAATCGAATGTTCGGAAACCCCCCTTCTCTTCCAATTTCCGAATGAAAATTTGAAAAGAAATTACTTATAGAATTACTTATAGAGATATGAATTTCTTCCCAGTTGCTTAATAGATAGAGCTTCGATTGGCTAGTTAGAAGATGCGTGGCTTTATGGATCCCGGTTGAGTGCAGCTATTATTATTATTACACTCGATTATAACACATTTATAATATACTGTACACCCGGTTATAATACATTCATAATTTAGACTTCCTTAAAAATTTCTTTATTTTTTTTCTGATTCGAATTCAATATTTAGCGAATATTTTCTCTTCAAAAGTTTTATGTTCCATCAAATACGAACAGGAGTGGCAAGAGCAATTTTACCATCTAACAGCATTTTATAAACAGACAAACGAAATGAAAGTCACATAAAAACCCATTCATCAGTTGGCTTGATGTCACGAAAGTCATTCATCACATCAAGACATTTGGCAAGACACATCTTTCATTGCAGGCGATAACAAGCCAATTTGGTAAACCCAATTTCACACTTCACACTTCACACTCTTTCCGATCTACCGAGACAAATGGTTCCCGGGAATCCCCTGTCGTCTCACTCCCCGACCGAATCATTTTACCGATTTTAAACTTTCAGTGTATGGCGGGCTTAATACCACCCAATTTGGTATAGTTACCATTAATTAAAATTTTCATTGGGAAATAAGGGGATATTCACAAATCAACTTCGGTTGCAAATAGTTGCTAAAATTTTTACCACTTTTTCAAATTTATTTTACGTAGATATTTTAATAAAGCTATTATATCATTATTATGTTGATTCACAGTATATATTTAAGCATTCAAGTAACTCTGCTATCTGAATGATGGCGCCGCTGCTCAGTAATGTCGAACTGTGTGAGATGATTTTGATTTACTGCGAATGCAACTGATCTTTTAGTAATATAGTGAGAGAATACTATCGTCGTTTCTGTAAAGACAATATCCTGCTAGAGTTTTTATTCTTCGGCTGGTATGCGATTGCAATCAAATGGGCTTCATCGTTGATATGACTGTGGAAGACAAAGAGTACTAATGAAAAATGATGAAATATATATTTCAGCCTATTTCTTGTCCTTTCCATATGCGAGTGTCTAGGCCGTAAGTACTGAGCAGTATCTGTTTCGGTCTATCCGAATTCGCCACCAGTATATTCGAACCCGCCACCTGTTACCGCATGCAAGAGTTCTTACCGATTCGTTAACTATATTGACGTTCATGGACGTCAATGCCTGCAAAGGGGGATCGAACTGTTTGGGATAGGGTATGTCAAATACCTGTCGTTTTGAGATGGACGCCAATGCCTGCCAAGGGGGGTCGAACTGTTTGGGATAGGGTATGTCAAACACCTGTCTTTTTGAGAGGTTCTTCGTTTGGGATGGACGCTGTCCAATCCGTAAGCAAAATGTTAATCCAAGATGTTTGGCCATACGGATATCGAATCAAAGTCTACGTAAATGCAGTGACGCTCCTACCTATATATACATACCAAGCGATGAGCTCATCAACAAGCGAAAGGGTGGCAGCGTCGCGTTGTCACGCAAATTCTCGGTGCAGAATATCGCGATTTGTCTTACATGGGTACAAATCTTGTTCGTTTTCTAAATTGAAGATTAAGGAATTTCTTATTTTACTTTGTAGCGTCTACGATTAAGAGAAAATATTGTAATAGGTCGAAAATTCGCCAATCCCATTTAGATACACAGTTTGAATGCCAATAAATACTAATTTAACGATTTTCAAATGATGTTTGTGGGCCTGTCTTACAGATTTTTATCGTATAGAAATTGTTCATTTTACTCGGACTTTTGTCAGATGTTTACAACTAACAAGTGCACGAGTTCAATTTACTTTTAAAAGTATCTGATAAGAGTAATGTTTTTATTCATTTTACCGGTTTATTCCCGAAAAAATGTGTAAATAATTAAAGATAATTCTCAAACGAATGACCATTTTTATATAAAATTGTATATAGTACACTTGGATAGATGGTTCTCGAAACTCTTCATAGTATTTTTTTGCTCTTTTTAGCTTGAAGCAAGCTTTTTAGCATGAAACACGCTTTTTAGCAAGAATTTAGCATGTCTTCATATCTTTAGAACATAAGTCCGCAACCTTTTACCATTCTCACGCACTCAGAGACAATTTTCTGGCGAGCATTCAATAAAGAATGTATTATATGCACATACTTACATATGAATTCATATATACATGCTTGTATACATAAATACATTTATTTAATAACGATTTAAATTTGTTTATAAACGAACGTGGACCGGAAAGAAATATATATCACTATTCATTAACATCAAATTAAATGCAGAATATAAACTTAACTGAAATCAAATTTTGGAATCCTGTTCATAATGAAGAAAACAGCACCACCGGATCGCTCTGCTATTGTAATGTTCAGCAACAACAAATTCTTGTTGCTGAAGAATTTATTAATTCTTCAGAACACTGATTAACTCCTTTCAGAACATTAATTATTCCTTCAGAGCATTAATTTTCATTATAGTTTACCTGAGGTAGTAAATACACTATTTTTAGAACATATAGACGCTCATGTGTTAATAACATTTGTTGTGTTGAAACTGTGACAAAGACCATTTTTTAAATCCATCTCTTCCAAAGACATTTTATAAATGAATATATGAATTATAATACAAATTATTAATTTTTATGTAATATAAATTAAAAAATTGTTACATTTTATAAACTTGAATTATTCTTATAATATAAATTATTAATTTTTATGTAATATAAATTAAAAAATTATTACATTTTATAAACTTGAATTATACTTATAATATAAATTATTAATTTTTATGTAATATGAATTAAAAAATTATTACATTAAATTAATATAATCTGTACTAGTATTGTAACATGAAAATATATATACTGCAAATTATCATCATTAGCGTTTTGTACAGTTAATACACATACTGTTACCTAGCAAATTTTTCAAATGGTTATTCTCTACAGAAAAGCGACGAAGATACATTGGTAAACAGGTAACACGTTACGGTTAACAGGTTACTGGGTAATGCACATATTGTTACCTAGCAAATTATTTAAACGCTCACTCGCAAAGAAAAAGTTCTAATAAAGATACATCGGTAAACAGGTAACAAACACATTACGGGTAACAGGTTACTGGGTAATACACATGCTGTTACTTAGCAAATATTTCTAATGGCTATTCGATACAGACAAGCTCTGATAATGATTTATCTGTTTTTGTCGCTCCACATATTTCGAACGCCTGGTTAAAAAATATTTTCTGACTACAAAATAAAACTGTTCTGCTTTAATATTATCGTTATGAATTTCATATATTTTAAAATCAAATGTTTCCTTATTCCCTAATGTATTTAAACATTATTTTTAATAAAGTACTTTATATAGCTTAAATTGTAAGGTTAGTCTGAGATATTTTTACAGCATGATTAAATTTTGATCCGACTTATAGATTTTAACAAGAAAGAATGAAAATTTTTAATTCTCTGTTATATGCATAAAAATGTCCCGCTAAAAGAAGTAAAAGTCAAGGAAAATTCTATAATCACACTTATGCAGATAAAAGATAAGCACAATAGGAGAGTTAAGCAATTTGAGTTTTTCGTCACTTTCTGTAATATTGATAAATTTATAGACAGTATTCAGTTTGTACATACTGCACTACCCACCAAAAGTTAACCACGAAACGTAAATTTTTATAAAGCGGATACATGCGTGGAATTTATTGCATGAAAGTTGTCGTGGTCTTCCTTCGAGTTCAATATTCTATTCGATACTAAGTATGCAAAGATTCAATATTCTACTCGATACTAAAGTTACAAAAATAAGCAGGTATTTTGAGAAACATTGGCAACTTTGATGGGAAGAAACTAATTTACGCGTTTCTTATATGTGCTGGCTAATGCGGCACACTACGCAATTTGAACCTTAACGATGGATTGCCAAGTAGATCAATTTACTAAATCATTTCATTAGTTTAGAGGTAAGGTTTACTGAAACGCACTTTTTGAAAATTTCAAATTACAAAAAATTTGTCGAGAAAGTGCAAGTTATATTAGTTACAAAATTATTTAAATGTTATTGGGACTAATATAGATTTCTTATTATCGTTCAATATTAAATCAATAGGGATTCATGAGTCATTTTGTAACAAATATTTCATGTTTATATATAATACATTTTTATGTTTATATATAATAAGAAAGTCCAATAACTTAAATATTTATCTTAACAAATCTATCTCAATTTTTCATGCTTTAGCAATTTAAAATTTCGAATGCAAAAAATAAATATTAGTTTTAGGCAGTGGCGGCTCGTGAGCCAGATATAGAGGGAGGCGCTCATCTATGTATTTACTATTTATGTATATATATATGTCCCTCAGTGTATGCCAACTACGTCTTTTAGACTTCGAGTTCGTCGTTTGTCCGGCACTGATAAATTGGTTCTGGCGTTACCTCGAAACAGCTGTATACCAAATTATTATTTTACTTGCGCTGATATACGTTTGCAAGTTTCTTTAAAATGAATAAGAGCCTATTGTAACCATGGAAAATTATTTGAATACATTCCTAAATAAATTTGTAAAAATTAAATACTCTCAGTCGTATGCATGTGCAGTGTTATTTTCTGATTAGCGCAAATGTTTGTACATCCAAAATGCACACAATTTCTCTCATATACACTCTATGGCTAATAGTTTTGTACCTGATCGTCCTTGTAACCCAAACAGTAACATAATTAGAGAGCGAACACCAACTAAATCTACGGCCGTTTATATGTAGAAACGGAAAAACTATTTTAATACAAGTTTAAGAATGAATTTAGAATTTACAGAAAATTCTTATGCTTTATGCTTATCTCTATTTGTCTTTAAAATGATATGAGCGAGTTCTGCCTGCTAGCAGTCACTATATATAGCAATCGGTTTCTATAGCAATAAGTAGTTAGCTCGTTGCACGGGTGCAACAAAAGTGGATCAAAGTTTAGAGTGAGAGCAGATCGAGTGGGCCCATTGTAGAGTAGAAAATACAGTGTGAAAATTGCATCAAAATCGGAGCAAGAGTCACTAAGATAGATAAAAATATAAATATGAAAAAGAGGAGGGTCTCCCCTCTTCCACCACGGTTGTTTCATATTACATAATAACAGACGATATTTGTGTGTCGACGTGTGTGTCTAAGATCTGTAGCGGAAAATGTAAACATCGTACGGCCTTGAAATGTCGTGCACGGATATTTCAGGAACCAAGGCGATGCATTTTTGTAAAACCGAAATATGAAATTGAGGCTACTTAAAGTAAAAGTTACGCCCAGAGGGTTGATATAATAAGGCTGTATATCTAAGTGATTGCCACCAGCAAAATCTAAATCGCTCAATTAGAAGGCGAAATAAGAAATTTGGGGGGAGGGGGGCTAACCGAACTGAAAGTTACGCCCAGGGAGCTGACACAATAAATATGTATATCCAGTTCACATATACAAATGGTGCCGGTACTATAGCCACCAGCGGAATCAAAATGGCTCAATTTTAAGAGCGCCGAGATGTGAAATTGGACGAGGACTACTTAAAGTAAAAGTTACGCCCAGGGATTGATACGAAAGATATGTATATTCAAATGGTACAAAGACTGTAGCTACTAGAAGATTCAAAATCGCTCAATTTAGGAACCGAGATGTAAAATCGTGCGGACTAGTTAAACTAAAAATTACGCTCAGGGGGGTTTGAATAAAACAATATGCGTGTCCAGACGATACGCGTATAGATTGTGCAGAGACTATAGCCACCATTAGATTCAAAATCGCTTAATTAGGAAGCGAGATGAAAAATTTTTGGACTACCTCAAGTAAAATTTACGCCTAGGGAGTATCGGAGCAATATTGGTCTTCAATGAAATTAGAAGCAAAAGAAGGGGGATTGAGTAGTCGCCGCTGAAGGGGGGGGGGGGGAGATTTTAAGGAAAACAACGCCAGATCAAAGAATCAAGTATCAGGTTGAAAATTGATTTTTAACATTCTTCAACAAATATTTATAATTTTTTCAATCTTTAATGTTAAATAGCTGAAAAAGTAAGACAGCTGAGTAAATCAAGAGACCCACCCCCCTCAGACAACACATTTCTGAAAGTGTCACTAAAAATATTCACGGGCATGCCACAAATACAATTCTCGTGACTTTTAAACAATTAAGAGGTCAAACGCATTGAAATTTATCACAAACAAAGCATAGAACTACCCTAAATCAGAAATGATCCCCTTTCCGAAGGACAGAACCACCCTACATCAGAAATCCCCCCCCCCCCCGTCCGGGCGCTTATGCAGCGAAATTAAACTGAGTGCCCCAAGCAATGCATTTTTCTACCAAAAACGAAGAACGGAAACCCCCAAAATACCATAAATAACCCCCACTTATTTAATTAAGTAAAAAGCACAAAATATATATCGAAACAATTTTGAATTTCTATTTTCTGTATCTAATACTACTAAACTATTTCTTCATGAACCAAAACTGAAAAAACTAGGTCAATAGAATCAATAAAATAAATCAGAATTACATAAATACAGTAATTTATTTTCAAATATTTATTTAAACATCCAAATTTATTATTTTAAAAAGAAGCGAGAGAGAAAACACACATTTATCAAGAAAAATTCGAGGCCACATTAGCGAAACTTAGCCAATTCGAGTCAGTAGTTCACAGCATTCGTTCCTACTTTGGCTGAACGATTCGATGTGAGCCGCGGTAACCGGCGCGGCTCTCATCGGATTGGAATATTGCAATGTCTGTTTTTTAACTGAAATTTCTATTACCATTGTATTAACATACCATTCTTTCTATCAGCCAGAGGCCGATAACGGGGCGCGGCTCTCATTAAAATCCCTCGTCTTTCCTTACAATGCAGTATTTTCCCTATAAATTTAGTATACGTAGTATGAAAAAAGCATAAGAGATTCTTTGAAAGTCAAAGTTTTAGTGCTGCCATCTAGTGACAATTTTATCACTTATTTCCAATAATTCGACTTTTTAGTTGAAATAAATTTCAGATAATTTCCTTAAAAATTGTAATTAACCTATATAACTAAAGGAATTTGAAGTGCTTGATCAAGGGGGTCCGCGCGGCCCCCTGAATAGCCGCCCCTGGTTTTAGGTCATACACATTTCTTGTCCAATTATAGAAAATTCGAATTACTTCAAAAATATCTATACTATTTAATTTTGAATAACCCGGACTTTAGTATCAATTGTATATATGGCCACGCATACATTTGTCCATTCCCATTTTTAGCGCTCTGAGTTTTCTTGAGGCATTGAATAGTGGTTTATATATAATAAATATGAAAAGGAAGGTGTGTTAAATTTCAAACAGATTGTTTTGTTTCACATCATTATTTACGAAGGTACTAAAATGAATAAGGAAAATCGCCAAAATTAAAATAACTTTTCGGTGGGATTTTATATTGGTTAAATATAAAATATATTAAATTTTATACTGTGTTAAAAATCAGTCTTAAAAGCTGCGGTGGATACGGCTGCAGCTAAATGGAAGTAAAACAAAATCCGCGAATTTATCCTTTCTAGAAAACATTGGTTGACTGGTTGTGAGGAAACGTGTTTTGCGAAGGTGGAAAAATTCGTTGTTTAGGTTCGCTTAAAATTTCAAACAGATTGCTTTGTTTCACATCATTATTTACGAAGGTACTAAAATGAATAAGGAAAATCGCCAAAATTAAAATAACTTTTCGGTGGGATTTTATATTGGCACTAGATCTGCCTAATTTCCTTTCATTTTATATATGACCCGACAGGTAATAGATAAATTGTCTTGACGACAGCTATTTGAACACACCTTAGTTAAGCTCAAAATATGCATCACTATTTTATCTCCCCACAGAGTATGAGATTGCGAAAAATAAATTATTTTCTTTTATTTACCGCCTATATCTATCGATAATATTTTAAAAGTGCATTATATATAAAAAATGATTTCTCTTTATTAGGCATATTACTGTGTTAAAAATCAGTCTTAAAAGGTGCGGTAGATACGGCTGCAGCTAAATGGAAGTAAAACAAAATCCGCGAATTTATCCTTTCTAGAAAACATTGGTTGACTGGTTGTGAGGAAACGTGTTTTGCGAAGGTGGAAAAATTCGTTGTTTAGGTTCGCTTAAAATTTGGCCAATGTTAATTTGGAACGATTAAAGATCTTTAAACATTATATAGTGCATATACATATAATTAAATAATGCATATACAATAAATATTATATTATATGCGTGTACTTCGCAGGGCTATCCAGTTGCGTCCCGACACGCTAGCAGAAAGCTTATCGTTCGTAGTTCTGCTTCGATCAATAGAGGGCGCTCCTATAGCGGAACTCGAAACGATATTGTGTTTGTAATAAAGTTTGTGACTCCTCTAAGAGAGCCTACTATAGATCGATGCAGAACTCCGATCGACAAGCTTGAAATAGGGCTCCAGGAAGATGAAATAATTTTGTAACTCGTGAATTCAGCATGCTTTTAAATAAAAACAAATTTAATTATTTGAATTTTCTACAATTTCTAAATGGAGTTCTAAAATAGATTAATAACTTTAATTCGTGAATTTTAACAGGGGCATGCGTTGGCTCGTTTTTAATTGTAATTCATATTTCAAAAACATTTATCAAATGCATTCAACCTTTAGTCTTTTATTTAACTTGCCTTTTAATCTATAATTAATACATGTTTTAATATTTACCAGCTGCAGTGTTTGCAACTAACGGTTAATATTTTGAAATGTTATTTTTAAGGAATGTCTTTTCAAAATGGACAGGAACTTTTTTAGCAGCCACAACAAACAACAGGTACTCTCGCTGCGCGAACGCATGAAATCCAAGTGCGATAAACGCTCAACTAATTCACAAGAATAGACTCAACTAATTCACAAGATAGAATTCTCAATAGGTCCGTTTAATATCGTACGTGCGGTGACCATATTTTCTGGAAGAAAAGAAATGACAAATTTTGGTATTTGTTCTCAAATAAGTTTGTGACTGGGGGGGGGGGGGGGGGAGGGGGGATACCTGAAATGACGAGTAAAATAATGTCTCACCTGCCGACTTAAAGTGCTATTAGTACATAATTATGTGTTGTATTAGTTCTTTTGTGTGAGACTTTTTCTTTAGTTTGAATAGTATATTTTTCTGCAACTTGATACACTTCATTCCATGGGCTCTTGAGGGAGGGGGCTGCTACTTTACAGTGGAAAGACATAATTTTGATAGTTTTTCTCAATCCTTCATAAGAAAGTTTTAAAAAATAAATAAATCTAAAGGATAGCTATTGTGGCGGTTAGGATGCTACCAGGTCCGAACCAGGGACCTGGTGCTTACAAGACCGAAATTATAATTATAGAGCAAAAGCTAGCTTCAGCTCCGTTCTTATAATTCGGGTACAGGTTCCAAGCATCTTTGATCAGATGTCTTTGCTGTCGCACTATACTTGGGGGGAAAAAGGACAAGCCTTTAAAATAAAGGACGTACATGGTCACCGTAATCATAAGAGTAAGGTGGAAAAATGCTAGAGGTTCGTAATTATAAATAGTCTCATTTTCTTACCCCATCCTCATTTACTGTGAGTTTTTGTAAAAGCTTTTATTCTTTTCAGACAGCACTTATGTACCGAAGAACTCAGCTATGTAGCCTCAGGCTATTTACTTTAGCATTTAACGCTTTTATACATTCTCTACAATGCATAATATGCCAAAGAATCAAAACAGAGTCTAGTTTTCGAAGTGTGTTCGTATCTGCACAATTTGTGGTTTTTGAAACATACGATTAAACTATCTTTAAAAGTGCGATTGTTTCTGCATATGCATCAGATGTGTTGTGCGTTATGCCTATCTCTGCAATGGAAAAGTAATGTACGTATGGGCGTTTTTTTTGGGGGGGGGGGGGGGGCAAGGGATGGGTCAGGGGGTGCCAAAGCACTCCCCTGGAAAATTGTTAATTTAATTAGAAGTCATTTATTACAGAAAATTTTAATACTATTACAAGTGATTGGGGTTTTAACACAATTTCGACAAAATCAATAAATTTTCGCAATGTTGAAATAATATGATCGCAAAAAATCTAATATAAATATCATGCAATTTGAGAGAAAGAAAATAAGAAAAATATTGCAATTATAACATTCGGCCACAATTGCCTTTTTTCTCTCACATCTATATATTAATAGAAACAATTTTAACTGATACCTAACTTGAAATTATAGAAGTATTATTGCATTTGGTGTGCTTATGAATTTCTAATTTGTTAGTTTGGTTGTTCTGTCTCCAGGAACGCAGGATGTTATCAAAGAAGGGGGGGGGGGGGTTAAAGGTGGTGCACACTAATTTTTAAAAGTGGTGCATACTATTTTATAAAATTACTATACACACTAATTTTTAAAATGTGATGCTCATACCATCAATTCATATTTACTTTGTAACAATATATATAATCCCCAAAAATGCTAGATCGTTTACGCACGTCTTAGTTTTCATAGATTTCCTATCATATAACTTTAAAAAGTGTCAATTTTTAATTAGCTTTCGTTTTCCTTTTAATTTAATCAATTGTCTTATTTTTATTTTTTTGTCATTTCTTTTACTGTCAAATTTTAGATCAATTTGGTATTCAAATCACTATAACTTTTCCTTAATTACTTTCAAAATATCCTGATAAAATATTATAGAAGTGCACCAGTTTGTACCTCGCTGCCTATTCTGTCTGTCTTTTTTTTATCTGTCGAAGGTTCGTTTTGCTTTGAAGACTAAAAGAAATCAACTGATACATTTTCATTTTTCTGATGAAGGTTTAATTCACAGTAAATTTTTAACTGCAGTTTTACCAAATAATGACAATAAATGGCTTGTGATTTGTGATTGTTCATAAAACATTGTCCCAGAAAATACCGGGCAATCTTTTACCATAAGAAAATTAGGTAAATGCTGGAGCCCTGCAATTTTTAATGTGCCCATTTCTCTAACACCAATATTTCGGATAACTTTAATTAAACATAGGCCCTACCTGAAGCACATATCAAAAGTGGCAGAGGCTTTGTGATCAAATTATTTCAAAAACAGGATTCCGCGCAACAAAACGCGTGGAAAGGGGTGGGACAGTCCAGTGATTAGAGCACAGGGATTGCACTCAGACGACCCGAGGTCGATTTCCGGCGCTGCCCGAACTGTCACTGTATTCACACGGAGTACGGGCACGTTAAATATGCGAGTCCGTAAGTCTTTACGAGACTTACGGACTTGCAACTTTGTGGTAGGGGAAGGAGGGTACAGTCTCTGTGGATGTCGCCTCCATTGGGAAATATTTCCACCAGATTTTATTTGTCGAAATGGCAGTGCTTAGAAGCAATTTTAAAAACATGTTTTTGATGAAAATAGCATCTATGATTAGAGTATCTCCAGCTGAAATCTGAGCTTTAAGAAAAATGTAAAGACTTTGGACGCAAAGGGAAGCACTAAAAGGTTTACACCAAATAGGTAGAGTAGATACAGAATGCTTTGTGGACTAGAAACAGTTTAAAAAACCGATTTTTTCCATCTGTGTAAAAAAACCCTAAAAACTGCGTATATACATATTTACATGCATAACGTTCGTATTTCCAGATTTAGGATTAGCTCAGTGTACAGCTAAACGTCGCAAATTGTACAAGTATTAATTTTCTGATCTGTAAATAAAATACTAAAACTTATTCTTGATTAATTTGTTTCTAAGAGAAATAGTTCGTAGGATGCACAATAGATGGGGCTGTCTATAGACAAGTTTACGAAATGACTTCGCCATCTATTGCTCATCCCACAAACTATTTACCTTTGTAACACATCATTTGCGTATTTTTCGAGTAGGAGGAGTTTTTAGAACATTAGTTGCAGATTAAAATATCATGTTTCAACATGAATTAGGTTGAGATTGTATATTAGATTCAACATTTACAAGTTTATTCACGAATGATATATTGTTTTATGTGACTGAAAATGTAAAGATTCCCTATGTATAACAACTCGTTTTATTCAGTCGTAAAATTTTTTTATGTTATTATTAGAATTTTGTGACAATTAATAAAAATTAAATTAATTAAAAAAGAAAAATAAATTTAATTAAATTAATTAAAAAATATAAATATAGTCCTTTTTAACATCATGGCCCGAAAATTAAATAGAACATTGAAGTAAATGATAAAATATCATATCTGTATTTAGCAAATGATTGTTTTCTGTGAAATTTTTTAAAATAAATCCCGCGAAATCAATTCTAATATGCCAAGATAAATAGTTTGGATGAAGATTCCCGTTTATGGAAATTTTAGTGATTTTTACTTAATAAAATAACAACAAATTACCAGATTAAAATTAAATATTTGAAAAATGGAAAGTTGAATAAATTTTAAGTACATTTTCATTTTCTATGGAAAAGGGAATATACAATAATTCAATTCATATATATAGCAAAAACGAAAGCGACAAGCATTAATATATGGAGTAAATCATGTGCTGCTCACATAATTTAAAATGTATCTATTTATTAGATAAATCATTTTAAAAGAATTATACTATCTCAAAAGTAGCTCAGCGTTTTAAAACTTTTAATATTTTTGCAGAGTAAAATTAAATATATAAAACTATTTTTTATTGAACGAGATTAATTATCATTTTTACTTTCCCTGCAATACGTGGTAATGTATAGGGATAGTATTCGAATAATGCCGAAAATCGGAACTCGGGTTTTTGACGGATCTACACGTTTTGAGGCCTCTAGAATACGAAAAAACTATTTTTAGCGTGACGTCTGTGTTTATTTTAATACGATTCGAAGAAAAAGAATTCGCCATTTCGTTCGAAATGACCCGCAAATCTAATATATTCGATCTAAAATAAAATACTACATGTGCAAGATAGTGAAACTCTGAAGTAAATGACTAAAATTGATGAAATATATTAATTAAGAACTTGTTCTACATGTAAAATTTGACAGCTAAGCGAATAAATCTGACCCCATGACTGTAGGATAAACCGTTCTCAAGATATTGCAGTTTTTGGAATTTTAAGGATCTGAAGAATTTAAAATGAATAAGTTGTCAAACGAAACGAAGATGCAATAAAAAAAAATGGATATAATATCAAAAATTATCCAAATTACTTTCTGCAATGAAACTCAATTTAATGTATAATGAAATAAAAAATTACAGGATGAATTTGAAAATGCAGAGAAAGTCATGTGCTGCTCACAACAGATGTTTACTTTCCCTGCAATACATTTTCTTTAACTTTTAGTTGCAATTTCCCTTTTGGCTAACTGATGTTCTTTTTATTCTAAATTGTAGTTTGGTAAATAACTGTATAATTTTAACATTGTTAACTCAAAATTTAATATTCTAACGTTTTTACTACCACTAAACGACCGACCACTTTTTAAATTCAATTTATTTAATTTATTTATGATGTTTAATTTGATTTATTAAATTAATGAGAGATGTTTTAAAAAGTTGTAAAATATTTCGAAAATTCTTTAAAATTGAAGTTCAAATTTTAATAAACGTTAGATTTTTGAAAACTTAAATTCTGTGTTCTTTCTCTTTCTTTTAAAGTGTTTATGTAGTTTTATGTAGTTACATATTTGTACATTTAGGGTAACTGACCAATAGGTCCACTTCAGTCTATTTTAGAATTTCAGTTGATTTTTAGGTTTTGAGAACTTTTCAGTGATATTTTGGGAACTTGGAATATTCAGAATGTTTTGAATGATTTAATAATATATTTTAGAATTTCATAAAGCTTTATTTCAACCGGATATAGGTAAAGTATTGGAATCATGCCGAAAATCGCAACTTGAGTTTTCGACGGATCTACACGTTTCGAGACCTCTAGAATACGAAAAAACTATTTTTAGAGTGACGTCTGTGTGTGTGTCTATCTGTCTGTGTAGATTTTGTATCCACTCTAACTATAAAACTAATCAACCGAATTTCATAAAATTTGGTAAGTAAGTCCCTTGTGGACGAATCTGGTGCTGATTAGTTTTGGGTACGATTCGGGATAAAACAACCCACTTTTTTTGCGAAATGGCCCGTAAAAATTAACTGTATCCACTCTAGCTGAAAAACTAATGGACCGAATTTCACAAAATTCGTAGATAAGTCGCTTGTGGGTTACCCTGGTGCTGATTAAATTTTGGTTCGGAAAAAGTAACCTGTCCGTTTTTGCAAAATGACCCGCAAAAATCGTCAAAATCTAAAATAAAAAAAATTCGTATGCTCAAATATATCCATTAAATGCTTGTTTTATACGTAATTTTTAACGATGAAAAGAATAAGACCAACCCCCATTGCACTGGGACTAGCCGTTCTCGAGATATTTTAGGTTTTTTGTATTTTCTCTACGTCACCTTTGAAAATAAGTCCAGTTACCAAATGAGAACGAAAATTGAATTAAAAGTGAATTAAATTTAATTAAAATAAAGAGAACGTGAATATAAGTCTGCAGAGAAAGTCCTGTGCTGCCCACATCAGATTTTTACTTTCCCTGCAATACATGGTAATGTATAGGGAAAGTATTGGAATCATGCGAAAATCGCAATTTGAGTTTTCGACGGATCTACACGTTTCGAGACCTCTAGAATACGAAAAAACTATTTTTAGCGTGACGTCTGTACGTGTGTCTGTCTCTGTGTGGGACTGTCTGTGCAATGTATTTATCCACTTTAATTAAAAAACTAATTGACCGTATTTTATAAAATTTGGTAGGTAAGTCCCTTGTGGATGACCCTGGTTCTGATTAGAATTTTGTATGATTCTGGATAAAAGAACGCGCTATTTTTGGTGAAATGACCTGCAGAAATTGCCTGTATTCACTCTAGCTGAAATATAAATAGACCAAATTTTATAAAATTTGGTAGATAAGTCACTTCTGCGTTACTCTGGTGCTGATTAGATTTTAGTACGTTTCGGAAGAAAAAATAACCTGCCTTTTTTTTGCAAAATGACCAGCAAAAATCGTCGAAATCTGAAATAAAAAACTACGTATGCTCAAATCTATCAATTAAATGCTTGTTTTATATGTAACTTTTGATGATGAAAAGGATAAGAATACCCCATTACGTTCTCGAGATATTTTGGGTTTTTTCACATTTTCGCTTCGTCATCCTTTGAAAATAAACCCAGTTACCAAATGATAAGTAAAACTGAATTAATAGTTCAAATTCAGAGTAATTTAAAATAGTTATGGGTGTTATTTTGTGCAATTAAACTCAATTTAATGAATTATTGAAGAAATAAAGCTATCGTGAATATGAGTCTGCAGTGAAAGTCATTTGCTGCCCACTTCAGATTTTTACTTTTCCTGGAATACAAGGTAATGTATAGGGAAAATATTGGAATCATCGCAGCTCGAATTTTTGACGGATCTACACGTTTTGAGACCTCTAGAATACGAAAAAACTATTTTTAGCGTGATCTCTCTCTCTCTCTCTCTCTCTCTCCCTCTCGCTCTGTGTGTGTGTGTGTGTGCGCGCGTACGTATCTGTCTGTCTGTGTGTCTGTGTATCTGTCTGTGCAATGTATGTATCCACTCTAACTCAAGAACTAATTGACCAAATTTCATAAAATTTGGTATGTAAGTCACTTGTACGTGACTCTGGTGCTGATCAATTTTTGGTACGATTCGGGATAAAACAACCCATCTTTTTAACGAAATGGCCCGCAAAAATTGCCTTTATCCACTACTAACTGAAACTACTTGATCAAATTTTACAAAATTTGGTAGATAAGTCACTTGTGGGTCAACCTGGTGCTGATTAGATTTTGATACAATTCGAAAAAGAAGAACCTGCATTCTTTTAAGAAATTGCCAGCAAAAGTTGTATATATCTACTCTAACTCAACTAATCGACTAAATTTCATAAGATATGGTTGATAAGTCACTTGTGGGCGACCCTGGTGCTGATTAGATTTTAGTGTGATTCGAGATAAATGAATCTGCCTTTATTGCTAAATGGCCGGCAAAAATTGTATGTATTCACTCTAGCCGACAAACTAATTGATCAAATTACACAAAATTCGATAGTTAAGACGCTCGTAGGATACTGTGATACTAGTTGCATTTTCATACTATTCGGGAAAAAAAAATCTGCTTTTTTTTGTGAAATGACCGGCAGATCTAATATATTCGATCTAAAATAAAAACTACATGTGCAAGATAGTAAAACTCTGAAATAAATGATTAAAATTGATGAAATATGTTAATTAAGTACTTGTTCTACATGTCAAATTTGACAACTAAGCGAATAAATCTGACCCCATGATTGTTGGTTAAACCTTTCCCGAGACATTGTTGTTTTTGGAATTTTAAGGACCTAAATAATTAGAAGTGAATTAAGCTGCCAAACGAAACGACGATGCAATAAACAAAAACGAATTGGATATAATATCAGAAAATGATCCATATTATTTTCTGCAATTAAACTCAATTTAATGCACGATGAAATAAAAAATTACAAAATGAATCTTCAGGGAAAGTCATGTGCTGCTCACATCAGATTTTTTTAATTTCTCTCCAATACATGGTAATATTTAGGGAAAGTATTGGAATCATACCAAAAATCGCAACTCGAGTTTTCGACGGATCCTCACGTTTTGGGACCTCTAGAATACAAGAAAATTATTTTTAGCGTGACGTCTGTGTGTGTGTGTGTGTGTGTGTGTGTGTGTGTGTGTGTGTTTGTGTCTGTGTGTTTGTTTGTGCAATGTATGTATCAACTTTAACTCAAAAACTAATGGACTGAATTTCATAAAATTTGGTAGGTAAGTCACTTGGGTGAAACCCTAGTGCTGATTAGTTTTTGGTAGAATTCGTAAAAACAGAACCGGCCTTTTTTTGCGGAATGGTCCGTATAAATAATATGTATCCACTCTAGATAAGATAGTAATTGACCAAATTTCACAAAATTTGGTCAATTAGTATTAGTAGGATACTCTGGTGCTGATTAGATTTTGGTATGGTTCGATATGAAAGAACCTGCCTTTTTTGCGAAATGGCCCGCAAAAATCGATATATCCAGTCTAGATAAAAAACTAACTGGAGAAATTTAATAAAATTTGGTAGATCAGTCACTTGTATGATATCCTGGTGCTGATTAGATTTTGGTATGATTTGGAAAAGTAGAACCTGCCTTTTTTTACGAAATGGTCCGCAAAAATCTAAAATAAAAGACTTGTGTGCTCAAATATATCAATTAAATGCGAGTTCTATAAGTAATTTTTGACGATAGAATGAGACTCAAAGAATAAGACCAACCCCATTACACCAGGTCTAGCCGTTCTCGAGATATTTTAGTTTTTTCGCATTTTCGATCCGCCACCTTTGAAAATAAGTCCAATTACCAAATGAGGGCGAAAATTGAATTAAAAGTGGAAATTCAGTGTAATTTAAAATAATTAGGGGTGTTATTTTGTGCAATTAAACTCTTAATGAATTATTGAAGAAATAAATAGAAAATGAATTTGAGTCTGCAGTGAAAGTCATGTACTGCCCACATCAGATTTTTTATATTAAATCATAGAGATTTTTGGTTCTTTTGGTTCTTTTAAATATTACATTTACGCTAACTGTGATAATTAATAAGCAAACAGCAATTTTGTTTGACTGGATTAATTTGTTTGAGAGGTTACATGCTCATGCACATACATGACACATCGCCGCAAAACATTCAATTTGTATTCGTGTTACTGTTAAAATTTTAAATTGCAATTCTTAACTGCGTGACAACATACAATATATATTATGACTATATGGAAGGTCAAAATTACTAACGCTTCATTGGAAGCTATTTTTTCGTCCGGTGCTCTTCAGGATGTCTTCTTTATAAACCAGTAGTGATTCTCAATATATTTTATATGACAACTACCAAGGTGAATAAAATACTTCCATTTGTTCTCCTTTCTTTTATTCAAAAAGAAGTCAATAGTCATATATTTCTGTGGAAACGAGTCACACCTTACTTGTACATAATTCAATTCGTATCTGCCCTCACAGCAAAGGTAGTCACATGTGTGACAGTGACGTTGTAGTCACGTGACACTTGGGTCACAATATGACATATTTGTGACTTCTATGCGACGTTACGTATTAGTAACTTTGTAACTTCATTGTGACTTTATTTTGTGACGTTTCCACAATTTAATTAACACGTAACAATGTGACGACATTACAATGACAATTACAATGTGACGTCACAAACAAGTTAATATCCGACGTCACAAACGACCATGAAAATGACCAAAATGACTTCGCTGTGACCTCAATATGACATTGCCGAGACGTACTGCGACGGCCTGTGACGTAAATCTTACGTCATTGTGAAAAAAAAATGCTGTTAGGGTGCAACCCCCCTCCCCCCCAAAGGAAATATTGAACTCGTCTGTAAAATATGATTTTATCAAGGTCGAAAGGATCACCATTATGGAGCGCTTCGACAGTTAAACTTTACCGTTAATCTCCAAAATAAAAGAGCCAGAGGGATCAGAGGGGTTTAATTACTTTGGGTGTTTTCCAGGTAGAAAAAGCAAAATCTGATGTGGGCAGCACATGACTTTCACTGCAGACTCAAATTCGTTTTTTCTTCATTTCTTTAATAATTCATTAGGTTGAGTTTAATTGCAAAAAATAACACTAAATATGCATTAATTCAATTTTTGTTTTTATTTGGTAATTGGACATTTTTCCGAAAGCGGCGTAACAAATATGCAAGAAATCTCCAATATCTTGAGGAAGGTCAGTCCTAAAGAAATAGAGTTGGTTATATTCTATTCCTAGTCAAAAATTGCGTATAAAACAAGAATTTAATTGATATATTTGAGAATACGTAGTCTTTTGTTTTAGATTTTGGTGATTTTTGCGAGCCATTTCGTAAAAAAAGGCAGGTTGTTCTTTTCTGAATCGTACCAAAATCTAATCAGCACCAGAGTTTTCCACAAGTAACTTATATACTAAATTTTGTGGAATTTGATCAATTAGTATTTTAGCTAGAGTGGATAAATGAAATTTTTACAGGCCACTTCGCAAAAAAAAAAAAAAAAAAAAAAAGAAAAAAGAAAAAAAGGCGGGTTCTGTTTTTCTGAATCGTACCAAAACCCAATCAGCACCAAGGTCATAACCGAGTGACCTACCTACCACATTTTATGAAATTCGGTTCATTAGATTTTGAGTTAGAGGGGATACATTGCACAGACACACACACACACACACACAGACGTCACGCTAAAAATAGTTTTTTCGTATTCTAGAGGTTTCAAAACGTGCAGATCCGTCGAAAACTCGAGTTGCGATTTTCGGCATGATTCCAATATTTTCCCTATACATTACCATGTATTGCAGGGAAAGTAAAAATCCCTGCAGACTTAAATCCACGATCTCTTTACGTTAATTCAATTTAATTCGCTTTTAATTCAATGTTCGTTCTCATTTGGTAATTGGACTTATTTTCAAAGGTGGCCTAGAGAAGATACGAAAAAAACTTAAAATATCTCGAAAATGGTAATGGGGTTGGTCTTATTCTTTTCTTCGTTAAAAATTACGTATAAAACAAGCATTCAGTGGATATATTTGAGCACACGTAGTTTTTCATTTTAGATTTTTACGATTTTTGCGGGCCATTTTGCAAAAAAAGGCAGATTATTTTTTTTTCGAATCGTACCAAAATCTAATCAGCACCAGAGTAACCCACAAGCGACTTATCAACCGATTTTTGCGAAATTCGGTTTATTAGTTTTTCAGTTAGAGTAGATATAGGCAATTTCTGCGGGCCATTTTGCAAAAAAAGGCGGGTTCTTTTATATTGAATTGTACCTAAAACTAATCAGCACCAGAGTCGCCCGCAAGTGACTTACCAAATTTTATGAAATTCGTTCAATTAGTTTTTTAGTTAGAGTGGATACAAAATCTGCACAGACAGACACACAGACAGACATACACACAGACAGACAGACACACAGCTACACACACAGACGTTACGCTAAAAATAGTTATTTTGTATTCTAGAGGTGTCGAAACGTGTAGATCCGTCGAAAACTCGAGTTGCGATTTTCGGCATGATTCCAATACTTTCCTTATACATTACCAAGTATTGCAGGGAAAGTAAAAAATCTGATGTGGGCAGCACATGACTTTCCCTGCAGATTCAAATTCATTTTTTTAATTTCTTTAATAATTCATTAAATTGAGTTTAATTGCACAAAATAACACTAAATTTGCATTTTTAATTCAATTTCTGTTTTTATTTGGTAATTCGACATATTTCTAAAAGTGGCATAACTAAATGCGAAAAATCTCAAATATCTCGAGAATGGTTAGCCCTAGAGTAATAGAGTTGTTCTTATTATTTTCCTCATCAAAAATTACGTATAAAACAAACATTTAATTGATATATTTGAACATACGTAGCTTTTTTTTTAGATTTTGCGATTTTTGAGGTCCATTTCGTAAAAAAGGCAGGTTGTTCATTTCCGAATAATACCAAAATCTAATCAGCACCAGAGTACCCCCCAAGTAACCTATCTATTAAATTTCGTGAAATTTGGTCATTTAGTATTTTAGTTAGAGTGGATATATGACATTTTTGCGGGCCATCTCGTAAAAAATGGCAGGTTGTTCTTTTCCGATTAATACCAAAATCTAATCAGCACCAGAGTATCGTACAAGTAACTTATCTACCAAATTTTGCGAAATTTGGTCAATTAGTATTTTATCTAAAGTGGATACATGAAATTTTTACTGGCCTGTTCGCAAAAAAAGGCGGGTTCTGTTTTTACGAATCGTACCAAAAACTAATCAGCACCAGGGTCATACCCAAGTGACTTAACTACCAAATTTTATGAAATTCGGTCCATAAGTTTTTGAGTTTGAGTGGATACATACATTGCACAGACTCACAGACACACACACAGACGGTACGCTAAAAATAGTTTTGTCGTATTCTAGAGGTCTCGAAACGTTTAGATCCGTCAAAAACTCGAGTTGCGATTTTCGACATGATTCCAATACTTTCCCTATACATTACCATGTATTGCAGGGAAAGTAAAAGGGGTAACATATGATTTTCCTGTTTCATCACGAATATATGGGTATTAAATAAAATTTAACAAACACCACATGTTTATTTTAAAGAATAAACACTTTAAGACTCTCTGTTTAATCACACTAAAAGACTGTTAAATCACACTAAAAGACTCTCAAATCACACTTGTTGTGACTTGTATAATCACACTACATTCTAAATGTCTTCATGTACTTAGAATGTAGTTCATTCATTTCTTTAGAATGTCGCAAGAATGTCTGCTTTCTTTAGAATAAAGTTCTTTATACATTTAGAATACTGTAGAATATGATAGAATGAAGTAGAACTTAGTAAAGTGTAGTAGAATGTTTTTAATGTTCATTACATTTCTGTTCTATGTAGAGTATGAAAGGTGAAGGTGAGAAAGAGGGTTAACATCCTTCACATATGAATTCCATACAAACTCTCAGTATTTTTCTTTTCCAAATATAGAGTTTCGAACGTTTTCATGTTTCATTATTCTGAATTCTCTCCACACGTTCTATCTGGCGGCAAGTTGAATTCCAAATCTGCATGCACAGCAAAAATAATCGCAACTCGCACATCTGAAGACGATAACACGAACAAGACGATAAATCCCCGATACACGGCTGATGTCTGATCGATGGAGTTCAGCCAACACCTGCTTTGTGTATCAATTCTTGAGGATTCTTACCATTAATTTTGAGGGTGGCTGTCATTTGAGAGTTTCTGACCGGATAGGACGATTTACAACGTTCACCTTTGCAAATCTTACTATACGAAGGTTCTTTTGCTGCTTTAATCGAAATGGAATTCCATTTACGTGGATTAAACTATACTGTAGAAAGCTGCTAAATTGACCACCTCTGTAAGTTATCCAACTGCTCAAGTTCAACTCCATTACAGGGAAAGAAACAGCTGGATTCTCTTGTTAATGTATAAGTTGACAATTTCTCTAAATTGGTTAGAAATTAAGAAACTGTTTGGTGATGAATTTATAAAGTTTTCGTTTCACTGTATGTAAAGGGAGAATAGTGTGATGTGTGAAAGTTCTGAATAGCAAGTTTTGATACTTTATACATAGCCACTTTTAACTAAAATTTTCGTTCATTTCCCCCTCTTTTCTATTGCTAAAAAGTGGAAACTACGATACACCTAAAAAAGATGTTATGTATCGCCATCTAGTGGTAGAACAAAATGAAGATTTAATAGACTGCAGACGATGTGAATTTGATATCTTGATAGATAGATAGATATATTATTAGATAGAAATTCCAGCTTCGCTCAGGGTTATTGTAAAATTAAATCTGAGTTGAATTTTCATACAATAAAATGCAAACAAACATAAAAAAATTCTTTATAGATATCAATATGAATTTTTAATGAAAATTTTAAATTGTAGTACTATATATAAAGTATATAAACCACAGCCAATATTTGCCATGTTTGATTGTGTCAACTAGCAGTAATGGCTCTTTTTTGATCAATTGCTCATAATAGAGTTTAATACTTTAATTTGTGCCGAAATTATATAAGTATACAAACTTTCTTTGAAAAGTCAACAACTTATTAATTATTAAGAACAAGATAGATTTAAAATATTCACACTTCCACCTAGGTATGCTGATAGTTTAATTTGTGCGAAATTATACACGTATACAAACAATATTTTTCTGAAAAGTCTCTGCTTTAATCCATTTCTCCTGACGATTGACTTGGGGACAACGATTGACTGAGGGAAATTCAAAAAGACTGTCTTATACGGTCTTTCATACCATTTGATGTACGAAAAGGCACTACACAAGAAAGCACAGTAAAAGCTAGGTATTATAATTTAAAAATACAAGAAAATCAAAGTCAAAAAACTTGAAAACAAGATCAAAATCAAATAAATATAACGAATCCTCCAAGCCAAAACACGTAGTCAAATGGAAAAACAACAACGTTACTTCAGATCATAACTAGCACCACCTAGCGCTCATTTTCGAGCTGGGGTGTTGCCTATTTTCGCACGGGAAAGAACATGCATTTTAGATAAAGGTGGCTATGCTTTATACATCTTGGGCATGCATGAAATTTATTATAAAGCTAGCGAAATGTAAACACCAGACTCAAATAACAAAGGGGGTAGGGTGGGGTGGGGACACAGAAACTCAGATTTTTTATATAGACTATCTGTATTATATGAAATAGTTTATATTTTTCTTTAATGTTAATTTTATTTTAATCGGATTGTATTATCCTATTTCAATGCAGTAGCGTCGTCAAGGAGAGAATTGTAGGATCATAACTCCTCCTAGAAAAACCACCGGAACTCATTGAAATTCGGAGAAATAATATATGGAGAAATGGGAAACAAATATTCAGTTACCAACTTCGCTGTGACGTGAATGTCACATTGCGGAAACGTAACTTGACCGTAACAACAAAGTTACGAAATCACGGTACAGAGACATTACAATGTGACGTCACAAACAAGTTAACGTGCGACGTCATAAAGTGCCCTGATAATAATCACCAAAATGACTTCGCTGTGACGTGAATGTGAAATTGCCGAGACGTAATGCGACGTCCTGTGACGTCCCAAAGTCACAGTATGACGTGAATGTTACGTCACTGTGAAAAAATAATGCTGTTAGGGCAAAAGTCCACCCAAAATGATTTTTTGGCGGCGCGGCTGTCAAAGAGTCTCTAAAATATTTAAAACAAGAAAACAGTAGAAGTGGAATCGAGTATAGAGGTTCATTGAAGCCGCAGGTTTTAGCTTCTAGAGATGAGTCCATTTCTTGGATTATACAAAATGTTTGGTGGTTTTAATAAAAACACACGTATGCAGTGCAGGGACTGGAAAAACTCAGAATCTTCAAGAAGAACTGCAATGGCTCTTGATCGATGTAAGACCCCCCCCCCCCTTTCAAAATACTTTCCTTCCTGTCCCTCCAACTTAATGAAACTTGAACTGTTTAAACCTCTGTACAATGGCATAAATATTGCACAATTAGCCAGGAATCTCAGGCACAGGGTACCCGCCACGAATGGCATAGGGTAGTTGAAGACCCCTGGCACAATTAGCCTATCATTTGTGACGAAAAAAAAAATGGAGTCATAGGTGTACCGAATGTGCTTCAGCACATTGCCTTCAAAGTTGTTAACCCGCCACTAGAAACATTCGTGGATATGTGGCGACCGGTAATTGCGGCATTCCAACCACGATCGACCATGCTACGAAGCATAACCTGCGTTTACCGTTCGGGCGTGAAGATATCTTTTGGTCTAAACGTATAGTATAGGGTTATCATGTAAAATGCTGCGAATTCCGTCTCCACGGCTTTAAGTCGGTATCACAGGTAGTGATGGCAGACCTCAAAATGATGCATGTATCCATGTATGTCTGTTCGTCTGTAAGTGTGACTGCGGTCATGATTCACATTGATTGAATATATTTCAATATGATAGGAACGTCGCAGGATTACAGAAACTAGTAATTAAAATGACTGAATTTTGAAACATAATCACTTAAGGGATCTTCATTCACTTTCAGTTTTTAAAGAAATATATAAATAATTGCTTGATATTTCAAGTAAAGGGGGACCATCGTGTTTGAATCCGGGCCTCAGTAGCTCGATACTATAAGGCTAGACCAAACGATATCTTCCTGCTCGAACTTATAATTTGGAATAGGCTGTTTAGCATATCTTATCTTTTGTTGTAATGGCGACGAAGTCACACTATCAGAAAACGATTTTGGAATTTTGTCTCATTTTGGCTTTATTTTTAACTGTTTGGGATTTTATAATCATCTATACTAGTGATTTGAATCTCGTTGTGGACGTTCACTTTCATTTTAGGCATTTTACCGTACACTCACTGTGCCCTATCTCTTGTTTCTTCCTCTCCTTGTTAGTTTATCTCCTTTCTCTTTTCTCGCCGTTGGAAACACACTTCTCCTGATTCAGTCACGTTTGCTATTCGTGCATCAGTCGCCGATCTTTCTCTCACGAGTGAAGGTTGAGCTCCTTGTGTGTCTGACAAAGAAAACTGCAACGAAACTTCGAAACCGATTGATACTATAAATAATTTCGTGTTGTATGCTGCTTCTAACGAAGTTATTTTAGTGTATTAATAACTTAATGTAACCGTGGACGCCCATAGGGGAGGACAAAGGGCTCTTCTCCCTCCATGAACGTCCACGCTCACAAAGGCAGATATCAAGCTAGTCTATGGCATATGTGTTATCCTTGAGTTTGCCCCCCCCCCCTGGAAAAAGTTCTATGGGATCCCATAAATGTGACGTACTAAACAATGGATCAATCTTTGAGCAATCCCTTCTATATTTTTTGTTTTTTACCATGTATATTTGACCCGTGTGTGAGACAAATACCAAACTTATATCCACAACTAAAAGAATCACGCTTCACACGACAACAACAAGCTAAGAGCCCGCAGCACAAACAGAACCACAAAACCACGATTTGCAGACGAGGCCTGATCGACGGACATCAGCCTTTGAAGTTACACCGACACCTGCTTCGTCTATCATTCCGTGATGATTCCTACCATTTATTTCAACGGTGGCTGTCTTCGGTTTCCAAACGGACGAGGAAAATTTACGATTGCATCAGTTTAGTTCGATTTCGTGTCTTTTGTTGCTGCCTTGGCGCGAAAATGAGCCAAAATTATTATTATTTTTTCAATTACTAAATATATTAATTGGAGTGTGGCTCAACTCGACTTTCTCATACTAGAATACATTTTTAGTAGTTTTTTATTTCTCTCTCCAAATTTTACATTTTTTTCTTTTAAATCGGTATTGTGGGTCAAAATGATTACAATTATAGCGTGTTACCTTTCACTTTAAAGAATCTTTCGATTGATATTAAACATGACAACGTACCCCTGGAAGGGTGACATGACTTCTCCCCCCCCCCCCCTCCAATTTAGGGGTAACGACGCCAAGAATAAACAAATCTGATGTGGGCAGCACATGACTTTCCTTATATAATGCAATGAATTTAATACTTTTACAGTAAAAAAAAAAAAGGTTATTCTTATAGTAGATACTCAAATTCTATACAAGATATTGAATTTTCGTGAATGAGTCGTCATTTTCATTGATTTAGCGTCATTTCTATTCATTTGGCGACATTTTCGTTAATTTGGTAATATTTCAAAAAGTCTCCAAGTTGACGACATTCCGCCAAATTCATTGCCAAGATCTCGCTAAGCGTTATGGACGGAGAAATAAGTTATTCTCATAGCAGAAAAATGACTATTGACGTTTAAATACAAAAGTATTACCCAAAACATCTTTTCTCACGAATGGAACGAGCTAGATCCACGAGAATGATGTCACCCAATTTATCGCATGATATTACATATGAAGAAAAGTGAACATGTTTCTCAACAGTTAATATTTTTTTTCATTTGTGGGATTTTTTGATAAATTTATTTGAAAAATGTACAATATCTCGAGAACGGTTTATGCTAGCGCTCTAGAGTTTATGTCAATCGTTTTCTAAGGGAAAATTACATAAGAAATGTCTATTTGCGTAACTTTATTAGTGGTTTCGATTTTTTGAGTTTTTTTTCAAAATCTCACTCGAAAATTTAGGGGAGTTCTGAACATTCGATTGCGTTTAAAAACAGGCTTCCAGTATTCACAGATTGTAATTTTTGTACCAAATTTCATTCGAATCGTTCCATTCGTTCGTGAGATATCGTCTTCACAGACTCACTGACACACACATACACACACAGACAACACCTCAAAAATGTTCGATTCGTGATCAGGGATGCTTGAAACGTGCTCTCCCTGGAAAACTCGAATTCGAATTTTCAACCCCGTCACAATACTTTCCTTATACATTATGTATATAAGGAAAGTAAAAAAATGTATCTTGGCTATTTTTTACAGCAATGTTTGAAACTATTAAGTCTCGAGATCATTATGCTATACATAAACTCTTTTATGCATGATTATGTCAAATTTTGTCTTTTGCTGCCATGTCAGTGAGTATGTGGAGACGATAACTGACGAACGAATGGACCGATTCGAACGACATTTGGTACAAAAATCACAATCCGTAAACACTGGAAGCCTATTGTTTTTATACGCAATCGAATGATCAGAACCCCCCCCCCCCCTAAATTTTCGAGTGAAATTTTTAAAAAATTGTTAAAAAATCAAAACCTCTAAAAAAGTTACGCAAATAGACATTTCTTATGTAATTTTTCATTAGAAAACGATTGACATAAATTTTAGAACGCTAACATGAACCGTTCTCGAGATATTGCACATTTTTCAAAAAAATTATCAAAAAGTCATATAAAATAAATAAAAAAAATATTTCCAATTCAGAAACATGTTCACTTTTCATATGTAATACCATGCGATAAATTGGGTGACATCATTCTCGTGGATCTAGCTCATTCCATTCCTGGAAAAAGATACTTTGAGTAATACTTTGAGTAATCTGCTGTAAGAATAACTTATTTCTTCGTCTATAATGCTTGGCGAGATTTTGGCGACGAATTTGGTGGAATGTCGCCAATTTGGCGACTTTTTTAAATGTTTGTAAATTCACGAAAAACTTGCAAAATGGATAAAAATGACGCTAAATCAATGACGACTCATTGATGATCACGACATGGAAAATGACGACTCATTGACGAAAATTCAATATCTTGGAAAGAATATAAATAACTACTATAAAAATAATCTATTTTTTTTTACTGTAAAAGTAGTAAATTCATTGCCTTATATAAGGAAAGTCATGCGCTGCCCACATCAGTTTTTTTAATCGAGTTCCTCTTGTTTGAAGTTTGACGCGGAAATGGCTGAAAATTCGATTCTATATTGTCAGCATGAAAAATAAACTTCTATTTCTGCGGTTTATTTGCAATGATTTCGGGTTTTGAAATTGTTTAAACTTATTGTGTTTTATCATCAGTTATTGTTCATAACGCGTGAAATGTTGTGAAACTCTTCAAAATACCACTTGTTGCTTTTTCATGAGCTTCTCAGCGAGTATCAGATAAAGTTTTTAAAACATGATCGGTATCCAAAATCAAATTTATGCATTGCTCACGAATATATACACGAATATATATCATTTCCTCTTTGGTACTCCTCATTTCCGCTTTGGTACTTCTCATTTCCTCCTTGGTACTCCTCATTTCCTCCTTGGCACTCCTCATTTCCTTCTTGACACTCCTCATTCCCTCTTTGGTACTCCTCATTTCCTCTTTGGTACTCCTCATTTCTTCCTCAGTCTCCCCATTTCCTCCTCATTTACACCTTGGCACTCCTCATTTCCTTCTTGACACTCCTCATTCCCTCCTTGGTACTCCTCATTTCCTCTTTGGTACTCCTCATTTCTTCCTCAGTCTCCCCATTTCCTCCTCATTTACACCTTGGCACTCCTCATTTCCTTCTTGACACTCCTCATTCCCTCCTTGGTACTCCTCATTTCCTCTTTGGTACTCCTCATTTCTTCCCCAGTCTCCCCATTTCCTCCTCATTTACACCTTGGCACTCCTCATTTCCTTCTTGACACTCCTCATTCCCTCCTTGGTACTTCTCATTTCCTCTTTGGTACTCCTCATTTCTTCCCCAGTCTCCCCATTTCCTCCTCATTTACACCTTGGTACTCCTCATTTCCTTCTTGACACTCCTCATTCCCTCCTTGGTACTCCTCATTTCCTCTTTGGTACTCCTTATTTATTCCTCAGTCTCCCCATTTCCTCCTCATTTACACCTTGGTACTCCTCATTTCCTTCTTGGCACTCCTCATTCCCTTCTCATTTCCTCCTTGATACTCCTCATTTCCTTAGTTCATTATTTCATCAATAATGAACATACGTTTTCACTCATTAAGTCAAAAAGTTCATTCCAAGCTATTTTAGTTAAATTATATGGATTATCTTTTCCTGCGTTACCGTAATTTTGTTTTATTAGAAACGGGTCAAATGTTGCAAGAAATCGTATTACTAAAAAAAAAAAATCGTTTTGGAATAAGATAAACTTTATCTGATCCGACTGAACAGGGTATCTCATGATGAGAAAGTTTATATGAAGGGGTATATACTGAAAGGGGATCTGATTAAAAAGGTTTGTATCAGTGGTCTTTTTGAACCACATTTTGGCCACATTTGAGTCAATTAGAGACTGGTGGGCAACACATGCAAAAACGCGTATCATCTTAAACAAAAAAAAATCTGATGTGAGCAGCATAGGACTTTCTTTATATAATGAAATGAATTTACTTCTTTTACAGTGAAAACATGATGTATAAGATCTACTGTGTTTATAACGTTGAATTGTACATTTGGTGCTTTTCCGGATGATAATGTGTAAAACTATTTCGAAATAACCAATTAACTTATATTTCACACTACTCTAAATTGACAATAATCAGTATTGTCAATCCTCAATTGGATTCATTTATTGGATTCAATTGGATTCATTTATTAGAATATTTAAGTAATCAGTTCATCAATTTGGCATCAATTTCATTAACCTAGCTTCATTTTTGTAATTTTCACAATATTTTCGTTAATCTGGGGCAAAATAGCTTTATATTGGCGATATTCCGCCAAATTCTTCGCCAAAATTCCGCAGAGTATCACGGACAGAGAAATAGGTTATTCTTATAGTAAATAAATCACTGTTGAAGAATATTTGGACGTCAAAATACAAAACTATTACCCAAAACTATTACCTCATCGAGCCCGAGTATGATTTCCCTGTTTATTTTGAATAACTGCACGGAGCAGCGTTCTTGAAACGAAAATCTTTTTCTACATAGAAGGTATTGACTGAATGAAAACATGTATTATATAATATGTATCAATGTAATATTACCGGTAGTTATTAATGGTCAGCATGAATATTTAATTTATATTTTTAGTTATCTCATGCTTTGTGGGTTAACCATAACTGGGGATATTTAGGCCTTAACAAACGACTGTCCAAATGACTGCTGTTAAAAAAAAATTGACCAATGATCCTTATTATTAGACTTAATATGACAGATTTAGTGCCGATACGAAATCCACATGGAAAAGCTCTTTCAAAATTTTGAAAATTTTCCCTGGTCATTTTTCTACTTGGTGAAATCGTGTTTTGGAATGAAATAATCAAATTAAAATTTATACATTCCCCACTTTCATATTTACTGAAAATAAACACTAGGAGGCTCTAAAACATATATTGGCAATGAAAGCTCAAATTCGAAATTTTTCGTGAAAACAATATATTACTTACAAATAATACATACATATATACATACACAAACAATTTATACATATTTACAAACAATACATACTTTCTCTACGCTATATTACATGGTATGAGAAAGTGAATATAGCGGGCATTGCAAATTGTACTTTACCGTCAAGCACCATTTATTCATGATTTTTCAATTTTTGAAATTTTAAATCAAATTTAACTTTTCGTTTTATAAGAAAAGTATGTACCTCTCACTAGACCTCACAAAATAAATCCTCGTTCATTGAAATCGGTTCAGCAGTTAAGGTTGCAGTTCGGTCAACACTAAAAAATAAAAAACCGGAACGACAATTGTAAAAAGTGCCATTTTTTTAGTTCTTTTTTCTCTACTCCACATCCATTGTAATTTTTCGTCTTGTTTTTCTCAACTTTGAGACTGCTTTACAGAGGGGGGAAAAATCAAAATATAAAATGTAAAGAACATCGAAAGAACAGCTTCTACAGTTTGATAAAAAATTTTTCAAATCAAATGCCTAAAATCCTGATTAAATCTCAGGTTAACAATATTTGGTACCTGCAATAACAATATTTAGTATCGCGGCCCCTTGTCCTTTTCTGGCGGAGGGAGATAATTGTGTTTGAGTAGGGGTGATGTTACGGATTTGAACGCAATTTTGAATGAGGTTCTGTAGATCAGAACTTTTTCGCAAATCATGCGTGTAAAGTTTTCAGTATCTTTAGAAAAGGTGATGTTAGTACAGCGACGTCCACTTCTCAGGTTCGAGACCCCTTTCTGAACCCCAAACATTTCGTTTGGGGTTCCTCGAACCCCTAATATTTTTGTGCATATTTCGTGGAGAAAATATACTCATATATGCACATTTTTTTGTTTTTGTTATAAATTCTTCTAGTTTTTCATTATTCATTTCCTGTTTACTGTATACATAAAGTCGTTTGTATAAAAATGTACCCCTCAGACTACTTACTGTATCCTGAAACAAGATTTTAACTCAAATGATTTGAAGACAAGTTTGTTGATATTTTTAACATTGATGAAAAAAAGAATACGTGAAAATAAATATTGCATTTTTTGTTATTTTTATAAAGAGTGGTAAATTCACACAGTATCTATATATCTATATAAATAAAAATGAAAATATATCTATATAAATAAAAATGAAAATCTGTCTGTCTGTCTGTCTGTCTGTCTGTCTGTTTGTCCCATCATCACGGGAGAACGGCTGAACCGAATTTGATGAAATTTCGTGGGTAGCCTAGAAATAGCCCCACTTAAAATTTAGTTCGTGTTTTGAGTTTTTACGACCAGTGGTTCTCGAGATATTAGTAAAAAACGAAATTTTCGTTTGTCTCATCATCACGGGAAAAGGGTTGAACCGAATTTAATGAAATTTTGTGGATAGCCTTGAAATAGCCCCCCATAAATTTTGTCTAAGTTTCGAGTTTCTAAGACCAGGGGTTGTCGAGATATTAATGAAAAACGGAACTTTTTCTTAGGAGATCTACTCTCCAACTCCGTGGTTTATCCAAAGGGAAAGGATAAAAATCGTTTGTTTAAAGCGTCAAAGGGAATTAAAACTTTATTTTTGAGTTTGATGCAGGATTTTTGCATTAAATAGTCACTATCTGAAAGCATGAATTGTTTGAAACATGAATTTAAATGGAAAAATTTACCTCAATGTTTTTACATGCATTAACTTCCATGTATTTCACAAGCTTTTACTCAACGATTAGAAGTATAAAGAAATTAAAATGGTTTTCGCATTTTATGAGGAAGATTCTATCTTATATCATGTTGCTCGGCAAAGGAATGGAATTAAATGTGTTTGTTAATGATTATTATTATTTTTTCTATTTGTATAATAAATAAATGGATGTAAAAATATATTTTATAAATGAACGGTTTGATCGTTCTTTTAATTATATATATTGCGGACTGCGTACATTACTTTTATTTATTTTAGCAAATAGGTTTCAAGCTCATATATTGTGTTTAGCTAATAAACTCATAATAAATGAACGGTTTGATTGTTCTTTTAATTATATATATTGCGAACTGCGTACATCACACTTTTATTTATTTTAGCAAAGAGGTTTCAAAGCTCATATATTGTGTTTAGCTAATAAACTCATATATTGTGTTTACCCAATAAATTCATTTAGCCGATTGTTGAAGCAGAAAAAGAGTAGAACGGATGTATGTATCTTTTAATACAATTTTAGTGTTCTCATTTAGTATATATACAGACGGGATATGGATATTTTATTCTTCAGATCTGCAAATTTAGAGCTACGAATTTAGCGGAATATCTCTAAATAACTTGGTAACTTTTCTTAAACTTTACCAAATTAGAGGAAATATCTCCAAATTGATAAAAATGACCCAAATCAATGAAATTAAATTTTTTTTTTTGAATAGAGTACTGAAATGATGTTTCTGTAGCATTTGTCGGTCAGTCCATCCATCCTACTTAGTAACGCATTTAACTAATTTTTTTAATATCACTAAATTGATAAAAATATTTGTAAATCCATAAAAATATCATGGAGACGAAAATGTCGCCAAACCTTCCATGGAGATCACATTATTCAGACGACATGATTTCCATCAATTTATTTGAAACAGATGATATCATGTCGCTTAGCAACGGATCCAATGTGTTATGTGTCATACGATTTTTATTAAATCTAATAAAAATATGTATATAAAATAAATTTCATTGACATTGCATTTTTGACTGGATAATATCAATTACGGTCTTCAGGTTTAAACATCATTATTATTGATATTTCGGGGACAGTTGATTCAGGAATTATTGATATTTTCAAATTATTATGCCATTCTTTCATTATGACAAAAATTGTTGAAACTCATATATAGTACGTTGTACAAGTAATCTTCTACAAATGCACGGGTATATCTTCTAATCTACGAGAATATAAGTAGTACAGGTATATTGGCAAAATTTTTATATATATTGGCATATATTGGAATCAATTACGACCTTCTGGTATTAAGATTACGGGGATTTTTGATACTTTCAATTTATTACGTCATCTTTTTTATTTTGGTAAATATTTTAAGACTCATATTACAATATGTTTAAGCTTCTACTAACACACTGGCATATTTTCTAATTTGCGACAATATAAGTAGTACGTGGTTGCATATATTGATTCAATTCTTTTTTGTGTGTGTGAATTTGTTTACAAAAGGGGCCAGGATATTTTATTCTTCAGATTTGCCCGTGAAGATAATTTTGCATAGTGAGAACAGATATTCTTAAACTTCTCTTTATGAGCAATAAATTTAATATTTTATCAGAATTTGCACATGATTGCGAATTATACGTTTTTTTATATTATATACTCCGTACGAAGGACGGGTATGCTGCTAGTTGTATATAATAATGTTGCATCTACAAATGCAAAATAAATGACATAAAAAATTATCTAGAGAAAAAATATTTTTCTGTACTTAACTATAATTTGTCCTATTTTGGCATCTCAGACTTCTTATTGTGCCAGATTATCTGACTGAATAAAATTTAAATTAGACTTAAATGCTTTGAAAATACATGGATCATTTGATTTAAAATTTTCGGAATCCCCAATAATTTTTCAGGTCGGCGTCTATGTATTAGTATGTCACAGTTTCCCTAAAACATTTAAAACGCATTCCACCCTTAGCCCGATTAGAATATCAGGCGGTTGCCTAGCACATTTCGTCTTGTTCTAAACATAAAAATATCTGATGTGGGCAGCACATGACTTTCTCTGCAGATTCAAATTCATTTTTTCTCTATTTCTTTAATAATTCATTAAATTCAGTTTAATTGCACAAAATAACATTAAATTTGCATTTTTATTTGGTAATTGGACATTTTTCCAAAGGCGTCATAACAAAAACTCGAAAAATCTCAAATATCTCGAGAATGGTTAGCCCTAGAGTAATGGAGATGGTCTTATTTTTTTCTTCGTCAGAAATTATGTGTAAAACGAGCATTTTAATTCATATATTTGAGCATACGTAGTCCTTTTTTTTACATTTTGGTAATTTTTGCGGGCCATTTCGTAATAAGAGGCAGGTTGTTCTTTTCCGAATCTTACCAAAATCTAATCAGCACCTAGAGTATTCCACATGTAACTTATTTTCCAAATTTTATGAAATTCGTTTAATTAGTATTTCAACTAAAGTAGATACATGTTATTTTTGCAGGCCATTTCGTAAAAAAAAAACAAAAAAAGCAGGTTCTTTTATCTTGAATTGTGCCAAAATTGATTCAGCACAAGTAATTTACCCACCAAATTTTATGAAATTCGGTCCATTAGTTTTTGAGTTAGAGTGGATACATACATTGCACAGATAGACAAACAGATTCACAGACATACAGACAAACACACACACAGACAGACACACACACAGACAGACACACACACAGACGTCACGTTAAAAATAGTTTTTTCGTATTCCAGAGGTGTCAAAACGTGTAGATCCATCGAAAACTTCAGTTGCGATTTTCGACATGATTCCAATACTTTTCCTATACATTAACATGTAATGCAGGGAAAGTAAAAATAAGTAATTTTTTCAGTCAAAACAAAATTATTTTTGCGTATTTTACTGCATTCCATATACAGCCGTGAGATATCAAAAGATTTTGGAAATTCCCATTATGATTTTTTATCAGCATTTTGTAACTTGTACGGGTGGAACTTCCTATTACATAAATTTTCTAAAACAAACAAATTTTTCAAAAATTTTCTAATAATACAAAACTACTCTAAAAATATTTTCCTTTTTTCTTTAAATTTAAAACATAGTCAAAGTACAAAAGTATTTTTTTAATTTTCTTTTTTTATTAAAAGAAATTTTTTCTAAAAGTTAATCGGCGAACCACACAAAATCAGGCGACGGCGCGAAGACCACTGGCTTATATAACAGCTAAGATACGCTGCGATACATGTTGCCAATATTCATGTTCTGAATTCGTAAAGCTCAAATTGCTGTTGATACTAAGAAAGAACTTCGTATAAGACAGAGTAAATCACAAAATAATGGTGCCGATTGTTTTCGGAGACAAAAACAGTTTTCTTCGACAGAAACGATCACCAACTGTATGAATTGCAAGATCGGCAAGTGAATAGAGTTGCTGCTCTTGCTCTGGTGAATGTGGGCCACATTTCTTGCTGGTCCTGATGAAGAAGGCTGTTTTTTCTCTTTGAAACCGGTTGACACCATTATTTTCTTATGCTGCTTTATACAGTGTTTTATAAAATTTCTTATTCATGTTCTGCTTTGGTTTCTTTTCCTAAAGTTTGCATCAAACAAAAACTTTGCTTTTGCGTAAAATATGTTCATTGATTCTCGGTAAGAGCGCGGAACAAATCTTGCTGATTTCCCTCCTATGTCATTCCAAATTTCATGCAGGAGCATGGGCGCCCATAGAACTTTTTCCAGGAGGGGGCAAACCACGGACGTTGGTGGGACAAACTTAAGGATAAGATATACAGCATCGACTAGTTTGATGCCCACCTTTGTGATTTTGAACCATAGATTTCAAAGATTATTATATATGTCTATGCCTTGAACGTTGAGGGGAGTGTAAGTGTCTCCCTCCTCTTGCCCTCCCCTATGGGCGCTCATGTGCAAGATCAAAAACATTCGGTATTAATAATACCAAATGTTTGAAAAAAAATTCTTTCAATTTTCAATCACTGTAATAACTTTACTCGTAACTATAATACCAACACCTCGCAGCGTCATGAGCATATTATACAAATTACAGATTTCATTATGTTGCCGTTTGATGCAAAACAACTTAATGAACGCATGGAAACTGATACTCGATTTTAGTTTAACTCAGGCATGTAGATATTTTTCCCGCGCAACGACGCCTCCGCAGAATCACGAATCTATCGAACAAAAAAAACTCACCTCGGAATGCTATACAATCGTGAATACTGATCTATGTATCAGCATCTGCTCTTTTAAAATCCCAGACGATTTTGTATTATCTAACGTTACGATTTACGTAATGGCAGCATTTAGAATAAAAATTGTTTTTTTTTTTCTACTTCAATTTCACATTATTGTGCGTATAACTTATCTGATGATGAAGAAGAACGTGAATTTTATTCCGCAATTTTTGGGTTTTATCAAGCACATCGAAGCTTCGTCAAGAATAATTATTATTTAAGCAGAAAGGAAGTAATTGATGCAGTTAAATGCATTTTTTAAACGAAAAATTTATTTTTGGATAATTCATCACTAGAGAACAATGTGAGTTTTCAGATAGTGTTGGAACCTTGAATCCACTTTCTCTATAGGGATCTAATTTATCTATAGGGATATTCTCTCTATATATTTCTCTATAGGGATTTAATTTTAGGGATTAAAAGAAAACTTTTCGGCCAAATTTGAAACACACGTTTTAAGGCAATTTTTCTTATACTGCGGTTGTAAATACTGCCACAGTCGAAGAAACTCTGGTTAGTGACCGTTAGTTCACGTTAGTTCTGTTTAGTTCAGTGAGGGGTGGGATAGCCCAGTGGTTAGAGCACTAGGATTGCACTTGATTCCCGGCTCTGCCTAAACTGTCACAGTGTTCATGTTGAGTACGGGCACGTTAAATACGTGGGTGGGTTTGTAGTACATCAAGTCGTTTTATAGTCTGTTAAATTCAGTAATGAATTAGGTTCGAATTAGCTTAGTAATGTCCCGGGAAAAATCTTGTATGGTTAACTGCGTAAATGGTGTATATAGTAGATTTGTTTATAATGTCATTTATGTTTGAGTTTCAGCGAGACATCTGTAAATAAAATATGTTAAGTGTCGTGATTCCTTCGTCGAATTCTGATCATTAGGTAAAATGATAGTATATTTCACTTAGATGTTGAAGTAGTTAAAAAAAACCTGTACAATGACCCTCCTATCAGAGAAATACTTAAATACTTTACAATTGTACATCCATCAATGTAGCCGCATTGTGCAAAAATTGTGAGCTCCAAGAAACGGTAATAATGGACCACATGGAGGTGCGGCAGCCCAGTAGTTAGCGCGCGGGGGTTACACTCGGACGACACGAGTTCGATTCCCGCCTCTGCCCAAACTGTCGCCTTGTTCACGCGGAGTACGGGCATGTTAAATTTGTGAGTCCGTAAGTCCTTCCGAAGGGTTGGTGATAGGGGAAGGAGGGTACGATCCTTGTGGATGGCACTGTCTCAGTTGTTCAAACAGATACCTTACACTTTCGGGTAGGTCGGACGGTCTGGGTCGAAAGAAAGAAAGGTTCTTCAGTGGAAATAGATCTGCAAATGCATTTACTGACAAAGCATTTATTTAAACCTTTATTCAGTAGATAAAGGTGGCCGATAGAATAATTTTTAAATATTCTGAGATTTGCAGAGAAAAAGTTATACAATTTAATACAGTTATATAATACGAATTTACCCCTTGAGATTTTACCCTTTTTTCGGGCCGGGTTTGAACCAAAACTATTCCCGTGTCTACATGGAGTATGGACACGATAAATCTATAGGTTCAAATGTCCATCCAGAAGCGATGGGTCTTGGGAAGGCGGGTACGGTCACTGTAGCTGCCACCGCCACAGAAAAAGGAATATGAGGCTTTTTATGCAGAAAAAATAAATACAAAATTGTAACGTAAAACTGCATGAAACATTTAAAATGTACAAGATAACTTATCTTTTAGTCTAAGATTGATACGACATACTTCACATTGTTATGACCCTGGTCCGTTAAGAATGTATTCGTTGAATCGCATGAATGATAAAATATAAATAACTATTTGCTTAATTATCTGTATAACTATATTTATATAAATTTCTGGTGTATATTTATTGTTTTAAATTTCAAATGTATTAACCTTTTGTTTAAGGGTGGGACAGCGTCCAACCCAAACGAAGAACCTCTCAAAAAGACAGGTATTTGACATACCCTATCCGAAACAGCTCGATCGTCCTTTGCAGACATTGGCGACCTGTCCCATACGTAAGCAAAAGGTTAAAACAACAAGAGCAACAAACAGGACAATACAGGCTTTACATTGAGTCCTAACTTCCATTTTTGTAATTTTATATTTACTTTAAAAACAATTTTTTATTGGTTTTTAACAAATTTAAAATATTGAAATAAAAATGCGAATAAAATAAAAGCTAAAACTCGTGCAAATTTTCCTCTGCTTATATCGAGATAAAATAACATAAAGTAAGAATTTAATGAAGGAGTCTTATACGCGCTAGTAAGTGTATACTTCATTTTCGAAGAACTGTTTAAGCATTTTTACGCTCTTTTGCACACTCATTCGGTAAAGTCAGACACATTTTCGGAAAACAGGACAGGAAGTGGAAATCCTTAGTGAATCCCAACATCTGAAGTTGCTAAATCTATCTAAGATGTATCTATAGCCGAGTCACGGGAAATAGGTCTTTCAAGAATTGTTTTTGGAACTAGAAGTGGAAATCCGTAGTGAATCACATAATCCCTTTCGGAACTTGATGCTGAATCCATATCAGACATCTAGCTATAACTTATACTGAGAAATATATATTTCCAGAAAAAGTTTTGGTAAAACCATGGATGGCAAATTCGGTTGCCACCAATAAACATGCCCCATTTTTGAAAAAACAGATAATTCAATCCAACCCATCTCTCCAAAGTCAACATCGCGCATGGTTAAGACATTACTGTTGTCCATCACGATTCATGGGGTAACATATCTATCTTTTATCCGGTAGTTGGCAATTCCAGGCCTGTCGGGTCGGGACCCAGCCTCTCTTTGCACCTGGTATCCCGGTCACGGACCGCGGGTCACGACTGGACCACCTGTGCTCCGCGGTCAAGACAGTGGTGCTTTATCAGAACTCCTTGTGAGAACGTGTTTGGTTTTACGTGTAGAAAGGGAAAAGTTTTTCTCTTTCATTTAAGTTAGAGCTGGAATGCTATCGCAAGTAAGAAGGAGGTTAATATCTTCGGAAAGGCTACCGACTACTTTCTCATCCACTATCTTACATAATAAAATATGTGATGTGGGCAGCACATGACTTTCCTTATATAATGCAATGAATTTACTCCTTTTACAGCAAAAAAAAGAAAAACCTTATGTGGGCAGCACATGACTTTCCTTATATAATGCAATGAATTTACTCCTTTTACAGCAAAAAAAAAAAAACCTGATGTGGGCAGCACATGACTTTCCTTATATAATGCAATGAATTTACTACTTTTGCAGTAAAAAAAAAGATTATTCATACAGTAGATGTTTATATTCTGTCCAAGATATTGAATTATCGTCAATTAGTCGTCATTTTCATTGAGTTAATGTCATTTTTATCCATTTAACGAGTTTTTCGTTAATATAGCAACATTTAAAAAGTCGCCAAATTGGCGACATTCCACCAAATTCGTCGCCAAAATCTCGCCAAACGTTATGGACGAAGAAATAATTTATTCTTAAAATATCAGATAAATGACTATCGGCATTCAAATACAGAAGTATTACACAAAGTATCTTTTTTCATGAATGGAACGAGATAGATCCACGAGAATGATGTCACCCAATTTATCGTATGATATTACATATGAAAAGTGAACATGTTTCTCAATTGGAAATCTTTTTTTTTTATTTTATATGATTTTTTGATAATTTTTTTGAAAAATGTGCATTATCAAGAGAGTTGTTCATGTTAGCGTTCTAAAATTTATGTCAATTGTTTGCTAATGAAAAATTACATAAGAAATGTCTATTTATGTAACTTTCTTAGAGGTTTTAATTTTTGATGATTTTTTAAAATTTAACTCGAAAATTTAGGGGGGTTATGAACATTCGATTGCGTATACAAACAATAGGGTTCCAGTATTCACGGATTGTAATTTTTGTACCAAATTTCGTTCAAATCGGTCTATTCGTTCGTCAGTTATCGTCTCCACAGACTCACTGACACATACACACACACACACAGACATTACCTCAAAAATGTTCGATTCGTGATCAGGGATGCTTGAAACGTGCTCTCCCGTCGAAAACTCGAATTCGAGTTTTCGACCCCGTCACAATACATTCCTTATAGTACATTATTGTATATAAGGAAAGTAATAATGTATTAGATCCACTGTACTGTATTTTTAACGTTGAATTGTACATTTGGCGATTTTCTGGATGACAACATGTAAAACTATTTCAAAGTACCCACTTGACTTATATTTTGCGGAACTCTAAATAAGCAATTATCGATATTGATAGCATCCTCAATAAGCGACATATTCATATCTTAAAATATTTTAATGTTTATTTCATCAATTAGGCGTCATTTTCATTAATTTAGCGTCATTTTTGCAATTTTGACGATATATTCGTCAATCTGGGTGAAATATCGCCGTTGGAGATACGTCGCTAGACTATTCGCCAAGTTCGCTAAATGCGTCAGCAAGTGTTACAGACAAACAGAAAGAAAAACACTTCTTACACACTAGAAGGTATGCCCGTCATATGACGGAAAGCAGAATTTGTAAAACATTACTTCCCATGTGTTGTCATTTTTATCAATTTGGAGACAGTTTTGTTACTTTGGCAACATTTAAAATAGTTTGCGAAATCCCGCTACATTTCTCGCCAAGCGTCACGGACAGACGGAGATATGGATTAGTCTACTCTTACGTTCTTTCCAAGATATTGAACTCAATTAATCGTCATTTCATTGACTTATTCTCGGTTTCATCAATTTGGCGAATTTTTATCAATTGGGTGACATTTTCGTCAATTTGGCTACATTTAGAAAGTCAGAAAGTTGGAGATATTTCAACAAATTTGTCACCAAAATTTTGCCAAACGTTACGGATGGAAAAATAGGTCATTCTTATAGTAGATACTTATAGTCTTTCCAAAATATTGAATTTTCGTTAATTAGTCATGGATTTAGTGTTATTTCTATCAATTTGGCGACATTTTTGTTAATTTGGTAACATTTAAAAATGTCACCAAGTTGGCGACATCTCGCCAAATTGGACACCAAAATCTCGCCAAGCGTTATGGACCGAGAAATAAGCTATTCTTATAGCGGATAAATGGCTATTGGAATTCAAATACAAAAGTATTACTCAAAGCATCTTTTTTTATGACTGGAACGAGGTAGATCCACGCGAATGATGCCACCAAATTTATCGCATGATAGTACATATGAAAAGTGAACATATTTCACAATAGTTAATATTTTTTTTTTATCTTATGTGATTTTTTGATACATTTATTTATAAAATGTGCATTATTTCGAGAACGGGCCATGCTAACTTTCTAAAGTTTACGTCAATCGTTTTCTAAGGAAATATTACTTGAGAAATGATCATTTGCATAACTTTATTAAAGGTTTTGATTTTTTGATGATTTATTTAAAATTTCACTCAAAAATTTAGGGAATTCTGAAGATTCGATTGCGTTTAAAAACAGTAGGCTTCCATGTATTCATGGATTGTAATTTTCATACCAAATTTTGTTCGAATCTTTCTATTCGTTCGTGAGATATCGTCTTCACAGACTCACACACACACACACAGCCATCACCTCAAACGTTTGATTCGTATTCAGGGATGCTTGAAACGTGCTCTCCCGTCGAAAATTCGAATTCTCGACCCCGTCATAATACTTTTCTTGTACATTATACTATGCATATAAGGAAAGTAAAAACGATTTTGTCTCTGTGTGTGTGTTGTTTCTGTATGTAAGTTGTCTGTAGCGGAAAATCGAAGCTTTTGACAGTGGCAAAATTTGCTACACAGGTATTTCAATTCTCCGTCTGATGCACCTCAACGAGATTCAACAGTTGAAAAGTTGAATTAATCTGTAGTGAAAGTTATATGTTGGGCACATCAGTTCCATTTTTTATTCTTCTGTTCTCCGACTTATAACAACGAATAACTTTCCGAATTTCATGCTTTTCAAAACTTAAAAAAAAAAAACCCTTTTTCTTCCTTAATTTCGCGTTTCACACTGTTACTGTTTCTTAAATTTAATTTAGTTAATTTATGTAAAAATAGGAGTTCTAATCTTTTTGGGTTTGAAACAGAATGGAAATCAGAAACACAGTTGCAAACACTAAGCAGAACCGTCAAATATTCCAGAAACTAACTCGCTTTTGAAATGGAGTAATACTGAAATAGCGCCAGAAATGCAGCTCCAAACTTATAAATAATTCTGCAAAACTAATTCATTTATGGGCAAAAACAGAATTTTACATAAAAATGTATTTACTATCGGAAGTTCGAATTTCTAAAGTCACTTTCAATTTTTAAAAATCACCGAATTTTACAAAGTGGAAAAAGTGAATAAATGTTACCCAAATCTATTGTATCTAATTTCTGACGAAAATTCTTTAGCAGTCCTCAAAATATACTTTAATGCTCTACTAAGATAATTTGATATCAAACGAAGAATGTTTTTTGACGATTTAAAACAGGACTGGCCAACCCGAAGCCCGCAGGTCGATGCGGCCTGGAACGCTCTTTTAGGTGTCCGCCTAAACCACCATAAAAAATAAAATCAAGAAATATGTAATAAAAGACCATTCGTTCGTGTTCGAACTCGGGACCCAGGGTATAGTACACCCGTGCTATAAGGAATAGACCAACCGGTATCTTCTGATCCGAGCGCATAACTGGGGATGAGATTCATAGCAGAGAGTAAAGCAAAAGCCGGCCCCCACAGACCCACTGTACCAAATCACCTTCCACTACAGATCTTAAGACAAACAAATACCAAATAGGTAAATTAAAACTAAATAGTTTTTAATTTTAAACTTATTCGCTGGTACAAGCAAAGTTATTTAATATAAGGTTACGCCTTTATATTGGCATCCAATCAAGAGGTGGTTAGTTTTTAACGTCAGTGGGATGATTCTACCCTCTTTTGATACTAACGCTTCTAAATATACAGGCTGACGCAACCACTATTTTGATTTCAACCGGTCCAGTCAGTTATCGTCTGTTTGTGCTATTTCAATGGTGCGCGCATGTTACATGACTGATACTTCATACGCAATTTAGCTGTAAAATATCTACGTTTGCTTTAAAAAAATATATACCCATCATTCAAGAAAGCAATCTAGAATGTTTTGATTTCCTTGAGATCCCTGCAAAGTAACACTCTCTGATAAATATGGGTCGAACAGCAGTTCCTTTGCAACTCCGACCACTTGTTTGGGTATACGTGAGAGTCACCCGTGAATTAGAGCCCATTAGCTCCTGATTGAACTATTTTTTAAGAAAGAACATGAGTGCTAGAATAAAGTATCGGAATACAGCAATCAGTCTCAGCGATTTTTAGGCTTAAACCATGCGAATATTTTATTCTTCGCAAACAGTTTCCATACAGCTTCAGTATATCTGGGTTGGAGAGGTATGCAAGACTCACGTATTGCTACCCCGCGTTATAGGCAGGTCTTCTCAACGTTCTGACTTCGCGAGCTCCCCAATATGCGACCCCTTTCACTTGCGTCTCACCTTCCTCTTCTCGTTTTCTCTCTCATATTTTTATATCTCTCTCTGGACCACCCGATAATCGGACCACCCTATCCAATTCTTCGAATTTGATCTAGGAATCTATGACTCCCAAACCTCCGCTGTGGTATTCTGTTTGCCGTGAGAACTTAAGGGTGAGCGTCAGTAAATCTTCTGCCCCATCCGCGATTTGTTAACTTTCGCAGAACACGTTTTTCGCCGAAATTCTGCTCACACAGTTGCGAAATATTTTTTGAAAAATGAAATGCAATGTTTAGATTATATTAAAACTAAATTTCATACTCAATAAAATATAGAATATATTTTTTATTGCAATCCAAAATATTTTTGGTGTTGCCATGTGTTGTAATTTAATTCATACCGACTATTTTTTATTTTTTAATGGACATTTTTAAATGTCTATTCCTTCGAATACGGTATTAAATACAACAGATCATATATAATAATGCCACAATCACTGAAAGGTAATTGAACTTGGACTTGAAGACAAAGGAACTTGAAGACAAGGTTGCAGCCCTCAGTGATGTACATTTAGATCCCCTTATCAAATATATAGAATGAGAAATTATCTTTCCGTGTTTGTGGCATTATTATATATGATCTGCTGTTGTATTTAATACTGTATTAGAAGGAATAGACATTTAAAAATGTTCATTAAGAAATAAAAATATTCGGTATGAATTAAATTACGACAACAGATAGCAGCACCAAAAATATTTTGGATTAAAATAAAAAATATATTATATATTTTATTGAGTATGAAATTTAGTTTTAATATAATCTAAGCATCGCATTTTATTTTTCAGAAAATATTTCGCACCTGTTTGAGCAGAATTTCGACAAAAAATGTATTCTGCAAAAATTAACAAAGCGCGGATAGGGCAGAAGATTTACTGACGCTCACCCTTAATTCTTAGAAGTCCTAGAAATAAATATTTTAGGTCGTTCGCCATCGAAATGCATACAATGCAGGACTTAACTTATCCCAGTTCCACTTGAATTACTGTCTCAAGCAATATTAGTATTTTTTTAATATGAAATTTTAGCTCCTTACTTTTACCTCCATGATCATAATTTTCCGTTGGGCGACCTTCCTTACTAATTGTGAGGGTGTTGGCTTGAGGCACTTCATCAGAAGTAATGTTTGTCACGGTCACTACAAGTCTAACCCCATTGAGTCAAGACTGCTCATGCCATCACAAGCCATATCATAACAGTTCCTTTGGCAACAGTCCTATAGAAATGAATTCAGCGGAGTTTGTCTTTAAATATGATTCCACAAATAATAGGGATTATCTGTTAAATCTCTTCGACATGATATGCCACAAAAGTCTGCCACCACCTTGGCTCTGAAAATAGCTCTTTAAAAGTCCTACCATAGAATACGTACGAATTACATTGTTAGCCTAATTGCACAATCTTCATCTAGTGAGGTAAAAGAAACGCTGCAGAGTTAGAATCTAGATAAATATTTAAAATTGTAATCTGGTCTTATCTGCTGGAAGTTTTACTCTTAGTTCTGAATCTGTAGTAATAAAAAGGTAGAAGTATCCGCATTCAAATTTCCTTGTTTAGGGGTCATTTACATAGTTGGCACGCCAATTCCGCTGCTTTTTTATTAGTGAAAGCACCTGGTATCCTGCCATTAACATAAAAGTACTCAATGTAGCTTTTGACGCTACAGAATAGTCTAATTGTTATAGGCCAATTGTTTAAATATCCTTGTTGATAAAAATGGTGATGAAGCTGTGCCGTAAGTTACCGTTGATAAATACTCATATATTTCTTCGGATAAATTATTTCTCCACATGATGCTTTTAAATATCAGTATTCTTCGCATTTATTATTATCTGCCAAAACATTTTAGCAATCTCAACCGTAACTGCAATAGGATAACAATAAGTTCTAGCTTTAATCTACCACCCATGATTTTGTTGGAATGTCAAACACAGCTATGAGCTGCATAGCTGAACTTATACTTTTGTATTACTGCGTGATGAGAGCGATATAACGTTCTATGTCAAATTTATTACCCTTTTTATAAGGAATGCCCCCCCCCCCTATATTCTGCAACTCATCCCAAGGACTTTCATAAGTACAAATAATTCCTTTGGTAATGATGAATCTAAACAATAAGGATTATATTTGCATGAGGAGCTTCGTCGTTATTGTTTTGCCTTCAGTATGAAAAATAGTCAATCCTATCATACGTTCAAAGCAATAATTCTTTTATTACTTTTTCTCTTTAGTTAAAATTATTCTTCAAAGAATTCTATATAGAATAGAAATAGTTTTCTTTTAGAATTTACATTTTCGATGTATTTCAGCTTCTCCCGAATTTCTAAGCAGCTCCGTTTCTGCCTTATACATGAATAATTCCAGCGCTTAAATGCTTCATTAATTTCTTATGGAAGCGCTTTCCCATTTGACTTAAGAACAACAATTGCAAGATACAAATTCTTTCATTTTTTTCGTTTTAAAGGTAAGTGCTTCTTTAGTTAGCTTCTCAGTCACAACATACCTCCAAGATTATACTAAATACTCTTTAAATATTCAATAACTCTTCCAATTCGTTAATATTAATCAGAAAGACTGTACTTTTGAAATGAATACAAGATTACGGCCGCATTTTTAAAAATATTTTTTTGAATTCGTCATGGTTGGTGGTTGTCTGTCTGTTTCAACTTCTTTGATAGCATTTTAAACATACTTTCCTACGTCCTAATGATCTGAATATGTGTACAAAGCTTTGTCCATCAGACAATTTCAATGTATTAAAATTTGGCGAATTCTCGAAAAATAGAACAGGTTTTTTTTTTTTTTTTTTCGGAATAACCCGCGAAAAGTCTCCCTTCAATTCTATAGATATATGTGTATAATCCCATTATTTTAAGATAGTTAAAATGCATCTCTCTCTGTATTTATATATATATATATATATACTTATATATATATATATATATATAAGTATATATATATATATATAAGTATATATATATATATACTTATATATATACTTATATATATATATATTACGTTTCATTTTCGACCCGGTAAACTATGACGAGAAACGTTTGATTTGGTGTGTACACCACCTAGTAAAGTTTGGCTCATCTTTTTTGAATCACCCCGTATATGCAATTTCGCTTCTATATGTACAGGGTGGCCATAAAATAACTTTACCTGTTTGGAGACGTCAGCAGCTAAAACTAATGAACGAAATAAAACCACATTTCAAATACAGACTGTGGAAGGCATGGAAAGATGAATTTCGCAAAAAAAAAAAAAATAATAATAATAATACCAAAAGTCGCCGATAGGGGAGATTTCGGCGCTGTCAGTACCGGAAACGAGTGAATAATTACAATGAACACACGCAAAATGGAGTATGCAGAATTTCAATATTGTTTTAGTAATAAAAACTGAACATACCATACAGTTATGAATGAATTTAATGAAGATTGTTTTCTGAAAGTTTCATCAATTCATTCATAACTGTATGGTACGTTCACTTTTTATTACTAAAATATTTATGAAGATTATTTTCTGTGAGTTTCATAAATTCATTCATAACTGTATGGTATGTTCATTTTTTATTACTAAAATATTTATGAAGATTATTTTCTGTGAGTTTCATAAATTCATTCATAACTGTATGGTATGTTCATTTTTTATTACTAAAATATTTATGAAGATTATTTTCTGTGAGTTTCATAAATTCATTCATAACTGTATGGTATGTTCATTTTTTATTACTAAAATATTTATGAAGATTATTTTCTGTGAGTTTCATAAATTCATTCATAACTGTATGGTATGTTCATTTTTTATTACTAAAATATTTATGAAGATTATTTTCTGTGAGTTTCATAAATTCATTCATAACTGTATGGTATGTTCATTTTTTATTACTAAAATATTACTAAAATTCTGCATACCCCATTTTGCGTGTGTTCATTGTAATTATTCACTCGTTTTCGGTTCCAGCAGGGCCCAAATCTCCCCTATCGGCCACTTTTAGTACTTTTTTTTTTTCGGAATTCATCTCCCCATGCCTTCCACAGTCTGTATTTGAAATTTGGTTTCATTTCATTCATTGGTTTTAGCTGCAGACGCCTCCAAACAGGGAAAGTTATTTTATGGCCACCCTGTATATATAATCCCACTATTCTATGATAGATAAAAATTCGATAAGAGTTCGATATGCAGCTTCGTCTCTATATCTATATATAAAGAACAGTATTATTGAGTTTTACGTTGCGTATGACAACAGATACTGAAAGCAAAGCTGGATATTGGACTCATTTTTAATTTAATTACAACAATGGATATTATAATACCCCCTTTTGTGTTGTGGCTACGCAAACAGTGATTGAGTGTTGTCTTTTGTTATAAGGGAAGATATACCATAAATAAACCGCTTTAATTATATTACTTCCGGACAGAATGAGGGTACCTGCAATTCATGTGACAGTACATGAAACTATTTTTTCTGGAACTCAAACTTGCGTTGTCTGTGATAGAAGGCATTTTAAACAGGCTCTACACTGGGTTTTTGTTCATGTAAATGTTGATTACTGTATGATTTCTGAATAGCATAGCCATTCTCCAATAACTGTATTATTTCTAATATAAACACCTTGATTTATATGTTTGTTTATCTATCTATCTCTGGGTAGCGCTTGGCGAAATTTTGGTGTCGAAATTGGAGGAATATCGCCAACTTGGCGAGTCCTTTTAAATGCTGCTAAATTGGCAAAAATGCCGCCAAATTGATAAAATTGAAGCTAAATCGATGAAAATAACGACAAATTGATGAAAATTCAATATCTTAAAAATAACATAACAAACGACTTTAAGACTAACCCATTTCTCCGCCCGTCCGTAATGATTAGCTTCATATCAATCAAATTGATAAAAATAATGCTGAATGGGAGCAATGCTTTGGAAATTTTTAATTCAGTCAATACCTTCTAATGTATAATAAACGTCTTCTATGACAGTTTTAGTGTAGATTCCTACTCGTTACACAATACTCTACAGCTTTGCAATTGGATTTTATTATTTCAACTTTCTTTTACGTAGGTCATTCTTCTACCCAGACCGTCCGACCTACCCAACGGTGTAAGGTATCTGTTTAGACTGCCGGGAAGTGCCACCCAATTGAAACCAAAACCCAGTGGGGGTGGCAAGCACGAGGGACCGAACCCTCCTTCCCCTACCACCAACTTCTCGGAAGGACTTACGGATTCACATATTTCAAGTGTCCGTACTCCGCGTAAACACAGGGACAGATTGGAGAGAGCTGAGAATCGAATCCGGGTCAATCTCAGAACGCTAACCACTGGGATGTCCCATCCCTATATGTAGGTCATTAGACAAACCAACTTGTTTTGATGAACATACACTATCATTGCTGCTGTGGTGGTGGTGGTGGTGTGTGTGCGTGTGTGTGTGTGTGGGGGGGGGGGTTGGATTCTCTAATTAAAATAGTTTGAAGCAGTGACAACCGATTACAATCATGGGACACAGCCCCACGCTAACGGGGCATAGCAAACACAGGGATTCGAGAGGAGTTGACGAGCAGGAGAAGGTAGCACCTAGTAGTCTATATTGAAGTATTTTGATGATTGACTCATCAAATACTCTTCATTTTTATTAATTTAGCGACATTTTTGAGAATTTGGCGATATTTTTCTCAATTTCGTAGCATTAAAATATCTCCCAGTTGGTCATATTTCGCTAAATTAATTTTCAAGTTCGTCTAATTTATCGCCAAGTGTTGCTGACAGACGAAGAGAAGAGCATTTCTTACATATAATAAATGACTTTTGGCGAATTGTTGGGTGTCAAAACGAAACTATTACACAATGTGTCTTCTCTCTGGCCGTCCAAACTGTTACCTCACACCGGGTTTCAACAACAACAACAATGTGTCTTCTCTTGTGAATGGAACGAGCTAGATTCACGAGAATGATTTTAGTAAATTTATCTCATGACATTTCATATGGAAAGTGAGCATATTTCACAATTGTTAATATTTTTTTAATTTTATGTAATTTTTTTGATAAATTTATTCGACAAATGTGTAATATTTCGAGAACAGTTCATGTTAACGTTCTAAAGTTCATGTCACTCGTTTTCTAATAAAAAATTATATAAGAAAGCATTTCTTATGTAACAATATTAAATGTTATGATTTTTTTTTAATTTATTCGAAAATTGGTGGAGGTGGGACTATCGAAAATTCGATGGCGTCTAAAATTAATAGGATTTTAGTATTCACCGATTGTAATATCTACACCAAATTCCCTTGCAAAGCTCCTTTCGGTCGTGACTAACTATGTCTAACTATATTTAGCACATAACTATATTTTAACTATATACACACTAACTATATTTTAGTTTTTACTGAGGTTTCTGAATTCTTTAACATTCAGGAGTTTATTAATGTTTGGGTTTGTCATTAATGCAGCAAAAATAATTAGGTTTCTGATACGATTACGCGTGTAAACAGAACATCGCTTTTTGTTTATACTACGTTCATTATTGAAACTTTTGTATCTCAAATGTATAGGCTTACCATGCGTCCCGTTTTGATCAGGAATGTCCCGGTTTAAAGGTACGTGTAGAAGTCCTGCCCGTTTTGAAATTTATCTTTTGGAATATATTTTTGATGGAAAAGAATAATTCTTGTGGCCAAGGAGTCGTTACATCGATTGCGATTAAAAGAGATGCAGGGAAAATTAATTTAGCACTTGAAAATGTTGTTATTATCGTTTGATGAATGAATCGTTATCGTTGATGAAGTGGTGATTGCTAAGAAATTATAGTCTTCGAATTGCGACGCTAGGAAAAAAATCTGATGTGGGCAACACATGATTTTCCTTATATAATGTAATGAATTTACTACTTTTACAGTAAAATAAATGGGTTTTTCTTATAGTAGATACTAATATTATTTCCAAGATATTGAATTTTCCACAATTAGTCGTCATTTTTATCCATTTGGCGAGATTTTCGTTAATTTGGCAACATTTCAAAAGTAGCCAAGTTGGCGACATTCCGCCAAATTCGTCGCTAAAATCTCGCCAAGCGTTATGGACAAAGAAATAATACAGGAGATAAATGACTATTGGCGTTCAAATACAAAAGTATTACTCAAAGTATCTGTTTTCATGAATGGAACGAGCTAGATCCACGAGAATGATGTCATCCAATTTATAGCATGGTATTACATATGAAAAGTGAACATGCTTCTCAATAGGAAATATTTTTTTTTATTTTATATGAGCTTTTGATAATTTTTTTGAAAAATGTGCAATATCTCGAGAACGGTTCATGTTAGCATTCTAAAATTTATGTCAATCGTTTTCTAATGAAAAATTACATAAGGAATGTCTATTTGCGCAACTTTATTAGTGATTTTGATTTTTTGACTTTTTTTTTTAAATTTCATTCGAAAATTTAGGGGGGGGGGGGGGTCTGAACATTCGATTGCGTATAAAAACAATATGCTTCCAGTGTTTACGGATTGTGATTTTTGTACTAAATTTGGTTCGAATCGGTCCATTCGTTCGTCAGTTATCGTCTCCACAGACTCACTGACACACACACACACACACACACACACACACACACTTTCACACACACACACACACACTTTCACACACACACACACACACTTTCACACACACACACACAAACAGACATCACTTCAAAAATGTTTGATTCGTGATCAGGGATGTTCGTCAGTTATCGTCTCCACAGACTCACTGACACACACACACACACACACACACACTTTCACACACACACACACACACTTTCACACACACACACACACACACTTTCACACACACACACACACACTTTCACACACACACACACACACACACACTTTCACACACACACACACAAACAGACATCACTTCAAAAATGTTTGATTCGTGATCAGGGATGCTTGAAACGTGCTCTCCCGTCGAAAACTCGAATTCGAATTTTTGACCCCGACACAATACTTTATTTATATATTATGTATATAAGGAAAGTAATAAAGAAAAGAAACTGTACAAATTCAAATTTTAAAGAGTATTTTGAATATGCCTCAATCGTATGGAGGTCTTTAATGCTGCTCATGTTAGTAGTATTGAAATTACTTAAAATAAATGTTTATATTATATAAAAAAAAACCTGGTACTTACTGATATACTTTATATTAAATGAGATCGGGTTTCAGAATCCTCAGTACCTAACTGGAACTAAGGATATTTAGTACTAACATTGGTTGTTAATGTGACATTAAATTTTTTTTTAAACTTTACAAAAGCTTTCCTGATAATTTTGATATTTTTTATTCATTTGCTAGTGCTTTTAAAAACCATTTGTTGCAAATATCTTGTAATTTACTGCAACTTACAATATTTTAATCTGCATTTTTTTGTATTGAATTTTATCTTGCAAGCTGTTACTGTGACTTTATCTTGTAGTTTGCATTCTTTTAAATAAATAAATAAAAATTAAAAAACATCTGATATGAGCAGCACATGACTTTCGCTACAGACTCAAATTAATATTTTATTTATTTCATTAATAATTCATTGAGATTAATTGCACTAAATAACAAGCATAATTATTTGAAATTACAATGAATTTACACTTTTCATTCCGTTTACGTTTTCATGTGATAACAGTGTTTTCAAAATGTTCATGTGATTAGTGTTTTCAAAACCGGAAAAAATGCGAAAAAATTTCAATATCTCGAAAACGCCTAGTCCTAGAGTAATGCACTTAGTCTTGTTCTTTTCATCGTCAAACATTATGTTTAAAACAAGGATTTAATTGATAAATTTGAGCATACGTAGTCTTTTATTTAAGATTTTGACAATTTTTGCAAGCCATTTCGCAAAAAAGACAGGCTCTTTTCCCCCGAGTCATACCAAAATCTTATCAGCACCAGAATATCCCACAGGTGACTTATCTACCAAATTTTGTGAAATTCTGTCAAGTAGTTTATTAACTAGAGGGGATACTTGCGATTTTTGCGGGCCATTTCAGCAAAAAGACAGGTTCTTTTATACCGAATCATACCAAAATCTAATCAGCACAAAGATAACCCAAAAGTGATTGTATGAAATGTGATTCATTAGTTTTTGAGTTTGAGTGGATACATACATTGCACAGACAGATAGACACACACATGCACGCACGCACGCACGCGCGCACACACACACACACACACACACACACACACACACACACACACACACACACACACACATACACACACACACACACACACACACATCTAGATGCCACGCTAAAAATAGTTTTTCCGTGTTCTAGATGTCTCAAAATGTGTTGATCCGACGAAAACTTCAGTTGCGATTTTCGACATGATTCCAATATTTTTCCTATACGTTAGCATGTATTGCAGGGAAAGTAAAAATAAGTAATTTTTTCAGTCAAAACAAAATCATTTTTATATATTTTACTGCATTTCATATACAGCCATGTGATATCAAAAGATTTTGGAAATTTCCATTGTGATTTTGTACCAGCATTTTGCAAATTGTGCGGGTGGAACTTCCTATTACATTAATTTTGCATTATTTTTTTAGTTAGAGTGGATACATACATTGCATAGACAGACAGACACACACACACAGAGACAGATACAGACACACACACACAGATGTCACGTTAAAAATAGTTTTTCGTATTCTAGAGGTATCGAAACGTGTAGATCCGTCGAAAACTCGAGTTGTGAGTTTCGACATGATTCCAATACCTTCCCTAAACATTACCATGTATTGCAGAAAAAGTAATAAGTAGAACCGTATCTTCAAATACGCCTAATGGCTATATTACGCAAAGCTGGAAGTGTACAACTCGGAAGAAATTTCCATAAACCGAAAGAAAGTCTTGGTATGTGTGGTGTGTGGCTTCTGAAGTATCTTCCATCAAGGAGCAATTTGAAGCAACTGAAAGATCTGTTTTTCATTTCCTGGGTCTTAAGTAAATTGCAGTGCTGATCCAAAAATTCAAAATTTTGGTTTGCATATCAGCTGGGTAGCGTTCTGCTTCCTTCAAAGAAATCGAAATTGAGTTACTGTATTTTGTAATTATACGAAGGTTTTCTTTAAAAGCAATTCTTTTACGGCAGTTTTGAGCGTGCTTTGATGAATGCGTATATTTTATACCTTTAAAATATTTTTCTGTCTTTAAAGAAGAACTGTCCATCTAAATACCTACAATTTTCATGAATTTTTTAAGTCCTCGTCAGGAAGGTATCATTTCTTTATCATATTTCAGACTATCAACCCTTGACCTTCCCTTTAAAAAAAAGCACCCTGAAGGTAAATCTTAAAATTCTGAAGTAGATATAGATTAGAAAATATTTTACATTGCAAAAAGAATAAATAAATAATAATAATAATAAAATAATTAAAATAAATAAATAAATAAAAATAAACAAATAAATACATGGAATCCTTATCAGTAACAAAATATTGAAACAAAATTTCATGAACATTTTATAAGCCTCAGGATTTTTACTAAGTACAAAATAATTATTTGATATTGATATTTATAAATGCAAACAATAAAGTTTTGTATAAGAAGTTTCGTTATTATATTGCCTCAGTATGAATTAACTGCAGCGTGGCTCAACTTGACTTTCTGATACCAGAATCCATTTTTAAGGAATTAAAAAAATATTTTATTTATTTATATATTTATTTTATTTTATTTTATTTTATTTTATTTTATTCAGTATTTATTTATGTATATTTTTCTTTGCAAATTTTAAAAGAAAATAAAATTGAAAAATTCGTTATTGTTGTTCCTAATAATCACAAATATAGCATGTTAATGCTCATTTTAAAGGCCTTAAAAAAAGGACGTTTTTGTATAAAAAGTTTCGCTGTTATTATTTTGTCCCAGTATAAAAAAGAGCCACTTCAATAGTAAAGCCAAAAATAATTCCTTTATTACTTTTTCTTTAGTTAAAATCTTACTTCATAGAGTTCTGTATGAAATAGAAATTGTTTCCTTCAAAATTGACGTTTCCAATGTTTCCCAGATCCTCTCCAATTACAAGGGAGTATGTTTCTGCCGTAGATGAATAATTCCCGTACTTCCATTCATTTCCTACGGAAGTGCTTTTGAGTAGAACTAGAAAACAACAATCGCAAAACACATATCATTATTATTTTCTCACTAATAACAATTTTTAGAGTAAGCTTTCCAGGCACAGCATGTTCTACGGAAATATTTATTTATTCATGAACTGATCTAAATCGCTAATATTCAGAAATTAGGTTTCTTCGTAAGATAAAAAAATCTGCTGTGAGCAGCACATGACTTTCCTTATATAATGCAATGGATTTACTACTCTTACAGTTAAAAAAATATTATTCTTATAGTAGATACTTATATTCTTTCCAAGATATTGAATTTTCTTCAATGAGTCGTCATTTTCATTGATGCAGCGTCATTTTTAACCATTTGACGAGATTTTCTTTAATTTGGCACCATTTAAAAAAGTCGCTAAGTTGGCGACATTCCGCCAAATTCGTCGCCAAAATCTCGCTAAGCGTCATGGGCGGAGAAATAAGTTCTTCTTAGAGCAGATAAATGATTATAGGTTTTCAAATACAAAAGTATTACCCAAAGTATCTTTTCTCGTGAATGGAACGAGTTAGATCCACGAGAATGATATCACCAAATTTATCGCATGATATTACATATGAAAAGTGAACATGTTTCTTAAGAGTTAATATTTTTTTTTTATTTTACTTGATTTTTTGATAAATTTATTTGAAAAATGTGCAATATCCCGAAAACGGTTAATGCTAGCGTCCTATATAGTTTGCGTCAATCGTTTTCTAAGGAAAAATTACATAAGGAATATCTATCTTCGTAACTTTATTACTTTATTAAAGGTTTTGATTTTTTGATGATTTTTTCAAAATTTCACACGAAAATTTAGGGGAGTTCTGAACATTCGATTGTGTTTAAAAATAATAGGCTTACAGTATTCATGGATTGCGAATTTTGTACTAAATTTCATTCGAATCGTTCTATTCATTTGTGAGATATAGTCTCCACAGACTCGCACACACACACACACACACACACACACACACACACTCACACACACAGAGACATCACGTCAGAAATGTTCGATTCGTGATCAAGGATGCTTGAAACGTGTTCTTCCGTCGAAAACTCTAATTCGAATTTTCGACCCCGTCACAATATTTTCCTTATACATTATGTATATAAGAAAAGTAATAAATGTCTACGATTTGTTAGAATAAGGCCACATTTTCAAGCTTAATTAAAAACGGGTATACCTCAGCAAATATGAAAATAATTACTTTGAAGGAAACCTTGTTTTAAAGCGTTCTGAGTTTAAATGGTTCACAAAATCTGAAAAAAAAATTAACTGCAGTGTGGCTCAACTCGGCTTCATACCAAAATCCATTTTTAATCACTTTTATTTTCATATTTTACAAGGAATTTTTTGAAAAATTGAAAAGTATTGCGGTTTCAGATGATTACAATTATAGCGTGTTACCTTTAACTTTATAGGATTTGTTAAAATCATTCGATTGATATCATACTTGACAATGCACCTCCGGGGGGGACAGATTCCCCCTCGAGGGGGGGGGGCAATGATCTCACGAACACGAAATTGTATCGCGCTTATTTTTGACAACACTGATTGAAACTATTAAGACTCGTTGCCCTTGAGCTATAAATAATCCCTTTTATGCATGATTATGCCAAATTTTGTCCTATGCTGCCATGTTAAAGGAATATAAAATTTCGAATGTGGTTCAACTCAACTTTCTCATACAAAAAAATCTGATGTGAGCAACACATGACTTTCCTTATATAATGCAATGAATTTACTACTTTAACAGTAAAAACAATAGGTTATTCTTATAGTAGATATATTCTTTCCAAGATATCGAATTTTCTTCAATGAGTCGTCATTTTCATTGATTTGGCGTCATTTTTATCCATTTGGCGAGATTTTTGTTAATTTGACAGCAATAAAAAATGTCGCCAAGTTGCGCCGAATTTGGCGGAATGTCGCCAAGTTGGCGACATTCCGCCAAATTCGTCGCGAAAATATCGCCAAGCGTTATGAACGGAGGAATAAGTTATTCTTACAGCAGATAAATGACTATTGGCGTTCAACGCCAATCTCTAATACTCTAATAATTTAACAACGAAATAACAAGCATTTAAATTTAAGCTTAGCAATATGCTACAATTTTTTTTTTTTCAAATATTTTTGCAGAACAAATATCGTCTGCATAATGATATCTCAATGGAAGGTTTAATAGTGCGTATTTTTTAATTAATATCTCAATAACCCCTTGTTCTAACAACTCGAAACATGGATTATATTTTAAGTGGGGCTATTTCAAATCTACTCCGAAAATTTCATCAAATTCGGTGCAACCGTTCTCCCGTGAAGATGGAATAAATACACACAAACAGATTTTCTATAGTGAATAACAAATTTTCTATGGTGAATAATAATTGTTTTCAATAGTGAATAACAAATATTATAAAAAGTTAAAGAGTTGGATAGATATTTTTTTATACGAATAACATCTTGAGCGCGTGTACAGGTGTAAATTTTCTATCTTGATTCTATCTTGATTCAGTTGATTTTAAAGATACAGATATGCGGTTTTTTTAATGATCTTGTTTTATTAAAAATAAAATTTTCTGATTGATCAAATTTGTCTAAGGGGGTCGTATAAAATTTTAAAAAGTGTAACTTTTTGAAAATTAATAGGAGGGCTATTTCATTAACGTAGTCTTATTTCCTACCTTACTTTCAATATTTTTGCAATTTATATTGCCCACTTATCTCCAATAGGTAAAGAATTAAAGCGTGTTTCAATCCTTTTGTGACACCCTGTATATCCTCTACACACATGAAACCACGAGCATGTCCTTGTTGTTAGACCAGCCGTCCTGTTGGGACAATTCGATACAAATCCAAAACAAAAGCCACAGCTGACTGTAAGGAAATAAAGGTATAAAAAATAGTCAAACAAGGATTATGAAGGCCAGTAAACCCTAAAAGTTGGAAATGGCTCCAATGCGATAGAGCTGAAATAGTTTTGAGCGATTAATGTCTTATAAAATAAAACTTCAATAAAGTACATTTAGTTTATTTGTTATTTTCCTTTTGAGTTGTTTCGTTTATAAATAGTTCAAAATATATAAATATCGTAATTTTAACACTACATTTCGAAAATTGAGAATATGATCAGAAAATCCAATAACATATCCTTATAGGGCTTGTAAATGACTACAACCACTCGCTTACTGTTCATAGCTAGCTTTTAAGTTTTCGAAATATAAGATTTACAACATTAAAAATGGAAAAATATCCATCTTCTTCAACTTGATAAGACGATTATTCGAAAACTTTATCAGAGCTTAGTCGAAACAAATTACTGTTTCTGTGAAAAATTAAAAACAAATAATCTGTGAAAAATTAAAAACAAATTACTGTTTCAGTGAATACAGTTTTCTTTTCTGCAAATGACTGTAAATTACCCTGCTAAATATAAATACTTGTCTGTCGCCTCTTTAAATGCATTTGTCAACATTTGCAAATGTTTATATTCCATATCAGCAAGAAAATCTTAAGTTTATCTCTTGATAGGAATAAAAATCATCTGTCAATTTTAATTCTTCTCAGAGTCATGCACAATGATTCTAATGCTTTTCTTTTTCACATTCATCTGAGCATTGTTAGACCACAAAGCTCTCATTATTGAATCCCATCATCTAACCATTGTTAGACCAAAAATCGCTCATTATTGAATCCCATCATCTAACCATTGTTAGATCACAAAGCGCTCATTATTGAATTCCATCATTTAACCATTTTTAGACCACAAAGTGCTCATTATTGAATCCCATCATCTAACCATCGTTAGACCACAAAGCACTTATTATTGAATCCCATCATCTAACCATTGTTAGATCACAAAGCACTCATTATTGAATCCCATTATCTAACCATTGTTAGATCAAAAAGCGCTCATTATTGAATTCCATCATTTAACCATTTTTAGACCACAAAGTGCTCATTATTGAATCCCATCATCTAACCATCGTTAGACCACAAAGCACTTATTATTGAATCCCATCATCTAACCATTGTTAGATCACAAAGCACTCATTATTGAATCCCATTATCTAACCATTGTTATATCAAAAAGCGCTCATTATTGAATTCCATCATTTAACCATTTTTAGACCACAAAGTGCTCATTATTGAATCCCATCATCTAACCATCGTTAGACCACAAAGCACTTATTATTGAATCCCATCATCTAACCATTGTTAGATCACAAAGCACTCATTATTGAATCCCATTATCTAACCATTGTTAGATCAAAAAGCGCTCATTATTGAATCCCATCATCTAACCATTGTTAGATCACAAAGTGCTCATTATTGAATTCCATCATCTAACTATTGTTAGACCAAAAATCTCTCATTATTGAATCTCATCATCTATCCATTGTTAGATCGCAAAGCGCTCATTATTGAATCCCATCATCTAACTATTGTTAGACCAAAAAACTCTCATTATTGAATCTCATCATCTATCCATTGTTAGACCATAAAGCGCTCATTATTGAATCCCATCATCTAACCATTGTTAGACCACAAAGCGCTGATTATTAAATCCCATCATCTAACCATTGTTAGATCATAAAGCGCTTATTATTGAATCCCATCATCTATAAATAACCACTTATCGATCATTGCAGCTGATTCTGTTTAGGTGATAAAAACACCGTACTTTCCCCTGAAAGATTACATATATCCTTTCTACACTTTGGGAGGCCAGTCATTCTCCTTGTTTGATCAGCTGCTGAGTTGGGACAACTTGATACAAAGACTAAACAAAACTCTCGTATAGCTAGGAAGTAAGGGCTAATAAAACCACAGAAGCCCTCCCCAGGATAGACAGAAGACAAAGTCTGCTGCAAGTAAAACCACTTCTCCTCTCCAAGTGGATTTTTATGCAAAAGAGGATAAATTTTAGCTTCGGACGCGGGGGACTAATAAGGAAAGTATTCTCAAGAGTTTACTTTTCGACTTGATAGAAAAGTTGTTAACCAAGAAGTGACGTGACAAATTTAATTTTAAAGCCGAATCACTTTGCTAATCTAGTATTATAGTTAAGCAAACTGTTCCCAAACAGTTTTGTCCACGAGACACTTTGAACCTTTGTACAATTTCGTTAAATACCTTCCATTTTGCGTTTGATATTTTTTGTAGAATTACTATTAACATATTTTATTTTTTATAAAATATATATACACTAGAAGGATAAGCTCGTCATAAGATGGGATAAAGTTGCAGATGATTATCTTAGATCCGCTATTTTCTGAAGATTATATTAGATCCGCTATTTATAAAGTTGCAGAAGATTATCTTAGATCCGCTATTTATAAAATTGCAAAATATTTCCTCCCATCCACACCGTGCATACGAATGCGAGACATACACCCCTCCCATTCAATATTATTATTTATTGTACTACCCCAAAATACATATACTGTACCACTCGCTAAAATAACGCAATTAATCTACGCTCCCTGAGACCACCTAAAGCGAATTTATCAAGATTAATGCATCAAACTTTTTATTTCAAGTTTTCTATAACTGGTCATTCCAAGGAGATAAAATGAACAAATTTTCTTTAACTTCATGAATTTAGCTCAAACTAATCTATCAATTTTGCATTCATTTTTCATTGTTTAAAACATGAATTGTAAGGTAAAGGATGGAGAAAGTCTCTCCAACTCCACGGTTGGTTTAAATATTGAAATTTTGACATTTTAAATTGGGAAGACCTGTGAATATTAACTTTCCTGTTCAGCTGAATCATGGAGGTAAAGGGATGGCCTCATCTCCAACTTCGCGAGTTCTATACAGTTTTCCGAAAACGCCAATTTCGTTTGATATGATCATTCAGGTGGCGCTGGGGTAAGATAAGTAGCCCTAAATTGTATGCATTTCTTTGGCGAAAGACGTAAAGTATGTATTTAAACTGTCCATTTTGTAAAGATAAATGATTAGCGCAATGCAAAGTAGAACTGAAGCAATGAAGAATATTCAAAATTATTTTACCTTTTAATTTACTTTTATCTCCCTATATTCTGTACTTTATCCTACTACTATGAAAAAATACTGGTTAACCATACTCATAACTAAGGAACCCTTAATTTAAAAATAATCAAAAATGCATATACTAAATACTACGCCTTTCTGTTCTGTCAACTAACAATAGCAGCTACTTTGCTAACATTAGCGAAACTTAGATATAATTCTCCAAGCATTATGAAATTTTCAAGTGTTTCATCCATAGGAGTTTTATATCCTTCTTTTTAACTCCATGGTTTTCCGTTTAGTTACTTCAGGCATTAAAATCTCATGACCATGCACCCTATTGTGGCAACGCCTTTGACCTAAGGTATATACACCTCGGTGGGCTACACAGACCCGGACTAAGTGTTGTTTTTTATTATATAGGATAGTGCTTCAAATATTACATGACTAAATGCATTTTCAATGATTGGTTGCAGACCTGTGGTTCTTACTTAAGTAATGCGTCAAATAAGGTAGACTTTCAGACTGCGAAAGTTTTGGTCACGTGATATACTTTACTAGAAAGTACAATATTTAATTTTTTATAGGGTCCTTCATCAAATAAGTTCCCATTAGCGAACTGTTTGTTCCTTATTAATTTAAAGATCTTTTGGGAAGGGAAATAAAAGCCGGATCTTCAAATATGCAAAATTGGTCCTGAAAAAATTGTCAAAGTTTAATGTCAATGAGACTTAAACCATTTCTTCTCATTTAAAAGAAACGACTAAAAATATAGAGTTTAGGGGGCTGCACAAAAATAAATGGAGAGGGAACTTACCTTCTCCTGTACGTTCAAGGTCATAAAGGTAGGCATCACACCAGTGAATGCTGTGCCTCTTATCCTTGATTTTACCTCCTCTCCTGGGAAGAGTTCTGTGGACGCTCATGACCGGGGCTCTACTTTCAGGTCTACGTACCTTGCGAAGAATCTTACTCCTCCTTTAAAAACACGCAGCGCCGTACATATTTAAAATAAATTGATCACAACTAAACAGGGCTAAATGTGATATGAAGGAGGGTTAGAATCTATGGCGAAGGTGCGATGTAGCATTGTATTTATCAGAAGGGACATACATAAAAGATAACTTTATTTACAAAAACATAACTAAAACAGTGCTACATTATATCGCGAGAACCAACGGCCGTATCGTGCTGAAAACACCGGTTCTCGTTAGATCACCGAAGTCAAGCAGTATCGGGCGCGGTTAGTACTTGGGTGGGTGATCACCTGGGAACACCGCGTGCTATTGGCACATTTCGGGCGCGGTAGCCCGGTGGTTTGCGCGCTGGATTTGCACGCTGCCACAAATGCCGCCGTGTTCATGCGGAGTACGATCACGTTAAACATGTGGATCCGTAAGTCCTTCCGAAAGGTTGGTGGTAGGGGAAGGAGAGTACGGTCCCTGTGGATGCCTCCTCCACTGGGTTCCGGTCTAGATTGGGTGGCGCTTCCCGGCCGTTCAAACAGTTACCTTACACCTTTCTGGTAGGTCGGACGGTCTGGGTCTTAACATTATATCGCGAGAGCCAACGGCCGTACCGTGCTGAAAACACCGGTTCTCGTTAGATCACCAAAGTCAAGCAGCATCGGGCGCGGTAGCCCGGTGGTTTGCGCGCTGGATTTGCAGGCTGCCACAACTGCCGACGTGTTCATGCAGAGTACGATGACGTTAAACATGTGGGTCCGTAAGTCCTTTCGAGAGGTTGGTGGTAGGGGAAGGAGGGTACGGTCGCTGTGGATGCCTCCGCCACTGGGTTCCGGTCTAAATTGGGTGGCACTTCCCGGTCGTTCAAACAGTTACCTTACACCTTTCTGGTAGGTCGGACGGTCTGGGTCTCAACAACACCATTATATCGCGAGTACACGTAGCCATCAGAAATAAGAATGAACTGAAAATGTGCTTGCTTCCATGTGCCTGCGCAGAGGCGTTGCGCATGCGTCGTATGTACAATTTAGAGTCTCTGTCAAGTTAAAGAAAGTTTTATGTTCATCATTTTATCTGAAGGGGCGCCGCTATGAATCCTTCCTCAGGTTGCTTAGACTTGAAAGTGTAGCTCCGATTCTGTGGAAACATGGCGCCAACTATTTTGAGATTTCATAACTTTTTGGGAGGCGATTTTTGTTTTGTATACCTCGGAGGTACAAAATCAAAAACTTTTTTTTAATACTCATATCACATCATGTAAAAACACCACGTCAGTAAACACCATTTCATAGTAAAACAAGAAGGATCAATCATGCATAAAGCATTGATAATGAAACGTTTTTCAACTGAAATGCAATTTTATTTAAACATATCTAAAATGCGATACATCCAGCGGTGATATTTTGTAAATGATCACAGTACTATAATAATTTATTTTACTTGGAAACTTAAAACTTCATCAAAAAAAGTAATGCCATAAAATATAAAATCGCCTGTTTTTCTATGTAAAATCTATGAATATTTCATTCATATCACTTATATTCTAGACTTCATAGCTAAATAATTTTGTATTAAAAAATCAGCAATTCTTATACATCTCGTCTTACAATCGCTTCATTTGTTTACATTCTGCATTCGTTAAAATTAGGCTTCGTTGTAGAAATAATCAAAGTTTAGTGATCATTTTTGGTCTCATTTTTTTCGCTAGATAGGATACAGCTTGTTTTGCGGGGCCATTGCGCAAAAAAGGCAGGTTCCTTAATTCCGAATTGTACCAAAATCTAATCAGCACCAGGGAATCTCACAATTAACTTACCTAAAAATTTTTATGAAATTAGGTCAATAAGTTTTTGAGTTAGAGTGGATACATACATAGTAACATAGCATAGACAGACACACACAGCCGTCACATTTAAAATAGTTTTTTTCGTGTTTTAGAGGTCTCAAAACGTTTAGATCTCTTGGAAACGAGAGTTGCGATTTTCGACATGATTCCAATACTTCCCCTATACTTTACCATGTATTGCAGGGAAAGTAAACATCTGATGTGGGCAGCATATGACTTTCCTTGCAGACTCAAATTCATATTTTCTTTATTTCTTTAACAATTCGTTAGATTGACTTTAGTTGCACCACATAACACTAAGTTTGCATATTTAATTCAATTTTTGTTTTTATTTGGTAATTGGACATTTTTCCGAAATCGGTGTAACAAAAATGCAAGAAATCTCAAATATCTTGAGAACGGTTAGTCCTAAAGCATAATAGAGTGTGTTATATTCTTTTCCTCGTCAAAAATTCCTTATGAAACAAGAATTTAATTGATACATTTGAGCATACGTAGTCTTCTTTTTTTTTTTTTTTTTAGATTTTTGCGGACCATTTCGTAGAAAAGGACAGGCTGTTCTTTTCCGAATTGTACCAAAATCTAATTAGCACCAGAGTATCCCACAAGTAGCTTATTTACCAAATTTTGTGAAATGTGGTGTATTTGTATTTTAGCTAGGGTGGGGTGCATGCATGAAATTTTTGCGGGCCATTTCGTTAAAAAAGGCAGGTTGTTCTTTTCCGAATCATACCAAAATCAAATCAGCACCAGAATATCCTACAAGAAACTTATCTACCAAATTTTGTGAAATTTGATCAATTAGTATTTTAGCTACAGTGAATACATGGAATTTTTACGGGCCATTCCGCAAAAAAAGGCGGATTCTGTTTTTACGAATCCTACCAAAAACTAATTGGCACTAGGGTCTCATCCTAGTGACTTACCTACAAAATTTTATGAAAATCGGCCTAGTAGTTATTTAGTTAGAATGTATATATACATTGCACAGACAGACGGACACACACACAGACACACTCACAGACAGACACACAGAAAGACACACAGACAGACACACACACACAGACAGACACACACACACAGACAGACACACACACGCAGATACACACACAGACACTCACTCACAGACATACACACAGGCAGACACACACACAGACGTCAAGCTAAAAATAGTTTTTTCGTATTCTAGAGGTCTCGAAAAGTGTAGATTCGTCGAAAACTCGAGTTGTGATTTTCGACACGATTCCAATACTTTCCCTATACATTACCATGTATTGCAATGAAAGTAAAAATGAAATTTTGCATTTTTTTTTTAGATAATTAGTCCTGGAAAAGGTGCAACTATCAAAGCTAATTTTCTCCTTTTTGCTGATAATTATCCATATTTCACTTTACTTTTACGACCAACCCGATAATTCCCTTCGACCACTCTATGTCAAACATCCGGTATATTCTCCATACACTTGAAGCCTCCTTTGAACAGCTGTCGTGTTGGGACAATTTGATACGAACTCTAAACAAAACTCACAACTGAGTATAAAGTAAGGACTAATAAACTTTTTGAAGCTCCCACTGGACAGATAGAAGCGGAAATTTGTCGAAAATAAACCCTCTCGTCAAGGATCTTAATGGTAAAAAGGATAAAAATGATCTTCAGACGCGAGAAATTAATTAGGAAGGGATTTTGAAGTGCTTTCTTTTTAACCATGAAGTGTTGTGTGCGATTTTTGTTTTAAAACTGAAGTATTTTGCTAATGTAGTATTATACTTAGGCCAGTTAATTTCAAATTTTTTGGCCCACAGAGCATTTTTGCAGCTCAACAATTCAGAGGATTATTTTCTCCTTTAGCTTTATGCCTTTCTTGATTTTTGATGTTGTTGTTATTGTTGAGACTCAGACAGTTCGATCTACCTGAAAGGTGCAAGTTTTTGATTTTTGAAGTGAAACATCTTATAGTGTGAGGCAAATCATGAAAGAAATGTGACAGTAATGAAACGGAAGTATGTAAAGAACGTGACATCACATTGTTACGAATGCCTAACGAGAAACCGTTATTATATTACTTAAGAGGTCACAGGTAACGAAAATGTTTGATAAAACTTAGCTCAATAAAATTGTTGATTCGGAATTGTTTAAAAGTCAATTTTTAAAAATTCTTCTAAACACTGGTAGAAACAAATCTTCAACTAGCCTTAGATCTGGTGTATATATCGATTATAGATATGGTGCATAATTTTAAGCCCAACATGAGAAGAAAAAGTATTATTTTGGATAAAAATTAATTCTAGTATGTTTCCCCTTCTCGGTGAAAACACTTTTGAAAATAAACATGTCATCAAATTTTCTTTTAGAAATGAGAAAAGTCATTCATTGTTGCTTTTATCTTATCTACCACTTTTCACTTTCTAGGATTTGCTATCTAAGATTTGTTTCGATTGGATTATGAATTACGTAATTTATCTTGCGAAAGATCTTTCATGACATATTTTATGAATAATGAAAGCGCCATTATCATTTTGGTATTTAAAAGAACTTGAACTCCAATATTCTAAAATATCAAAGTATAAATCCTATATTTATGAGATTTTTAGTAAAAAAATCTTTTCCTTCCCTACAGCACTGATTTGAGCTCAAAAGTCCCTTAGCGTTGGAAGAAATTCTTAGGAAATTATTCTTACAGCAATGGTTATCTAGAGAGGTTAGTAATTGCTTAATTATGATTGTTTCCCTTTATTTGGATGTTACTTATTTCTGCAATGTTTCTTCGAAAGCATTAAAATCACATGGGTTATTTTCTGATGACACGAAATTATTGTTTATATAAAATATACTATTAAAAAATTATCGATATCTATTAACAGAAAATAAAAATATTTTACTTTTAATGTTTTTAATGTCATAAACTTAGGGTGATAGAATATGATGTAATAAACTATGTCACAGTATAAAATGATGAACAAATAACAAGCAGACACACGTTTTGGAAATCTTTGGATTTCCTTTTCCAATGAGATTAAGTCTGAACATGAACGTGCAAAGGACAGTTAGATCATGCCGTAACAATAGAAATATGGTTAATTAAGAGAACCCAATATGGCAGCATCACCTAGTGTCACCAAAGAGAAGTAATACGATAATATAAACTTGAGAAGCAAACAAAAAATAATAAAGATGCAGAGGTTGTGAACTGAAATGAGCGAGACAAAAATATATATTACTAAACGTGGTCATGACGTACATTGGGGAATCATACATCCTTAACCATATTATTGGGATGCTTATTGATACGAATAATGCTTCAAATAAATAATGGATGCAGAAGAAAAATCAAACCGGAAACTAGCCATTCAACAATAAGAAATTATTGAATATATAATTTCTTGCTTTTGTTTTACACAATTTTGACGTATTTCAAAGCGATATTTTAAGATACATTTAGTTTGATCAACCTACAATACTTGGCGATCACATGGACTTTGATATATGCTGCAATTACTGAACTTTTCAATAGGAAGAAAAATTTATTTTATTGGCATCGGGGTCAAATTGAGTATTCTAGCAATTTTATGTCTAATGTTTAGTATAGAATGGAAGGGAAATAATAATGCTGGAAGTTTTAGTTGGATCTTCCCTGCACTGGGGTGGATTGTAAAATTTGCAAAAACCACGATCAACAATTTTCATCGAGAATCCACTTCCATAAAATTAATTTGAACCACAGTTTACTGTAAGCTTTATGTAGTTTCCTTACCCCGTCATAAAAAATCCTCTTATTCCAATAATGCATTCAATTCTTATGTCTATCGTACTATTATTAAATTATACCCTACTTCTGATTTATTAAAGTCTGAGCTGGACTATTTAAAATCTGTCGCATTAGATAGGGGATTATCACCGAAAATTGTGGATCCTGCTTTTTCCAAATTTTCTAAGCCAACGAATTTTTTAAACAAAGGCAAATCCAGTTAAAACTGTCGTACATGCACCGAATTTATTGATAGATGCAAGCGAATTTTGATTTTCTCATTCACAAAAAAGAAATCTTTTGACATAAGCAGCTGGCATTACACAAATTGTACGAAAACTACTTGCTGCCGGATTTAGTGTTGATTTGGCGATGTGGTTGTACTCTTATATTACAAATAGACTGTATTCTGTAAAGCACTTTGGTGTAAACTCTAGACTGTACAGTAATTCCTCTGGTGTTCCATAAAATTGGTTCTAGCCATTCTATACTAGACAATACAGCCCAGCTTACTTTGAGAATTCTGTTCGAAAAGATAGGGTTTGGATGTTTTCAGTGAGGAATAAATCCTAAAAATCTTAAAAATAGACAAATGACGACACACAATAAACAAATACACTTTGTACACAATAGATAAATACACTCTGTTGCAAAAGGATATATGCACTTATCAGAAATTGAGCTTCAGCCACGATACTCGCTAATATGAGTATCGTTTGAGGATATATGCAAATGATTAGAATTTGGGAGCAAAGAAACGTTCAATTTAGAAATGGTGGCAAGAAGACGATGACATTTTAGTAATCTGTAAAACCTCCCCTGGCAGCTATAAAAGCTGATATTCAGTGCGGCATTGAGTCAATTAAGTTGCTCATATTCCTTTGTGGAAGATTCTGCCACAAATGTTGCAACTGGTCAGCTAATTCAGTGGTATTCAGATAAGGCTGCCATTGCCGTCCCAGACGTTTTCTATTGGTGATTGGTCTGGGGACCTGGATGACCATGAGAGGGTATTAAATCCTTGAAGACATTGTTAAAAAAGTTGTGTAGTATGTGGCCCAGCGTTGTTTCGTTGGTAAATGGAACCTGGGTGGCTTAACAGCATACACAGAATATCGTCGACAAGCGAGCTGTCAGATTGTCTTGCAGCACAACTAGAGTAGATCGACTGTCTCGCGATATGACTCCCCAGACTGTCACATCAAGTGTGATGGCAGCGCACCGATCGACAACAAATGCGAGATCAGAACGCTGGCCAGTCCTCCTCTACACACGTATTTAGCGGTCATCAACACTGAGAGAGAAGCGGCCTTCTTCGCGGGATTCGAAGACAACATGCCACCAATAAGACACTTTCCAGGCTGACCGAACTCGGCACCAACAGCTCTGCTTATGTTGAGGGGTCAGTTGATAAGCGCATTAATGAACGTCGACACCTAATCCCATCTTCTGCCAGTCGTCTCTGAATATAGTATCCATTGATATAGAACAACACACTACAAAATATTCGAAATGTGTAGACTGATCGAAATGTACAGACTGATGAAATACATACTTGCATGGTATTATTAATCTGTATATTATTTTAAAATGTCTTCATATAGAAATTTACAATTCTAACTTGAATTTGCGAAGATGCTTCACACTAGAAAATGGTCGAAATATAGACTGATTGCAAAACACATTTCCTGATGATATACATGCTTAAAATTCGGTCCTAGGGTTTCACAAAATGCCACAAATACAAAGTAAATCGCTATTTTCCAATATTTGCTTTTCAGGCGTGCTTCATACATAAATGTCTGATTTATCGAAAAAAAGGCAAAATATTATCTTTAAAACAAAATTAAGACTTATAATTAGGCAGACGGGTCAATTTTTTATATATATTTTTTCTTTTGCATTTACACGTGTGCTGCAAATCAAAATGCAAGCATAAAACATGCTTCCTGTTAAGGTAGAAACTTAAAATTGTAATTATAGTCTTTAGTACAAAGTTAATAGTTTAATAAACTGGCGAGAAATTTTATAAATCTATAATTTGACACCTTTTTTAATTTAAAGTAACAAACGTTTCAATAATCATAGTTATTTAAATATATTGATACCTGTTCACTTGTGACACCTTCAATTTTCATCGGATATTCATCTGGTAATAATAATAAATATTTACGAAGGTATGCTGGCCACAAATAATTGGTGCTACAGGCTGCATTTGACCCATGGGTTTCCTTATGTGTGTTGTAGTATTTATAATACGCTTAGTGAAAATGTGATATGTAATATGATACTATGATTACACCAAATTTCTCAAACAAAATTTGTCTCACAAACAACACAAGCTGCTGCATTACCACCCCCGCCTCTGCGCCATCTGTAGCCTCCCCAAGTCACCACTCCACATAATCCCCTCCCAATAGAACCCCCCTCTATCGATATCAATGACAAAACTTGAAAATAAACGCTGGGCCGTTACAGCACTTCACAAAAGGTTCCCACAGGACTGGGCCGAAATTGAATAAGTCCCTGAATCAGTGAAGAAAAAAAAGTAATAATAAAAGAGCAGATGCGAATCCCTTGCTCCAGGATCCGGGCTCAGTGATAAGTGCTGAGCCGCAAAAAAGGTAGGGCCAAACAGATAGTGATGAGTTTTTGTGGAGCACGTGTGTAGGAGTAGGTGAGAGATAATGGGGAAGGGAAAAAAAAATGGTGATCCTGTGCTTTGAGTTTGGAGAGTTTTTAATAAAATTTTAATCAAAAGGGATGCAAAGATGAAAATTCAACCCCTTTAAATGTTTAATATACAATAAAACCTGGTTAACCCTAGCAATATCAAGATTTTCTGCAATGAGTATTGTTAGGGCAACAAAGGCGAAGTTAGTACATTATGATTTAATGGCACTGTTGCAAAAATTAAAATTACGCTTGATATGTAACAAATAAAGTCACCAATAGTCACTAATAAAGTAAATTTTCAATTGAAATCAATTTTTGTCATTCTCTTACAAAGAAATGAACTACAGCTGTTCAGCAAAATGTGTTGGGGGGGACGGGGCTTTATTTGTGCAGTATAGAAGGATTATCTGTTTGATTACAGTAAATCCAAATTCAAAACACTGTTTGATCACGTAAATCCAAATTGAATATACTGTTTAATTACGCAAATCCAAATGGAAAACACTATTTGATTACGTAAATCCGAATGAAAAACACTGTTTGATTACATAAATCCAAATTGAATACACTATTTAATTATGCAAATCCAAATGCAATACACTATTGGATTACAAATCTAAAATGAATATGCTGTTAAATCTAAATTGAAATACTTTGTGATTGTCGAAAGGACAAATTGAGTATACTATATTCACGTAATCTCCGAGTGTGTTTCTCGGAACCCTGCGGTTCCGTGACAGTGTTCCATGGGTTCCCCGACGTAAGAAATTCATTGCAGAAACCAAACGACACAAATTACGAATTCAGTCTAACATTTCTTCTCATTGTTCGCATTAATTTAACTTGGAACACGAAACTTAAAATTAATTATTTTACTTAACTTGTGCAGACAATTTAACACTACTCAAAGTTGTAATTTAATAGTGAAAGTACCATTTGTCATCCTCAACATAAGTAAATAATGCATGCAATGTGATATAAAGCTTAGATTTTAAGGAAATTATTTAAAAAAAATTTAAACTTAAAAGTCACATAAAATTTTGAACACATAATTTGTTCCTAACGATCCCCAATTTTGATGTTGATATAACGCTAACTTGCAACATTTTGCAACAGGAATGTTTACAATCTTTGAGGTACTTAAACTTTTCTCTTTGTGGGGTTCTACCATTAAATTGAATTTTAAGAAAAGGTTATACGACCCAAAAAGTTTGAAAAACATTGCATTATATGATTACAGTAAATCCAAATTGAATACACTGTTTAATCACGGCAAATTCAAATTTAATATACTGTTTAATAAACTCATTCTATACTGCAAAACAAATTTCAACTGATCCAAGATGAATGTATCGAACAACCTGACACATTCCGTGCAATTACACTATATTTCATGAATACATTCGCAAAGACACTCAACGAATATCCATTTATTTCTATTCAACTAATTAAATTACAGTTCCATTTCTCAAAAAGGAACCTATTGTGGATTCAAAGTCTTTTTTATCTTTAGCGAGCCATTTGTAAATTGTTAATCAACTGCTTCATTAACTTTGGCTCGCTAATCACGTCACATTTGGAACGGTACCAAATTTCCTAAATATCCTATGTGCTCTTTTACCTTCTTGGGCTTTATCCTTAGTTTAATAAATATTTTCCCTTCATTCACATTTAAGTATAAGTTAATTCTATCATTGTACAGCTGTGGAAAAGAAAAAAACGCCCCACACCTTGTTAATCGAGCATAGTTCACCTTAGAGCAAATTTAAAGATTCCATTCGATTAGGAATAAAGTCCTCTTTAAATGCATGTGTATATAATTTGCATAAGATATAATTTGCCGTCTTTATATCTAAATGTGCACAAACTTCGAAATTTTCCATGGCAACACCAGATTTTGACGTCATAAACAAATTATAGACCTTGAGATTAGACCGAATGTAAATTTTTGCGTAGTTCCTTTCTTTATTCAATATTCTGATTATATATCTTATATATTATGATATATCTTCTTTCTTTATTCGATATTCAATATTCTGAAATTTGCAATTTTCAAGGGACACCACCATATTGCGAACCGCAATTTGAATTTTCATATGAAGATGACCCCCTTATACAAAATTTATGCATAAAAATTTTTAGAGGACGTTTTTCCTAATCGAATGGTATCTTTAAATTTGCTCCACAATGAATGATGCTCAAATAACATGAGGTGGGGAATTTTATTTTCCGCAGTTATATATTATAAATCTATTAAAGGAAGCTCAATTATTGTCTTGTCGAAAATATTTTTAGACCAAATTGAAAATCTAAACACATATAAAACTAGACACGCAATGTGAAACCTACACACATAACAAAAGTTCTAAATATCAAAAAACGTTTCAAATTTGAACTTAAAAATGTAATGGGGCGCATATTTTAGGCGCAAAGAGGGGTAAGCGTTTTGAAAATCCCTTTGTACCAGTACCCCTAATTCGAATTTTCCGAGATTTTCGAATTTTTTGTTGATCTGGAAGCTGATACTGATCGAATGAGACCAATTCGTTAGGGTAACGACACCTTAATTCATAATGAATTAATAATAGTAGTCATCATTAATTAAGTCATCATTAATAGTCATCATTAATTAAGTCATCATTAAGTTATCATAATTAAGTTATCATAAGTAGTCATCATTAATAATAGTCATCATTAAGTTATCATAATTAAGTTATCATACGTAGTCATCATTAATAATAGTCATCATTAATTAATAATACAGTGACCGCCGCTTATAAGAAACACGTTCGTTTCGCTCGTTTTGTTTCTTATAAGCAGTTGTTTCTTAAATCCGGAAATTTTTTAAATATCGTTCTTCCATTGTAAATACTAACTATTGAACACAGTTTTACAGAATTTAAAAGATAAATGTATATAAGTAAAATATTAGTACGTACATAATAAATTAAGTTTTGCATTCAAAAATATTTCTCATTTTACAAATTAAGCCTTACAACTTAAATTATTATCTATATGCATATAGTATGCAGTTAAATAAGAATAAAAAGTAAAACTCATAGGTCGTTCATTTATGTATAAGAGCATAGTACATTTTCATACATACCGTAATCTATTACTGAAGAATAGCAAAAAACTTATCCAGTATTGTTTGTGCTAACGAGTCTGTGATTAGTTTACGTACATCCATTTCTAAATCATAAAACAGTCCATAAACTTTTTCTGATGCCCCTCTGTGTTCAAGAGTTTTTCTAATTATAGTTAGGGCTTCTCGCGACTGTTTGGCTGTAGGAAAATTTTCTTCTTGTGGAACGTCGTCTTCATTTTCTTCTTCATTGCAAACATTCTGAATTTCCGCACTATGTCATCATCATTGTTTTCTTCAGATGTTTGTAAATTTTCGTCGATGTGAATCCATTCTTCGAAAGGTGCTTTAAATTCTTCTTCATCTTCTGCTGATATGGCAACATTATTTTTCAAAAATCCTGCTTTACGGAAGCAATTAAAAATGCATATGTCAGAAACTTTTTTCCATGCGCCTGCGATCATATGGATAGCATCAAGCAAGGTTGTTTTCTTGCTTATTGACTACACGGAGGTGGAGAATCATACTTTTTAAGTAAACTTTGCTTTTCAAGCAAAGTAAGGGTTTGCGACATGCTTCACTAGCAAAACATAAAATGACTAACTAAAGCTGTACGAATCTTATTTGAGTGCATAAGCAAAGATGCCTTTCCTTATCAGTACGTTTCCTTAACTGCCAAAAGATTAAAGCTCGTTTCTTACTGGTTTGGGGTTGTACTCCCCAAGTCTTTCTGCGGAGAAATCCTCTGTCATCCTTTGTTACATAGCAAACTCCCACCCCCTCCCCGTACGCCCAGAGACAAGAGATAACAACTCGTCCTTCAGTTAACCTTAAACAAATCGATTTTTTTTTTTACACCAGCGTCGCAAGGAAATCAACAAATTTTCTGTAGAAAACTGTTTCTTATAAGCGGAATCGTGTTTCTTATAAGCGACACAATTTTAATGTTAAAACGAAGTTTGTATTTGTTTCTGTCGTTTTGAGTCTTATAAACGGCTGTTTCTTATAACCACTGAATCTTATAACCGGCGGTCACTGTACTAGAATATAAGGATAGACTTGAAGGATAATAAGGTCGAATTAGTGACTAGCAAAGCTCTCGGGCTTTGCTTGCTCTTGCATGGCTTCTTGTATGCTCCTGTATGGTAAAACTGGGATCCAATTTGTGATAAACAATACAACTTTGGCACTTGCGCGAAAAAGGCCACTCAAACTTTTAAAATTGAAATAACACTAATCAGGTTCATTTCCTCCCCCAAAAATGCTCTCAATGATACATCACTTCAAATTTATTATGAAAGTTCGTGTACATTAGATTGAATGGAAAGTTTTTGCTTTCATTTGACATCAGTGATGAGCGGTTGTGTGATTGGCGTTCTTACCAATTTGGAAGAAATAAGTACGCAACGACCAAGCATAGGAAACAGGAACTGGCGGATATAAACTCCCGTCAACCCTTCACTTCAACCGGGTCGAATTTTAAGAACATTTATTATATTCAGCGCTCAATGGAGGGGGGATTATTTAAAAAGTAATTTTCTGCATTGGACTTAGCAACAGTGAGATGACCGGTAAGGTACTTTTTAGTTCCTGAAACGACTCAGAAATCATTTTCTAGAGAATTTTCTCACAAAAATAGCAAAATTTTAAAAGGCTATTTCTCAAGATCCAGAGGATAACTGGAAAACCGAATTTCAGATTGGGATTCAGCATGGTCGAATACATGAGTTTCTTCAGCCCTCAAGGTTACACGATAATCTAGCATAACCGCGTTTAACGAGATGATCTTATTAAGCTGTTTCATTCGTAATTTCACCATACATATACATAATACTATGTAGAGAAATGCAGTGTCAATTGGTATTTTAAAAGTTTCATCTTTGTTCTGGGAATAATAAAAGTACAATAATGATATTAAAATATCGTATTTATGTGTTTTGTAAATACCAGAAAAAATAAAAAAATAAACTGATATTTTAATATTGATATTGTATTGCGAGTTGAAGTAGAATCTCTTAAAATATTAACGAGGAAGATCAATCATGCATAAGCATTGATTATGAAACACTTTTCAACTGAAATGTAATTTCATTTAAAAATTTCTAAAATGTGATACATTCAGTGGTGATATCTTTTACATTATCACAGTACTACAGTAATTTATTATACTTAAATATTTAAAACTGTATCGAAATATAAATCATCTGATTCTTTATGCAAAATCAATGAATATTTCATTCATATAACTTGTATTCCAGACTCCAGAGCTAAATAATTTTGTGTGAAAAAAAATTCAGCAATTTTTATGTAATTCAGCTTACAATCGCTTGAGATATTTGCATTCTGCATATGTTAAAATTAGGCTTCGTTGAAGAAATAATAAAAGTTTAGGGATCATTTAAAATCACAACTATTGTAATTGTATAGGCACGGAATTTAGATACACAGATAATACACAGATAATATATGTGTGTATGTGTATGTACTCAAAGTATTGGAATCGTGCCGAAGATCGGAACTCGAATTTTCAAAGGATCTACACGTTTTGGGACTTCTAGAACACGAAAAAACTATTTTTAGGAAGACGTCTGTGTGTGTAAGGGTGTATCTGTGTATGTTTCTGTGTGTCTGTGTGGATATTACATCCACTCTAATTGAAAAACTAATGGACCAAATTTCATACAATTTGGTAGGTATGTTTTTTGTGGGAAATCCTGATGTTCATTAGATTATAGTACGATTCGTAATAAAAGAATCTGCCTTCTTTGCGAAATGGCCGCAGAAATTGCCTTTATCCACTCTAGCTAAAAACTAATGGAACAAATTAAAAAAAATTTGGTGTATAATATTTCAATAACCTACAAGTGATTTATATACCAAATTTAACAAAATTTTGTATATAAATCATTTGCAGGTTATTCTAGTACAATTCGGGAAAAGGAACGGGCTATTTTTGCGAAATGGCCCGCAAAAATAGTTATATACAAAAAAAAAAATAAAAGACTACGTGTGCTCAATTAAATTCCTATTTTGTACGTGATTTTTGACAACAAAAAGAATAATACTAACCCCATTACTCTAGGACTAGCCGTTCTTGAGAAATTCTAGTTTTTTCGCGTTTTCGCTACGCCACCTTTGACAGTAAGTCCAGCTATCAAATGAGAACCAAATTTAAGTTTAACGTGTAAATTCAATGCCATTTAAAATACTTATGGTTGTTATTTTGTGCAGATAAACTCAAATTATTATTGAAGAAATAAAGAGAACGAATATGAGTCTGCAGGGAAAGACATGTGCTGTCCACATCAGAATTTTTAACAATATTACAACAGTGATTTATAGAAGTGAACGGGGATTATTTTCAGGCCATTTCGAAAAAAATGTATGATCTATATTTAAAGATCCATCAAATTTTTGTCGAATAAAATGTTCAACAAATTTAAGCTGTGTACCAAATTTTAGCTCTCTAGGACGTAGGAAAGTGCATTAAAAATGCCATCAAATAAGTGTATCATGAAGAGTTATATAAAATTTAAAAAAAAATGAAAAATTGTTATCTACCAAATTTATATTAAAATGTGAAGCCTCACTCATATGCAAAATAATTAAACATTTGGAAAGATATTTATTATATAATATATTTCTCTTTTCTTTCTGGAGGATATCCCAAAGTCAGAATTTAATTGAATTTGTTTTTTCCCTATATTAAATAATTTTTAATTGAAAAACTACTTAACATATTTTACTGAATTTTTTTTTATGTATTATATGGGATAATTTGAATATTTCCTAAAAATTTCGAAGCAATTCGCGAATTTTAAATTTACTTTAAAAATGTTTGAAAAATTAGGTCCCATAGGGTTCAATGTATTTCAGTTTTTCAACCCGGGTTCAATAAAAAACTAATTGGGTGATATTATTTATTTATACTCCCATAGGTCCCACAGACCGTTTGAAAAACATACTAAAATTTCATTTTGATAAAGTCATTTTTACGGCAGTTATCGTGCTAACGGACAGACAGACAGAAGGAACAAAATCATAAACACTTTTCAACTTCGTTGTAAAGTGTTAAAAAGGCATGACTACCCAATAGGAAAGTTATGTTATTTTATTTAAATATAAAATTAGCTTGATAAACTAGGATTATTAAAAAATCGTACACAGGAATGTGGGTAGGGTTGTGTAATTCTCATTAATCAGGCAATTGTGCGTCAAATGGCCTAATTTTTAAAAAGTTATAATAAGAATAATATACATTTTTTCGTTTCCAATGATCTTTAATATAACTAGCGAAACTCTCGGACATTCTGCTCTACAAAAATAAGGCAGTACTTATTTCGCAGCACGAGTTTCCCCCATATATTTCGCGGATTGTAGGGTTATTTTTTTGCTTTTGTAAGTTACGAGAATATCAAATATATTTGCGAATTCCAGATGGAATTTCCCCATCACGCCGAATTTCTATTATAACTTTTAGAATGTTGTGTGACGGCGAGAATTTCCTCAATTTTTTCGCTCATTTTAGAATTTTTTTTTTGTTTTAATTTCACGAATATCATGCATATTAGGTCCTTTGACCTTTTAGATGACGAATCAGATCTGTCTGTTTTCAGCCCCATTCTTATGCTTGAATATGACGACTCACTAACATATGAATTTCGTACATATAAAGCAAATGTAAAATACATTTGTGCTGTCGAAGATATGACAGATTTCTGGAACACCGAAAATGGTCATTTTTAACACTTTACAACAAAGTTGAAAAGTGTTTATGACTTTGTTCATTCATTCATTCTGTCTGTCTGTCTGTTTGTCTGTCCGTTAGCACGATAACTGCCGTAAAAATGACTTTATCAAAATGAAATTTTAGTATGTTGTTCAGACGGTCTGTAGGACCTATGGGAATATAAATAAATAATATCACTCAATTAGTTTTTTATTGAACCCGGGTTGAAAAAATTAAATACATTGAGCCCTAAGCGACCTAATTTTTCAAACATTTTTTAATCGGATTTAAAATTCACAAAATGCTTCGAAAATTTTAGGTAATATTCAAATTGTTCCATAAAATATATGAAAAAAATTCAGCGAAATATTTTCAGTAGTTTTTTAAATAAAAATTAAAATAATAATAACACATCTTATATGAAGCGATCACGTGACCATGATATGAAAATATCACGTGACCCACTTCAAAATGATATATGGCATCCATCTTGTCTCAAAATCGTGATTTTTAAAGTTCTTTTTAATTCATATTGAGTGTTGTATCCGTCCTAAAAACACTTTATTTTTGCATAAATTCTGTGCATCTACATACTGAAACAACGCAATTATAATATATTTGAGTTTAAATGCTCATCCAAATTTGATTATTTCTACAACGAAGCCTATTTTTAACCTATGTAAAATGTAAACAGCAAAATATATAGAATGAGTTGTATTAGAATTGCTGTATTTCTTTAACACAAAATCATTTAGTTCATGGAGTCTGCATAGCTGATATGAGTGAAATATGCATTTATTTTACAAAGATAAGGACGATTTTTTTCGATGAAGTTTTACGCAAAGAGTTTAATTACTTGTAGCTCCATGGTCTTAATTTTTAAATAAAATACATTATTATAGTATTGTGATGAATGACATGAATGGAAAATTATTTATGAATGAAATGCTGCTTTTATAGAGAGAGCCAGGCGTGTCATTTTTTCTATGACGTCATTTGAATAAATTTCAGTTGTTTTCGATGAAGTTTTCAAATATAATAAATTATCGTAGTATTATGATAATTCTAAAATTATTACCGAGGAATGTATCACATTTCAGAGATGTTTAAACCAGGCAATTTATATTTCAATGCCGTCATTTGAATGAAGTTCATTTCTTTCGATGAAGGTTTAAATTTTCAAATATAATAAATTAATGTAGTATTGTGATCAGTTTTAAAATATTACCGAGGAATGTATTGCATTTTAATCATGTTTAAATAAAATTCCATTGAAGTTAGAAAGTGTTTCATAATCAATGCTTAAAGCATGGTTTATCTTTCTTGTTCTAGATGCATAAAGTTGCCATATTTTGTCTGTTAGTAACCATAAATTATGTGGATGCCGAACGATCCATTTCTAATTTTAGAAATGTGCAGGACAACAGATACTGCATTAAATATTAAAATATGTGTATGAGCAATTTGACGTATCAAAATGTCGCCCACTTAAATGATTCCATGCAGGGGCACCCAGAGGGCTAAGCAGTCCAAGCGACCGCTTGGGACCCCATGTTTGCAGAGGGCCTCAAACTTTTGCAGATTACTGTTATTGGACATTTTAAAGACACAAGTTCATCATACCAAAACCAACGTTTTCTTGTATTTTACATAATTCTGAATTTTATCATGAATCATTTGTGTATCTATTCGTTATAACGTTTTAGTTACACCCTTTTCATCGAATTATAGTTGAGCATATTCAGATCATAATACTACAATTCCCGCTGTGCACTTTATTATATAATCAAGGCTGAATTTTCTATTGAGACTGGATAGCTTCGTACCCGGGAAAATTTTTATATCATAAACAGAGGCCCCCAAAATATTGTTAACCCAGGAGGTCCCATAATTCTAAACTAGAATCTGAAAAGACTAACGTACACGTTAGTCTTTTAATTAATCCATATTTATTTTATAACTTGTGAAAACACAGCATACATAAATTGTCGGATAATCGATTTTTCGGATTACCAATATTGAGTTACGTAGATGATATTTTCACCAGCAGCGACCGCGCGCTTTTCCCGCCGTGCCCTGCTTGCCTTTGTTTGGGCTTTGTAAAACTGGGATTGCATTTGTTTAAATTTGTAATACAACTTCGAAACTTTCGCGCAAAAATGCTCTCAAATTTTTAAAAATGAAATCACACTAAATAGATCCGTTTTTTCCAAGAAAACTTGCTCTCGATGATATATATATAATCGATGTTTTTCGAATTTGAAAGTTTGTGTAGATTTGATTAAATTGAAAGTCTCTTTTTACGGACGAAGTACACCACTGCCATGCATGGGAAACAGGAATCGGCGGACATCAACTCTCAGAAACCATTCATTTCGACGGGATCGAATTTTGTGAAAAAATACTACCTTCTACGGGAAATGACTCAATTTAGAGGGATTATTCAGAAAACGGTTTTCTGCATTGGATATTTAGCATTAGTGAGATGGCCGGCAAGGGTTTTTTTAGCTCGTGAAACGACTCAGAAATCAACTTTTCTAGAGCATTTTCTAACAAAAATAGCAAAGAAGGCCAAACTTTGAGAGGCTATTTCTCCAGATCCAGGGGGTAATTTAAAAAAAGGATTTTCTATTTAGATTCAACCTGGTCGAATTAGTATACATAAGTTTTTTCAGCTCTCGGGGTTGCAATCAATAAACTAATTGGTCTATTGACATTGCGCTTTTATAATGGTGACCAGTAAACCCCGCGTGCTCGCGAGCCACGTCTGGATCTACTGGCTGAGTTTTAGCCGAAGCGACTATTTTTCACTCTCACAAACAAAATTGGACATTTACAATTCTTGTGCGAGACAATTTTTGATCTGAGAAAATTTCAACGCATTTTTTTTATTATTATTAACACTTTACAACATAGTTGAAAAGTATTTATGACTTTGCTCATTCTGTCTGTCTGTTCGTTCGCGCGATAACTGACGGAAAAATGACTTTATCAAAATGAAGTTTTAATATGTTATTGAAATTGTCTGTGGGACATAAGGGAATGTAAAAGAATAATATTAATTAGTTTTAGATTGAACCTGGATTGAAAAAATGAAATACAATGAACTCTATGGGACCTAATTTTTCAAACATTATTTAAGTGAAGTTAAAATTCACAAATTATTTCGAAAATTTTAGATAATATTCAAATTATCCCATAAAATATATAAAAAGAATTTCAGCAAAATAGGTTTGGTAGTTTTTAAATAAAAATTAAAATAATAATTACACCCATATAATACGAAGAGATCACGTGACCCATTTCAAAATAAAATAGGGCATCCATCTTTTTTGCCCAGAGTAGAACTTGTGATTTCTAAAGTTCTTTTAAATTTATATTTAGTGTTGTATCCGTCCTAAAATCATTGTATTTTTTTATACTTTCTGTCCATCTATATTCTGCGTCAACACTACTACAATATTTTTCTGTTTAAATAATCATCACACTTTGATCCTTTCTACAACGAAGCCTAATTTTAATGAATTCAGAATGTAAACAAACTATTGTAAGATGAGTTGTACAATAATTGCTGAAATTTTTTCACGCAAAATTATTTAACGCTGGAGTCTGGAATAAAAGTGTATGAACAAAATATCCACTGTTTTTACATAGAGAGAGCCAGACGATTTATATTTCGATGACGTCATTTGAATCAAGTTCATTTTTTGTTCGATGAAGTTTTAAGTTCCCATGTAAAATAAATTATTGTAGTTCTGTGATAGTTAGAAAAAATATCACCGGTGAGTGCATCGTATTTTAGATGTTTAAATAAAATTACATTTCAGTTGGAAGGTGTTTCACAATCAATCCTTTATGCTTGATTGATCTTTCTTGTTTTTTTTTCCTTCAAATTTTCTGAAATGTTATTAGCTTCAACGGGAAATAACTCAATTTAGGGAAGGGGATTATCTAGATAACGAATTTTTGCATTGGATTCAACATCAATGGGTCATTTTCTAATCATATGATGTAGGTAAAGAGACTAACTCTATCTAACTTTATAGGTCATGCAATTCAGCTCCAATTAAACTATCTATCTATACATGAAGTTTTCATTAATTGCTTTAGTGATGCATTAGTTCTTAGTGATGCTTTTGGATGTCTTTCCTCTTCACCAGTTCTTCAGTGTTGGGAGTCGAGTGAATTATTGATTAGCCGATTTGTTTATTACATTATTAAAATTAAAAAAAAGTGAATTTGCCCTCACGTGCCTCTCTGAAAGACCCCCGTGCGGCGGGATGGACATCCCCGGTTTAAAAAATGAATTTGGAGATAAAGCTGGGAGCATTTATCTACCTCCATAGTTCATTTATTATTCATATTCTGAATTTTTAAATTGGGATGACCGCTTAATATTAACATCCCCATTCAGCTTAATCATGGAGGTTAATGGAATGATTGGTTTATTTCAGCTGTAACTCAATGAGCTGAATACTGTTTCTTTTTCAGGCATTAAAATCTCATGACCGTGCAATTGCATCATGTTGTGCCAATGGTATCAATGCCTTTGGACTGAAATATAAGCACGAAAATAGTAAAAAAGGCCAAACTTTGAGAGGCTATTTTGTAAAGGTGTCGAAATGAACACGCAGGCATCTTTTGATGAAAACAACAAGTAAGTTTATTCTTAAACTGTAGAAATCATAAAATAAACTCCATTAACGCAATTTACACCGCTTTATTCTTAGCGTAGATAGGTATTTCCAAAGAAATATGGCACAATTGTCTTCTTTTTGTATATAAAGAACAGCAAACAGGAACATTTTATTCACCTGGGTCTTTGTCACATACAAGATGCTGACAATTAACGCTGGTTTATAAGGAAGGTATTATCAGGACTATCATAAGAAAATACAGCTTTCAATGAAACATAATTAACTTTAATCTTCTATACATGACTAATATATATGTAGAAAGTATTTTATGACGTAGTCGAAATTTATAATTTGAGATTTTCCTTGAAATGATGTAACTAATAAATGAAATCTAAATTGCGTGAGTAACACATAAATTCCATTATATCTGTTTTAGTCTATTTCTCTTTGCCAATTGAAGTCGTATATATTCCTTTCTTCATTTGAAATGGAAGTTTACTTAAAAATGCATCCAATTTCCAATTTTTATATTACACGTATTTAATCCTTACTTGAAAATTTATTGCTGCTATTAATTTGAATTATTTGCTGAAAATAACTATGTTTTAGAAGACAAAGTGGTGTAAGCGCATCCTGATGATTTTACAATTTTTTTGCCTTTTATCCATTGCTATTCATGATAATTCACTCTATTATTCTCTTAATCAGTATTATTTCTTATGGATTGTTGTTCTGGTTTCCCCCCAACAAATTTATATCTTAATGACTTCCACTGATTTACCAATATAATGTTCTTAAGTCTTTACAATTAGTTTTTATAAGGTGTTATAAAATATCTCTTCAAGTTCATTCAAGGGTTATATTTAGTTACTAATTTCGTTTCTTCCGAATCAGTAAAACACGACGCAAAACCTTTTTTACTACTTTTAAGAACGTTGGAAGGTGCAAGATACAATGGTTCACCTACGTGATTTTTTTTGGATAAAATTTTCTTAAATTGCGCGAACTATAGTGCTCGGCAGCTCCAAAGTACAGAATGCGTTGACTTATTTCAACATATTTTTAAAAACTTCTCGACCCGATTACATTGCTTGAAAAACAAAATAAAAAAATTATATTCCGTTGTTAGAATCATGGGAAATTGTAATCGATATTAAGAAAATCTTTACTTTATATTCCCAGTGCAACTCTCATTAGGTGATATTATCAGGAAGGGAAATGAATTTTTTTTTGACAAATCAGTATTGAGAGAATGTAAAGGTGTCGGAATGAATACGCAGGCACCTTTTGATAAAACAACAAGTTCATTCTTAAACTGTAGGAATCATAAAGTAAACTCCATTAACCTAATTTACAAATAATAAATCAGAATGTACATGATCCACCCTTTCTACCATCGTCGGCATCCACACACGCCACGCTCCACGTACCAACTCCCACCATCATCTCCCACCATCTCGTGCTTCGCACTTCGCCCTTTTATAACCTGGTTTCCAGCACCCTGTACCGTCTGAAATCTGCGCGGCTCTTATTTAAATGTAGACTCTTCTTACCCCGGGGAAGACACTGCTTGAAAAATAAGAAGTCGAGAATAGAAATTGTTAATCCTTACAAGTTTATAAAAAATATCGAAAATTTTCTTGGCAGTGATGGTTCTGTTTAACTCTTAATATCTTTTGCCATAACTCCCTTTAGCTCGACTCCTGCCATAACTCCCTTTAGCGCGACTCCCGCTATAAATCCCTTTAGCTCGACTCCCGCCATAACTCCCTTTAACTCGTCTCCCGCTATAATTCCCTTTAGCTCAACTCCCGCTATAATTCCCTTTAGCTCGACTCCCGCCATAACTCCCTTTAGCTCGACTCCCGCTATAACTCCCTTTAGCTCGACTCCCGCCATAACTCCCTTTAGCTCGACTCCCGCCATAACTCCCTTTAGCTCGACTCCCGCTATAACTCCCTTTAGCTCGACTCCCGCTATAAATCCCTTCAGCTCGACTCCCGCCATAACTTCCTTTAGCTCGACCCCGTCATAACTCCCTTTAGCTCGACTCCCGCTATAATTCCCTTTAGCTCGACTCCCGCCATAACTCCCTTTAGCTCGACTCCCGCCATAACTCCCTTTAGCTCGACTCCCGCTACAACTCCCTTTAGCTCGACTCCCGCTACAACTCCCTTTAACTCGACTCCCGCTATAAATCCCTTTAGCTCGACTCCCGTCATAACTCCCTTTAGCTCGGCTCCCGCTATAACTCCCTTTAGCTCGATTCCCGCTATAAATCCCTTTAGCTCGACTCCCGCCATAACTTCCTTTAGCTCGACCCCGTCATAACTCCCTTTAGCTCGACTCCCGCCATAACTCCCTTTAGCTGGACTCCCGCCATAACCCCCGCCGTAACGGACGGCTTTAGGTATGCCCTCATAACTTCAGTTTAAGTGAAAAGATCAGCTTCACTATTTAAAGCAACATTAACAGCTTAGACTTCAGAGTTTGCAATTTGAAAATTAAAAAAAATAAATAAATGTAGTTGTGAATGCTTAATTGGAATTGATTATGCGAATAATTACATTCTCAGTATTCTTGTGCGTATGACTTTGCATTCCAAACATTAAAAACTTTAATGTGGGCAGCTCATGACTGTGACCCTATATAATGCAATGGATTTTCTTCTTTCACAAGGAAATAATGATGTATAAGATCTACGACAAGATGTTTTTAACGTTAAATTGTACATTGGGGGCTTTTCCGGATTGCAACATGTAAAATTATTTCGAAGCACTCAATAAACTCATATTTCACACGACTCTAAACTAACAATTACCAATATTGATATTATCCGCAATAAGCAATATAATTCATATATTAAACTATTTTAATAATTAATTCATCAACTTGGCGCTATTTTTGCAAACTTAGCATCATTTTTTCAATTTTAATGATATTTTAATCAATTTGGGGCGAAATATCGCCATCTTGGCGATATTTCGCTAAATGAATCACCAAGTTCACCAAATATATCGTCAAGCGTTACTGACGAACGGAGAGGAGAACATTTCTTATTTCTTATATATAAATGACTGTTGGCGAGTGGGCGAGTAGTTAGGCGTCAAAATACAGAACTATTACACAAGGCATCTTTTCTCGTAAAAGAAACGAACTGGATCCACGAGAATGATGTTAACAAATTTATCGTGTTATATTGCATTCGAAAAGTCAACATATTTCATAACATTTAATACAATTTTAATTTAATGTAATTTTTTTATAAATTTATTTTTAAAAAGTACAATATTTTGAGAAAATATCTTGTTTTAAAATTTATGTAACTCGTTTTCTAATGAAATATTACATAAGAAATGATTATTTATGTAATATTATTCAAGTTTCTGATTTCTTTTTAAATATTTGATTCGAAAATTTAGGAGGGTCTTCCGAACATTCAATTGCTTTTAGAAGTAATATGCTTCCAGATTCACTGATTGTAATTTGTGTACCACATTTCATTCGAAACGCTCCATTCGTTCAGGAGATATTGTCTCCAGACGGACGCACACACGCACACACACACACACATGCATCACCTCAATACAATCGATTCGAGTTCAGGGATGCTTGAAACGTGCTCTTCCGTCTTCCGTCAATAACTCAAATTCGAATTATTGTTTTCGTCACAATGCTTTTCCTATACATTATGCTGTTGTGTAGCGAAAGTAATAAACTTCTTGATTACAGTCTTATAAACAGAAATTCTTATGGATAAATTTTTTTATGGTAAGAAAGCTATTATTAGAACTATATTTTCATAGATTTAGTGTGTATATATCAAACATTTAGCGCCTATTTTTCAGATTTTGTGCCTTTTTTAAGTGCCTAGTTTGATCATTTTAGTGACTCTTTTATCAGTTGTAGTATCTTCTTGTCTGCCTATTTCGTTATATTTTAGTGCCTAAATTTCCAAGATCTTATCATCAGTTTCATTAATGTTTTGGAAATAACTGAATTCTAACGTAGATTTTAAAATATGGTATTTGTATATTTTATAACTTTCAGAAAAGTAAAAAAATAAATCAATATTAAATAATTTTTTCACGGATGCTCATGTAAGAACCCCATCTTTTTCATATTATGTTAAATACACATGACCGCCTAAAGGAGAATTCATGTAATGAATTAAATGCAAGAAATTTGAAATAAACTCTTCACTCATCTGCAAAAATAATTACTTCAATATTTCAAGAGTATAAAAGACTGATTACAAGTATCATTCATCACAAGCACTTGCCATTGTTATGACTTTGCTATCTGTAATAATTGTACCTTTGCTACCTGTATGATTCTGCAATAAAATAGTTGATGTCTTTAACATATGGTTTTTCTTACAGAATAATAAATTTAGATACTGTAGGGAAGCAAAAACACAAATTTCTATTGTCCCGATCTAGTTAAAAACCAGTAGGATATTTTTTTATTAACAAAAAAAAAAAAAAAAAATGCCAAATTTCGCCAGAAAACGCTTTCGAGAAGCATCATTCCCCAACTGAAAAAGTGAAAAAGAAAATTAATATCTTGAAAAGGCTTCGTGATAACACCTTAACAGTGGCTATTTATATAAAGTTTAAAGTATGAAGCATTCACCGTATTTGAAAGCACATAGTATAATACATATTTATATTTTTATGATTTTTTCCCCATTTTCGCTTTACAAATGAGCAGTGATTGCTATTAAATTTTATATAATTTATTTAATTTGATAGAGAAATATCAAATCCACGGTTTAACAGACAGACACACACACACACAGACATTATTGAAAAAAGAAATACTTGATTCATATTCAGGTAATGCTTAAAACATGTAGATCCAATAAGTACCAAGAGTTGGATTTTCGACCCCACTACAGTCAGTGACGTTACCTGGACGGAAAGGAAGAAGCCAAGAACCTATCGAATCCATCAAATTTCGAAGAAATGATATATGAAGAAATGGAAAATTAAATTTTTGGTTTGACCTAAACACGCACACACACACACAAAAACATAAACATAAACATAAACATGCACACACACAAACAAATAAATTTACACACAGAAAATTTATACACACACACACATTCCTTCAAAACGATCTATTCGAGTTCAGGGATGCTTTACACGTGTTCGTCTGTCAAAAACTCATGGGTTCCAGCGAGATAGTTGTGAATAAAATAGTTAAGATGTTAAATGTGGTGATTCTTTCGTCGAATTCTGATCGTCAGGTAAAACTGGAATTATGTTTCACTTGAATGTTGAAGTAGATAAAAATAACCTGTATAATGGACCTCCGAACAGAGAAATACGTACTTTACAAATTGTTGGGCGTTTTAATTAGTATAGTCTGTTAGGGATTTTGGGTACGGTATGGTATTATTAGGGGTTTTAGCTATGCATTGGTATTTCTGATGTTTTCTGAAACTCTTTAATGACACTCTCATAAGAATACCTAGGGAAATAGTGTCATAAAATAAAAATCGTTCCACTCTAAAAAATCTGATGTGGGCAGCACATGACTTTCCCTGCAGACTTATATTAACGTTATCTTTATTTTAATTAAATTTATTTCACTTTTGATTCAATTTTCGTTCTCATTCGGTAACCGGACTTACTTTCAAAGGTGGCGTAGAGAAAATACGGAAAACTAAAATATCTCGAGAACGGCTAGTCCTAGTGTAATGGGGTTGGTCTTATTATTTTCGTCGTTAAAAATTACGCATTAAACGAGCATTTAATGGATATATTTGAGTATACCTGGTTCTTTAGCTTAGACTTTGACGATTTTTGCGGGACATTTTGCAAAAAAAGGCAGGTTATTTTTGTCCGAATTATACCAAAATCTAATCAGCATCAGGGTGGCCTACAAGTGACTTATCTACCAAATTTTGTGAAATTCGGTCCATTAGTATTTTAGTTAGAGTGGATACAAACTTTAGCGGGCCATTTCGCAAAAAAAAGGCGGGTTCTTTTATTCCAAATCGTACCCAAAACTAATCAGCACCAGACTAGCTCACAAGTGACTTACCTACCAAATTTTGTAAAATTCGGTCCATTAGTTTTTTAGTTAGAGTGGATACAAAATCTGCACAGACAGACAGACACACAGACACACAGACACACACACAGACGTCACGCTAAAAATAGTTTTTTCGTATTCTAGAGGTCTCGAAACATGTAGATCCGTCGAAAACTCGAGTTGTGATTTTCGGCATGATTCCAATACCTTCTCTATACATTACCATGTATTGCAGGGAAAGTAAAAATCTGATGTGGGCAGCACACGACTTTCCCTGCAGACTTATATTCACGTTCCATTTATTTAAATTAAATTTAATTCTCTTTTAATTCAATTTTTGTTCTCATTTGAAAACTGGACTTATTTTCAAAAATGATGTAGGAAAAATACGGAAAACTAAAATATCTCGAGAACGGCTAGTCCTAGCGTAATGGGGTTGGCCTTATTCTGTTCTTCGCTAAAAATTATGTATTAAACATGCATTTAATGGCTATCATTGAGCATACGTAGTTCTTAAGTTTAGATTTTGATGATTTTTGCGGGCTATTTTTAAAAAAAAGGCAGGTTATTTTTTTCCGAATTATACCACAATCTAATCAGCACCAGGGTGGCCTACAAGCGACTTATATACCAAATTTTGTGAAATTCGGTCCATTAGTTTTTTAGTTAGAGTGGATACAAGCTTTTGCCGGACATTTCGCAAAAAAGGGCGGGGTCTTTTAACCCGAGTCATACCCAAAACTAATCAGCACCAGATTCGTGCACAAGTGACTTACCTACCAAATTTTATGAAATTCGCTCAATTAGTTTTTTAGTTAGAGTGGATACAAAATCTGCACAGACAGACACACTACACTGACAGACAGACACACTCACACACACACAGACGTCACGCTAAAAATAGTGTTTTCGTATTCTAGAGGTCTCGAAACGTGTAGATCCATCGAAAACTCGAGTTGCGATTTTCGACATGATTCCAATACTTTCCCTATAGATTACCATGTATTGCAGGGAAAGTAAAAACGGTATGTTCTTCAGTTGATAAGAAATAGGTCTGCAATGATCAACTGATGCATTAAAATCAGAAGACAGTATTTCTTACTTTATAAATGAAGATGTCTACCTGAGCGTATGTTTGTGTGTGCAGTCTTTAAACGGGAAATTTAAGCGACGTACGGTCAGAAAATTTGGTACATAGGTACTTCAGGACTCAAGAAGGTGAACCTTGGCATTTTTTCTAATTTCGAAATAGTTTTTTAGTTATTTATGTTTTAGTATTTTTACACAAATCGGTTCCTTGGCGACAGAAAATATTACCCCAAGATTTCCATTTTTGATACCATCGGAAAGATCGTAGAACGTTCTTTCTAACAATGTTTGAACCGAATCCTTAGAGGAATTCTTTCATATCTATTTATTTCTTTTTAAATTTATCGAAATTTGCATTTTTCAAGTTATCTGACACACACACATATATATATATAAATATATATATATATATATATATATATATATATACATATATATATACATATATATATATACATATATATATACATATATATATATATTCATATATATATACATATATATATATATATACATATATATACATATATATATATATATATATAAATATAAATTAGTAAATCCAATGTTAGAATGTATGTAGTAACTCATAATGCACTATTCCAAAATTTTCTACAAAATACAAAGAAATAAAAGAAATTAAGACATAATGAGGAAATAATAAAGCGTAATGCAGGTCATAAAGACAGAGACAATCAACAAATTTCTAAAATGAGGAATGAAAATAGGAAAACAAAAAAATCAAGCAAAAAAGCTTGCACACGCAAGAGCTTTAGGCTTAAGATAAGTTCATTTCGAAAAAATTCTCTTCAAGTCCATATATCCCTTCGAAATGAACACAAAAATGCTTGTTATATTATAGTTATATTATAGTGTTATATTATAGTGTAAAATTATAGTGAATTTTTAAAAGTTGGATTTTATTCACATTTTGAACTGGCAAAATTGTCATTTGGTTTTTTATCGTATTATACTTAATAACCACCTTGTGAATGATTTCATACATTAATCGTTTTATGGCCTCAAATTGATATTTGGTTTTTATTTGTAGTATATAAAAATAACCACATTATTAATGATTTCATACACTAGTAGTTTCTAGGTTCGAGTCAATATAGTTTCCATCGCTATTACAATCAGGTTTGGGAAAATATGTTTTATGTACATTTCTTTTATAGTGTTTTAATATCATTTTGAAAATACATGATATAACCACTTAGTTAAAAATTCCATACAATAGCTATAATATGCTGATGTGGGATTTTGTCCCCCGTCGCCTTTTCAGATCTTTGGATAGTTATAAGTGTTGCTTAAAGTAATTTAAGGTTTTTATATAATTGACTTGGTTTTTAAAGTGTTTTTATGTTTATTGAGGTAATGGTGAGTGTCTTGTTGGATGTGGTTTGAAGGTTTCGGCTACCGGGAGCGTTTCGCCATGGCAGTAAAAGCTTTAACCGGAGAGTTGGGGGTCACTACTCCCCCCGGTCGTCACTTCATAAATACTCTTTTAACATCTTTATGGGTATATAGGTACTTGTCCTTTTTGGGAGATTATATATATATATATATATATATATATACATATATATATACATATATATATATATATATATATATATATATATATATATATATATATATATATATATATATATATATATATATATATATATATATATATATATATACATACATATATATATATATATATATATATTTATATATATATATATATATAAGTAAATACATCATCAAATTGAAAAAGGGGGGGAGGTACAAAGGAAAGGGGGAAAAGAAAGGAGAGTGTTTACAGGAACGACAGAAAAAAGGCCGGGGGGGATAGTGACCCCCCGTTCCCGGTTAAAGTACTTTTACTCTAGAAACACTCCCGGTGCCTCTGTCATCCCGAAGCACTCCTCCGTCCGATGAAATCTATGAAACATCCCGAAGTATATAGACCATGAAGCAAAAAAGGGGGCTTAAGATTGGAATAAACCTAACCTAATTACTCAACAGAATTCCTGAAGTCCACAAGCCATGCCGCACAACCTTATCTCACCGACCTGCTATCATCAAATAAAATTGTTTGTCTTTCTGTCAAATATCAAGTCCACATAGTGCCTTAGATAACGATGTGGGTAATTGCTTTTTGCTGCTTCCCTGAGTAATTTATTGACGCTGTGTTGCTGTTCTTCTTTTTCAGTGTTGAGACGTCTATATCGATTTAGATGATTTATTATAACATTCCTGAAAATACCACTGCTCAAATTAGATTTCCAATCTATAATGTAATTAATGTTGAAATCAAAATTATCCCTCTTGTCATAAACTTTAAAACATATCTTGTTTTTCTCATTGTAGTAAATACTGATATCCAGAAAATCAACAGTTCCTGGATTTGTATATTTTGTTTCCAAAAGTTCCAGGCATTTAGGGTAAAACCCAAACTCAAAATGATCTTGTTGATTTTTATATCCAATAATCACATCGTCAACAAAGCGGTAGCATGGCATTTCATTGACTAAATATGTGCCTTGTTCATACTTGTTCAGGTAAATATCTGCAAGTACCGAAGAGCAACCCCCCCCCCCCCCCCCCCCATTGGGATGCCTTGCACCTGACGATAATAACCTATACCGTTGTGCAGTATGTTTTCAAACAAAACAATATTTATCAGCATTTTATATTGGTAGAGGGAGATGGTAGAGTGGAGATTGTGATGCTCATGAAGCTCCATTAAAATTTCGGATAAATCTTTTAAATTTACATGATTAAAAAGGTCTTTAAAATCAAAGCATCTGAAAAACATTTTATCCTTTATTCTGCTTAATTTGTCAATAAGTTCAAAAGAATTTGACACCATACAGGTCCCTTCCTTTTTGATTTCTTTTAGTAATGGAGTCAGAATAGAAAGTAACTTAATATTAGCTATAGTAAGGTACGATCCGCATCCAACTGTCATTTTTATGGATTTTTATGCATTTTTGGGATTAGTACAAGATAAGGAAATCTTACAGATTTCATATCATGTCCTATACGTTTATAAAGTGCTGTGATTCGGTTTTCCATGGCTTTATCGGTGGTATTGATCTCTTCATACATACTTTCATTTTCGTAACATTTGCGTAAAGTGTCTACATAGTATTTTTTGCAGACAAATACGTAATTCGATGGCACTTTATCCATGTAAGTGATTGCAAATCTATCTCTCAAGGACTCCATATCTGGGACTTTGTTGTTATGAAAGGTGTTATAGGAATCTGGATGATAAAATATATATATATATATATATATATATATATATATATATATATATATATATATATATATATAATATATATATATATATATATATATATATATATATATATATATATATATATATATATATATATATATATATATAATATATATATATATATATATATATAATATATATATATATATATATATATATATATATAT